>OY740796.1:42866279-43368779 GCA_963514005.1 Raja brachyura
GAGGTGATAATGAAGGGATATATGGATGCAGACAGTGGAACCAACAGGGTGGGGGAGGAGTGGAGAGAGAGGGAATGCAAGGGTTACATGAAGCTAGAGAAATAAATATTGCTCGGTTGCAAGCTGCCCAAGTGAAATATGAGGTGCTGCTCCTCCAATTTGCGTGTGGCCTCACTCTGACAGTGGATGAGACCCAGGGCAGAAAGGTCAGTGTGGGATTGGGAATGGGAATGAAATGTTTGGCAACCAGGAGATCGCCAGGGCGGACTGAGCGTGGGTGGTAGGCGAAACGATCGCCCAGTCTACTCTTGGTTTTTGCCAGAAATCTGAAGGAGAAACACTTTAGTTGGATGGAAGGTGAAAAGCTGGGTCAGAAATCATTAAAATAAACTAAAGGTAACAATGGCTATGATGAACCAAGGCAGGGGTGGGACAGAGCATCGAAGTGAAGGTGCAAATCGGCATTTTTTGTTTACAAACAAATATGTGGTTGACAACCTTGCCATGTGCCAAACACAATACCATAGCTGCAAAAGGTCCAGCTCAATTTCCTGGTTTGGGAATAGTGGTCAGGAAACTGGATTTGTGGCAAGGACAAAAGAAAACTGTTTTAAGTCTTCCAAATAGGAAACTTACACTTATGCACTGTAGCTTGCCAGATAAGCGTTGTGACAAATTCCAGGCCTTGGAGTCTTCAGTAAATGGGGAACATTGAGATTTGAATGGCATTATTGAAGTTATCACTTGGATGAGAATTAGAAGGGAATGCATCTCTGTGGGGCTCCGGTGGTAATTGTGTGTCCGTGGGAAGAGAAGCAGTTGCAGGTGGATCTCTGGCAATGATTTGATCATCGTGAATGGACTCAAACAATAGCAGTCCTGCCCAGCTGGGAAACAGAAGAGGGTGGAATGGGTTAGTTTTGTTGAAACAGAAACTTGTCAAGTGATCCTCAAAGGACTGTCACACATGGAGGTTTACTAATTAATATGGGAGAAGTGCCACATGTCACAACTTATAGAAAGGGTAATGATGTCACCTTGACTGGTGAAAAAGGCACATGAGCATCGGTGTGATAGGTGATCACCTTGTAACTGCAAGGAGTATACTCTCAATATTATTAGCTAATTATAAACTAGACAATGGATATGTTTTCCCAGTCTTATACTGTGGAACTGGGAGAGAGGTGAGTCTGCTTGGTGTGTAAAATGTTAAGACACGTCTAATTATCTAATTACCTGAGGGGTAGCTTTTTCACACAGAAGGTGGTGGGAGAAAGGAACCATCTGCCGTAAGAAGGTACTTGAGGCACTGACTATTGCAATGTTTAAGAAGCATATAGACAGGTACATGGACAGGATAGGTTTAGAAGGATATAGGCCGAACCTGGGCAGGTGGGACTAGTGTAGATGGGGCATGTTGGACGGTGTGGGAAAGTTGGGCTATGGGGATTGTTTCCACGCTGTGTGACACTATGACTCCTTCTCAAACATGACATTCCAAATGTAAATGAATGCAAACATAGAGATGGAGTTATGCAGGATCATGAGAGATCAGTCGCAACTATTTGTACACGTAGGCTCATGAGGAAAGTTTGAAACAATGGGTCTGCCATAGCTCGATTAAGTTGGGTAGATATTTTGAAAAAAAGGCTAAGGAAGTGGTAGACAAAAATGCTGGAGAAACTCAGCGGGTGAGGCAGCATCTATGGAGCGAAGGAAATAGGCAACGTTTCAGGCTGAAGCCCTTCTTCAGACTGATGTGAGGGTGAGGGAGGGAATGATTGGGTTAACATATGTGGAATGTTTGAGGCTCTGGGCCTTTACTCACTGCAGTTTAGAAGGACGAGGGAGAATCACATTGAAACATACCGAATAATGAAAGGCCTAGATAGAGTGGATGTGCTTTAGATGTTTACAGTAGTGGGAGAGTCTAGGACCAGACGGCGCAACCTCAAAATACAAGGGCATACTTTTGGAATGGAGGGGAGGAAGTATTTTTTTTAGCCAGAGGGTGATGAATCTGGAATTCATTCCCACAGGTGGAGGTCATCATTGGGTATTTTTAAAGCAGACATTGATAGGTTTTTGATTAGTAAGGGCATCAAAAGCTACATGGCGGAGAAGGCAAGAAAATGGGACGGAGAGGGAATAAATAGATCAGCCATGATCGACTGGTGCAGCAGACTCGAGGGGCTGAATGGCCTAATTCTGCTCCTATATCTTATGATATTATGGTCTTAACAGCATTGCATCATGATCATCAAATAAATATGAACTTAGTGAATAGGAAGGCTAATTATAATCTCAGTGTGAAACCACCTAAGGCAGTATTAGCAAACAGCTGTAGAATAAGCACCCTGGAACTATATACAAGTAAAAAGTTGCATGTAAAATTGGAATGTTGGGACTTAATTAGTTCATACATGTTAGAAGCTGCAGTGAGAAAATCCTTCTGTTAACATGTCAGATACATCGCAAGGGTATTAGTTCTTCTTTCTTGTTATTCTGCTAACTGAAACTTATTCAATTAGTTTCTATTCACTGGAATTTAGAAGGATGAGAGGAGATCTTACAGGTTAGGTGCAGGAAAAATGTTCCCGATTTTGGGGGAGTCCAAAACCAAGTTAGGGATAAGGGGTAGGCCATTTAGGACTGAGATGAGGAAAAACCCTTTCATCCAGAGAGTTGTGAGTCTGTGGAATTCTCTGCCACAGAAGGCGGTGGAGGCCAATTCACTGGATGTTTTCAAGAGAGAGTTAGATTTAGCTCTTGTGGCTGAAGGAATTGAGGGATTATGGGGCCAAAGCAGAAATGGGGTACTGAGTTTAGATGATCAGCCATGATTATATTGAATGGCGGTGCTGTCTCGAAGGGCCGAATGGCCTACTCCTGCACCGATTTTTCTATGTTTCTAAAAGTTAGCTTGTAGAACATACTGATATTGTATGAAGTGGAAATGACCATGTATATTTAAATAAACTTTTGTGTGAAAGATTAATGCTTGCTTCTTCGCTGCTATTTCTCTGTTTGTACCTTTCCTCCCACAATTTCACATTTCCATTTCAATGCATGTTTTGTAAATTGTAAATGGGGAGACATTTTTTAACAGTTTTAACATAAAAATGTTTACTTTTAGCATTACAGGTAACATTACTTCAATACATTTTAAACTAAATAAACCTTAAGAAGCTAATAGTAAACAAAATTAATTACTAAAATGGAAAAAATGGTATTAAAACATTACTATAAACCCTATAATGTAGCAACTAATTTTGGTTGGAAAAATTGAAGAAATCATCAGCTCAGCTAGTTTATTTTTTTGAAAGATACATTATGGATAAAATGGATGAACATTAAACTTTTATACAAACGAGCCTGTTAAAAAATGAAATATCAGTCAACCTGGAAAAAAAAAATCCATACTTTTTGAGGAACTGGAATTTATTAGGCTAAAAATGCTGATCATCTATATTCATTACAGCTCATGTATAACCAAATTACAAATAGTCTACCTGTATATCTAATGGTTCAGTTGTCACAGTTATCGACAATCTAAATGTACAAATACTGACCAGCGGTAAAAGCAGTTTTTCAGTCAACAACTACAAAGAAGGTAAGCCTTAACCCAATATCTGTTTGATTGAAATTCATTTTTAAATACAAAAAGCCTTTTAAGCAAAGCTTTAATTCATACTAGCACCTTGATTTGTGGTTGCCATGGTGAATCAAGTCTGTCATTTGACAAGAGATTCACCCATTTATGACAGCACTTTATCTTGTCTCTCCAGGTGAAGAAAATGTCATAAGTGAGAGCAGGAAAAATTAAAGCTTTGAAATACCAAAATTCCTTGATTTCATTTTCATTATTCAGCTATCATTGCCTCCTGATAATGGCAACTCTGTGGAAATAAATAATGTTTCTTCTTAAAAAAAATTATCAAATGTTTTTGTGCTGAAACGGGCAAGGCTTTTTGATTGTCAGTCTTATGAAGTCTAGCAAGGAATAGTATTATTAGATAAACCTTCAGTGACCAAATCTCATTTCCTTTTCATTATGGTGTCAAAATAATTATACATAGGTAATTTGTGGTGGGAATTGTGGAATGAGCAGAAAGATCAATTGCCGACTACCACTTGCAGCTCATGTTCTTAACTGGGTTGAGTTAAACAGCAGAATGTGAATGCTGATAGAATAGGTGGCGCGGTATACTGGTGTGACACAGCATGGAGAATATTACCGATATACAGTATAATTGGAATCCCGCTATAAAGAAAGCTTTCACACATGGAAAATATTATTGTGTCTGTTGTATTGCATGGAGTTAAAACTGTAAAACCGTCTTGCAATGCTCAGCTGAAATCCACGTCAAGGCATGTTTACAGCATTCCCATTCAAATAATCCAGAGATTTTGAAAGCAATGATAAAATGTTTTCTATTTAAATTAAGTAATATTTCAGTGAACAAACAGCTGACATTTACAAGGTATTTTAATCCTTCATTTTCTTTTTAAAGCACAAAATCATTTTTTTTCACTTCCCTATGTTTTGTCCAGGGGATGGGAAAGAATTTAACTAGGTTTCTTATTTTGTGTATAGTTGAGTTTATACTGTTGGCATAAAGTGCAATAAAACAAGTCATACCTTATTCACAGACAGCAAAAAAAAAGAAAATAATGCATTCTTATTTTATTGTCGAGGTATATTCTAACTCATCTGAATTTATCGGTTGCGAGTTAATCTTCTTTCAGGAAATAATGAAACAAAATGTTTTTGTACAATTAGAGGGTCATCATTAGTTTCTGGGGAGGTGGATTGTTAGGTAGTGTTAGGAGGTGTGTGGTGGTATGTTTGCAACTGGCTGAGGGTTAAGCTAAGGACGATCCATCTTCTGTATTTATAAAAGTCTCAGCGTCTTTATTCGATTGAATACATATATTTGGTATAATCACTTCAAAAGTAAACCTATCTCCTATATTTGTCAGAGAGAAATACATTTAGAGTCCCCTTTTCCATTTTAAAACTTCACATTATTTGTCGCTGAAAGAAGAGTCTGACAAGGACTTTTTCTGAATCTTAATGTACCTCATCATCTCCTTCTCTAAAGCTGCCTTAGACTGCATAGGTCTTAAGGTTTATTTTTGCATTTATGTGGTATGGCCACATGTTCAACATTTAGCATTCTCAAGTGACATTTGATAGGACTTTCACAATCCTTTTATAAAAGGAGCTGATCCATTAGCATCACCCGCTCCTGCTGTAGTATACAAGATGTTCTTCCTTCCAAAGAGCTCTACATAATCTTTTGTCAGGCCAGTAACTGAATGATTTTTTAAGCCCAGTGGGCAATGCTTGTGTCCATGCATAACATAGATAGACCACAGTAGTCAGCAGCTGCATGCAATTTTAACTACACTCATTGAGCTGTAATAAAACAATATAAGCAGCGCTCGAGGGAAAGATTGCATGCAGTTATCCTTAGACAAGGCTTGAGCATATGAATGCAGAGCTGGATGACAAGAGGATTTTCAGATTGTGTTTTGATTGAATTGCAGAATTGAACAGGTCGAGAGTGTCAGTGGAGAGTTAAAATGTTTGCAGTATTACAAAAGTTTTGCTCATGAAGAGTTTCTTATGGTAAAGCATTCAGCAGATTTTTCTTTTTCCCCTTTTTGGCATCTGAGAACAATAAAGGGGCGAGTCCGCATTTGGATAGGAGCACAATTTCCTGGGCTCACCCATAATAATACTGTTATGACAGAGAAGTTATGAAGGTTAACAGGAAAGACCCAGATCCAGGAGTGATTCCAGGCAGCTGGCAGCCAAGAGAATCGGAAACACACCACCAATGAAAACTGCAGTGAAAAGCAAATTAAACCCCATATCTCCCATCTCACTGCTTTTCTGTACTTTCCTGTTTGGACTTGAAGGTGATTACAGTCAATGCACTGACAGTTGACGGAAGCTCTGTTACGAGAGTATTTATTTACAGTGAATCGTGGTGATGCTCTGCAGGATGCGGTTTCACGCAGGATATGCTGTCCCCACCCCCTGGTTTGATCATTTTTCTTTTTAAAAAGAAAGCAACTTGATTGCTGAGGCCATAGCATTTCAGGAGAAAGTGTGTGTCTGCTTGGAACACACTTGTAGTGCAACATCATAGGAAATTCCTTTATAGGGTTGGAAAGGCAGGATCAAGGCAACGTAAGATTCACGAGTGAAATGTGCCAAAAATATTGTTTGGGCGTTGAAAGTGGGAAGTGAGCAGTTTACATTTGCTGTTGGCTATTATTATAATACAGTTGTAGAAAGTTTAAAATTCAAATTGTTTCTTTTTCTTCGGAAATGGCCATTAACCAATTTAAAACAGCTGCATGTCAAAGAAATTTAATGATTTTGATATTTTTAAGAAAACAGATGATTAATTAATCATCTCATTTGGCCTGGACTTGTTGCAGGGTTTGCTCTTGGCTGGGATCCAAAAAGAGCCATAAGATCCATAATGCTTAGAACAAAAATAATGTTGTCTTATTTGCAAAAGTTTGCGGCGTTACTTGGTAACACTTGCACTTTATCAAAGTGAAAACTCATTAGCCCTATTTTGAAAAATGTTTTTTCATGTTAAGTATATTAGCGTGTGATCTGGTAAAGTACCAGAAACTGTTTACTCTCAGTTTCAGAAGAAACTAGAACATATTTTTCACTGTGATGAGGTAACTTTCTCTGTGGGATTAAAATACACCCAGAAAGCAGTTTTGTCAAAATATATCTTTTATATTTAAAACAAACGCTAATTCTGCTATTTTAAACATTTTCAGACTTTCTGGGTTTTTTTTTTATCTCTGGTGATCTTAGACTAATATTATTACTATCTAGTCCATCTTAAATGAATTTTGCAACTGTTTCAGAATAACCTCTGTTTTGCATCAGATACTTGTTGTAGATGCAATAAAATACTCTTGGCACGAACATAAAATATATTAATGTTGATATAGATTCAAGTGCTATCTGTTTGCAGATGGGCATGTTTTAAATCACCAAACTTCATCTTTTTCAGTTTAGTTTAGTTACGAGATACAACGTGGAATCAGGCCCTTCAGCCCACTGAGTCCACGATGACCGATGATCATCTGTTCACACAAGTTCAATGTTATCCCACTTTTGCATCCGACATACTAGGGGCAATTTACAGAAGCCAATTAACTACAAACCTGCATGTCTTGGAATGTAGGAGGAAACTGGAACACTTGGAGAAAACCCACGCGGTCACAGGGAGAGCGTGCAAACTCCGCACAGACAGCAACATAGTCAGGAACCTAAGTCTCTGGCACTGTGAGGCAATAATTCTACCACTGTGTCACTGTGCTGCTGGTCTTTCACTTTTCTTTTCAAAGATTTTGACCCTTTGCTGGCTTATTGGTCCATAATGTCTATAACATAGAGTTCACTGCTCGGGTGATCATTTTTTTAAACTTTGATTGTCAATGCTGACACATCTTATTGCAGATATGTAGCTTGTCCAGGATCTATTTCAGATGTTTCCAAACTGTGCCACTCTCGCCCCTCGTGGTATGCAGAACATCTCTGAAGACAGACACAAAATGCTGGAGTAACTCAGCGGGACTAGCAACATCCCTGGAGAGAAGGAATGGGTGACTTTTCGGGATGAGACTTCTTCAGACTCTTGAAATCTGAAGGTAGACAAAAGTGCTGGAGAAGCTCAGCGGGTGCAGCAGCATCTATGGAACGAAGGAAATAGGCAATGTTTCGGGCCGAAACCCTTCTTCAGACCACATCCTAACCCAGAAAGCGAAATCTCCCGAAATCTGAAAATGGGTCTCAACCTGAAACGTCACTAATTCTTCTCTCCAGAGATGCTGCCTGTCCCGCTGAGTTACTCCAGCTTTTTGTGTCTTCTTCGGTTTAAACAAGCATCTGCAGTTCCTTCCTACACATCTCCAAATCTGAGGAAGGACATTACTGCCATAGAGGGAGTGCACCAGACTGATTCCTGGGATGTCAGGACTGTCTTATGAAGAAAGACTGGATAGACTCAGTTTATACTCTCTAGAATTTAGGAGATTGAGAGGGGATCTTATAGAAACTTCCAAAATTCTTAAGGGGTTGGACAGGCTAGATGAAGGAAGATTGTTCCCGATGTTGGGGAAGTCCAGGACAAGGGGTCACAGCTTAAGGATAAGGGGGAAATCCTTTAAGACCGGGATGAGAAAGACTTTTTTCACACAGAGAGTGGTGAGTCTCTGGAACTCTCTGCCACAGAGGGTAGTTGAGGCCAGTTCATTGGCTATATTTAAGAGGGAGTTAGATGTGGCCCTTGTGGCTAAGGGGATCAGAGGGTATGGAGAGAAGGCAGGTACGGGATACTGAGTTGGATGATCAGCCATGATCATATTGAATGGCGGTGCAGGCTCAAAGGGCCGAATGGCCTACTCCTATATTTTCCAAGGAGGGCATGGGGAAAAGTACATTCTAGAAGGGAAGCGTTTGATACCACAAGTGGGGATGGACTTTTAAGCATTTGTCTTTTCCATGCCATTGTTCATCAACCAGTCTTCAACTATTTGAGATTTTGAACAACTTTTCCTTTATTGAGTTGCAGTATTGGTTAAGTAATAAATATACTGCATTAAGATCAGGGCAGCTTTGAGTATTTACTAGTCAAACAGCAGGCAAATAGTTACTCTTTTGGATAGACACAAAAGAGTCGAGACTCTTCGTCAGTCTGAAGAAGGGTCTCGACCCGAAACCTCACCCATTCCTTTTCTCCAGAGTTGCTGCCTGACCTGCTGAGTTACTCCAGCTTTTTGCATCTATCTCACTTTAAACCAGCATCTGCAGTTTCTTCCTACGCAGTTACTCTTTAGGCGATGGCAAGATATTGCATGTTTACCAGATCACAACTTTCAGTTAAAAAAGAAAATTAGCTGGTAAAATTCTTCATGGCTCATTTTTCAACCATTGGCTTGTATGTGCAGTGTAGACATCAGTGCAACTCGTCTTACCTAAGAAATCAGTGCAACAAAAATGTAAAAAGATTGTTACAATATTTTATAGTCATGGATTGTCACAGAAATGGATATGCTTTGTCTTAAAATATATGTTATTAGGACCAAATCTATTGTCGTAATGGCTATCAGCTAGAAAAAAAACAAAATGGGAAACTTTCTAAGCGAGGCATTTTCTCCTTTCACTACAGTTTGGACATCAGAGGTCATTCCATTGCAATATGTCATAAAAATTGCAAGTGGCAACATTTCTCACGCTGACTAGACAAGACTTTTGTATCCAAATTATTTGGAGCACTTTCTGAAAGCAACTTATAATTCGTTGTTAATGATTAAGACTCCTTAACTATAAGTTCTGTGACCAACTTGATCTACCTGTTTGTACATGCAGTTATTGTTTTTGGAGATTTGCTAGCTGCACCCTTATTAGCCTGCTAACAAATATAAATAGTTTCCCAAATCCAGTTAAATAATGTATGGTGGATGAGCAAGTACAAGTCTCTTGTTCAGTAACCTAAATTTTTGTTTTGGTAAGTTTAAACTGTGAAGTGAATTAATTTGCTTGACTTTATCTAAATGGACTTTGAAAATGTATGTATCAGTGTATGAATTGCACCAGTATAATTTCATTTTGATGTTTAAAATTGGTGAATTTTGTGATACCTATTGCGTGGTAACTAGTTTATTTTCATCTGTGCTGCATTAGTTTCATAATTTAAAATGGCAGAAAGGAGTTTAAAACTCTTTAAAGATGGATATTGTCTTGAAGTTTTGGTTCAGAGCACTAATTTTACTCTCCAAAAGAATCAGTCTGTTGTCGAGCTTGCCGAAAGGAGAAAAAAAAAGATTTTCCCTAGTACATCTCGAGCAGGTTGTTTACTGCATAGTTATGTTCTTTTAGTGAACAAACATGGTTTTGTGGTTTAATCTTAGGGTGTAACTATATTTTGATATTTGTCACAAATATGCTTGACGCTGGTAATAACAGTAGCAATGAAATATCAGTATGACTACAGCCTGCATGTCGGCACTTGTCCAGTGACTTTCAAAGGGATGTTTTATTGATTCTGTAATTGCATACAGTAGAATGGACATATTGTTACTGCCCAAGGGCAAGGAAAGCCCATGTATTGAATACATCTGCTAGATGCACATATATACAATCAAAACATTTGACATTTCTGGGTAGAAAAAGCTGCACTTTGAACTGTTAACTATCCCATTAGCCTTTCTTTTTTTTTCCAAAACACCATCTTGTTCAGAGAAATCAGACTTGGTTAAATCGCAAATGCTAACTTTTCTATAAAATATTCACTGCAGCTGGTGCCCACTTGCTGTTAGTTTTGTAGTATCCTTCAGCCTACCCAGTGCCTTCTGAAGAGAGCACTCATTGTCAAGGGACTCTTGTCTTCTCTGTTGGGAAGAATAAAGGGATAAATAATAAATGTACAATTGTGTCCTATTTACTGTGTTTCTGATAATACATAAATCCATCTGTTCCCCCGAGTGCATATGTATGTCTCTGGGACTGTTGCTGCACCATTCCTTAACACAGTAGGAACAGGCATTCGAGTGAAAACTAAAAAGGCATTCTCAAGGGGTTAGATTGTGAGGCACCTCACTTGTTGTCACGAGAACCAAGATTATATTCACAGACATATTCAAGGCATATACAGCAGTCTTCATTCAGAAGCGAGTGTGGCAGGTAATTGAAAGGAAAGGAGAGACATCACATGTTATCCTCTGGTATACATAGAGCATCCAAGGCTGCTAAAGAGGGTTAGACATAAACAGTAATGAAGAGGAGTGCTATAATGAGGTGAGACAGACACCCTGTAAAAATGAAAGATTTATGCGGTCGATTATGAGCTTCACGCAGACCTCATTTGTCTTATTTACACAACATTACAATTGGTTCACCTTTCTCCCTCAGTTGTTTCACTTGAGTAGTCCAGTCCCATCAATGGCAGATGTGTTCTCTATTTCACAAACTTTAACCTTCGGGGCCGTGTCAGAGAGCTTTATTTTGAAGCTGAATATCCATGCTCACAAGCTATAATGTAAAAAAAACCATTAATGGTTACTGGTGGGAAAAAAACACTCATCCCTCAACCTCAAAACATTTTGAGAAATGTAAACCACTTCCTTTTATGCTAACTAGCATGTAAGAGCTACTAATTAAGCATGAAATTTATCTTTAAGTTTTGTAGTCTAAGCACTTTCCTGTTTCACTGCACAAGGGGAGATGTTTCAGTTTTTGATCATATCGTGAGAGGCCGATCTGCTTCAAAATACTAAATTTAACAAAAATATTTCCATATGCAAATGTAATTGAATAACAATTATCTTTGCAATTGTAAATCATCTTCATTCAGATCTTGTACAAGAAGATTAAAATATAGTGAAGGCTGCACAAACAAAAAATTGACATTTATTATTGAAAAAATTATGAGAAGTTTGCATTATTTTTGTTCATTTGGAATGTTATGATATAAAAATATATGTATATTAATGATATAGATTATTGAATTTACCCCAGAAATTTGTACCTGAAAATAAAACTTCAATGTAGTG
Organism: Raja brachyura; assembly: GCA_963514005.1. The sequence goes on from OY740796.1 coordinate 42,877,878, forward strand.
AAAAATTTGACTTCTTAATGGGTTTTTTAAAGTAAGGTTCATCTTAAATGTCTGAAGAACTAATCTTATTTCTTGTCCTAAACTGTATTTTCATATTTCAGTATGCCGTCAACATTAGCAAATAGAGTTACAGTGTGTAACGGCAAAAAATATATATATTTGTATGATCTTGGAATAAAGTCGATTATAATAAATAGAGTAGGATCAGAGATGAACACCAAAGAGTCTTTATATTTAGCACCTGCCACCCTTCGTCATTTGATGAATGAGTATTCCTCCACATTGAGTACCACTGTGGAGCAAGGACTCTCTGAAAGGGAATCTTCATTGTCCATCTCTAAAAGTAGCATGGTAGCACCACGTGTGGAAAGGAACTGCAAATGCTGGTTTAAACCGAAGATAGACACAAAATGCTGGACTAGCTCAGCGGGACAGGCAGCAGCTCTGGAGGGAAGCAATGGGTGATGTCACGGGTCAAGACCCTTCTTCAGACCTCCCACACCATGGACTGCACTGTGCCAGTCCTGAGGGAGATAGCTGCCACACGGGATCCCTGGCACACGGACAGAACAAACAAAAGTAGTTTGTACGTTCTGTCTGTGACCGCATGGGTTTTCTCCAGCTGCTCCAGTTTCCACCCACACTCCAAAGACCTACAGGTTTATAGGTTCATTGGCTTTGGTAACAATTGTAAATTGTCCCTAGTGTGTAGGATAGTTCTGGTGTCGCTGGTCATTACGTACTTGGTGGGCCAACGGACCAGTATCTGCGCAGTATCTCTAAACTCTAAAGTAAAGGATGAACCTGATTGAGCTTGTCTTCAGATGCCTTCCCTACTGTAGCTTACTGTCAATCCACAACTGTGTTGTTAGGAGTTACCAATGCATAGTCATTGAATAAGAATTATCACTTTCACACTCAGAACGCCTTCCAAATTATTGTGCTGTATTACTAGTTATGTTCAGAATAGGCTTAATACTGGGCATCCACGAGAGATGTGGGTGATACCAACAGCAGAATTGGAACCTACCAAATTAGGTACTGCGCACTCAATTATTAAGAGCAAGTTGAGAGTCTGAAGAAGGGTCTCGACTTGAAACGTCACCTATTCCTTCTCTCCAGAGATGCTGCCTGTCCTGGTGAGTTATTCCAGCATCTTATGTCCATCTTGAGTGTCTGACCTTGGTTCATTGACTAGAACGACAGGCCAGGAACAGCAGCAGGCAATCGCATCCAACCATGAACAGTGTTAAAAATTAAACAACTAAATTAATTAAATATCCTCAGTAATGGCTGAGCTCTGCCTGAGAGTACTAGAATCCAATTTGCAATCATTACAACCAGAAACGCTGTGGATATTCTATCCTGGTATCCTCTTGAGAACTTCACCTTCACAGAACTTCACCTTCACCTTCACCTTCAACACATTTGATGTTGATGTGGAAGACCTATTCTCGAAGCCTTCCATGCCTTTAGCCAAGCTGTTCCAACATTAGCATCAACCCAACTATGTGAAAAATTGCCCTGATACTCTGGTCTACAAAAAGCAGGAAAAATTGCATTTGGCTAATTACTGCTCTCAATCATGCATAGTGATGGAAAATGTTATCTTTGGTGTTACCAAGCAATGATTGTCCACCGTAAATCTGCTCTCAAAAATAAATTTTGGGTTCCACAAGGACTGCTTGCCTCCAAATCTTAATATGGCATTGGTCCCAATATGGTAAAATATAACTGAATACCAGAGAGAGCATGAGACCTAGTGTGGCATTAATAAGTCTCGACAACATTGAATCAAGTATGAAACTCTCCATTGATTGTTCAGTTTTGATGAAAGGTCAATTTCTTGAAATATCTGATTCATCAGTTGTAATGGAAACTCATGGACCAGATATGTGAACTTGTTTTCTCTTTTTATAGATGTTGCTTGAATTGCTCATGGACAGCAAATCTCACCAATGTTTAAAATGAGCAGTTTCCTACTTTTAATTTTTGCTAGATTAAATCTCTGCACCATACGTAGGTGGACACTGGGAATGGCCACCTATCTCATTGAGCATAGCTCAGTATTCAGCCTGATCTGCTTCATAACAATCTCTAACCTCCATTATTATAGGGCTTAGAAATTGGTTCACACAACTGTGAAAGAAGTGCATTGTGTTTCTGGAAATCAGTTTAATCTCTTCTTGTGTAAAGCAATTCTGTGTACATTTTTGGTTGCCTTATCATGCACTGGGAAATATAGCTTCGCATTTATGGTAGGATTTTCATTCTCCGCAGTTTCTTTATCCAGCACTAGACTTCTTCAAAAAGGTTATCAACAGCAATACAAAGCATACATTTAAACTGTTGTACGATTTTTACCTCAAGGCTGTGAAAAAAGGACAATATTTATTCACACTTCGACCAGATTTACCTGTCGTGATTGCACTGAATCTGTGTTGTGTAAATGGGCCAAGTTGCAAATTGCATTATTTGGCGGCACTGAGATCTATGACCATCCCACCATGATCTCAGGCATGGTCATGACTGTGTCTTAACTGCTTTATCCATGCAGGTCAGAGTCAATGTCCTTCTCAGGTTCCTCGACTTCCTTAGTTTAGAGATACAGCGCGGAAACAGGCCCTTCGGCCCACCGGGTCTGCGCCGATCACGATCCCCACACATTAACACTATCCTACATCCACTTGGGATAATTTTTACATTTACCAAACCAATTAACCTACAAACCTGTACGTATTTGGAGTGTGGGAGGAAACTGAAGATCTCGGAGAAAACCCAAGCAGATCACAGGGAGAACGTACAAACTCCGTACAGACAGCACCCGTAGTCAGGATTGAACCCGGGTCTCCGCTGCTGCATTTACAGTAAGGCAGCAACTCTACCGCTGTGCCACCGTGACTGCCCTTGTTTTGCACTATATTGGTATTTTTATTTATTGAACTTTTTTTTGGTTTGTTTATCATATTATCTCTTAAATACTCTGTTACAAATCGGTTCTGCTTGCTGCAAGTTAGAACTTCATTGTTCCATTTCAGTGGAAGGAGACATCATCGATTTTGTTCTTCTTCACCACGCGGTAGAAGGCTGAGCAGAAATGGGGATTTTCCTGCATTAAAAACTTCCTCAAAGTTATGGCATTCATACATTGATATCTTTACCGGGACCTACTGGGCACGGTCCTACCAGGAGCACCCAGCTATGGCTCTGGAGGGTCTTGGCAGCCCTCCTCTATATGCTGGTTACTGTTATTACAATGATGTGAATGACCTTATTGTTTGAGCCAGGCACAGGAGAAATATCAGTGATATCACAGTCCCTGATGCTAAGCAGTGAACCATACTGAAGTGTACATGTGTATTAATTACCTGTGAGAGCAGGGTTTAGCTTAGCTCTGCTGATCTTATGATAAAAATAGCTTCCCAGTACCTCATGGACAATTTGAAGGCATCATACAGCTACCAGTATCAATATCTTAGGTAGAAAGGTGGTTAAAAATCATCAGGGACTGCTACATTGCAAAAAGAAATACACATTGTCTTACAAACTTCAATGCGTTTTTTGAGGAGGTGACAAAGATAGTTGATGAGGGTAGGGCAGCGGTTGTTGTCTACGTGGGTTTTAGTAGGCCATTTGATAAGGTCCCTCATGGTAGGCTGATTCAGGAAATTAAGGTGCATGACATCCATGAGGATGTAGTTTGGATTCAGAACTGGCTTACTCATAGAATACAGAGGGTTGAGGTGAAAGGGTGTCATTCTGGCTGAACCAGTGGGATCAATGCTGGGACTTCTGGGACTTGATATATATAAATGCCTTGGATGAAGATGAGTCTAAAGAAGGGTCTTGAGCCGAAACATCACCCTTCCTTCTCTCCTGAGATGATGCCTGTCCAGCTGAGTTAGTCCAGTATTTTATGTCTATCTTGGATTAAGATGCAGGTGGGCTACTGGGCTTGCAGACGACACACATATTTGTGGAGCTCTGGTTAGTGAGTAAAGCTGTCAAAAGATACAACAGGATAGAAATTAGTATGGGTGGAGAAATAGCAGATGAAGTTTAATCCAGTCAAGTATGACGTGTTACACCTGAGGTAAAATACAATAAGAAAGTATACAGTTAATGAAAGGAACTTTAACAGCATCGATGTACTGAGAGATCTTGTGGTACAAGTCCACAACTCCCTGAAAGCCGCAGCTCATGTAGATGTAGTGGTAAAGAAGATGTATGTTAGGGTTGCCTGCATCATTCAGGGCTAGAGCACAGGCTTGGTTGGGTGGATCACCTACCCCAGAACAGATGTTTAAGAAAGAATTGCAGATGTTGGAAAAATCAAAGGTAGACAAAAATGCTGGAGAAACTCAGCAGGCGAGGCAGCATCTATGGAGCGAAGGAATAGGTGATGTTTCGGGTCGAGACCCTTCTTCAGAAGAATATTCCTTCACGCCATAGATGCTGCCTCACCTACTGAGTTTATCCAGCATTTTTGTCTATCCCAGAACAGACATCATTTAATTGGCCATGGCCTTGGACATGATCCTGTAATCCACAGTGAATGGTGATATGGGTTTCTAATTCCTGATATCTGTCTTCTTTCCCTTCTGCTGGTAGATGAGGGCAATGATGCCCTCTTCCCAACATCCATCAGGATATTGAACACTACAGACTCCAACTAAACTCTAAACGATGAACTGCCTTGGTTGCACTGGGGACTTTGGGCTTTGTTGGGTTTTTTTTCGACACTACAGTAAACCCTCGTTTTTACTGACCTTTTTATAACGGATTTCAGTTATAGCGGACTGACCTACCAACCTTCTCTGCCAAGCCGAGAGTCTGAAGAACGACCTGGACCCGAAACATCACCTATCCATGTTCTCCCGAGATGATGTAGTTACTCCAGCACTTTGTGTCCTTTTGTGCATTAACCAGCAACTGTAACCAACAAACAATCGTCTGTTTCTACTATTTATACAAAGATAATCCCTTACTCAGTTATCAATCGGCAATAAAGGATGCCACCTTCCCCTCAATGGTCAGTTAAAACAACGGTTTACTATATTGGATTTTTTTATTTCTTGAACTTTTTTAAAATGTTTGTTACTATTGAGTTCACTGTGTTTACAAACCTAATATGTTGCTGCAAGTAGGAATTTCATTGTTCTGTTGTGGCACACTTGGCGATAAAACCCTCTTGACTCTTCAAATTTATGTACAGCTTTCATTATGAGTGCAGGATATGTTTGAATCCTTATCCTAATGCGCCATTATAATGTCCAACTTAGCCTCCATGTAATATTCATATTTCTGAAATTGATACAGGTGTTTGCATTGCTTTGGTTGTTGGATGCCAGTTTGGGACCACATTTCTGTTGCCACCTGAACCAGTATTGCAGACCTTGGATGAGAATATATGGAAATAGATATCAGAGTTGTATCTTCGGTTCACACATTAAAACACTCTGGACAACTAAAATATTCTGAAGAGGATAAAACAGAGAGCCACTTACATCAGCGTATATATTTTTTTCACGATCATGAGAGGTATTTAGAGTGGCATTATACGGACATTTCTACCCAGTGACATTTCACCATTCGTTCCAAAATCATTTGCAATGTTTTTGTTACCTTAACCATGCTAATTTGGATGGAAATGACGCGTTGAAGATCTTTTTACTCATCTGAAGTGCAAAAATAGTTATTGATTCATTTGTGTATCCGGCAGACCACAAGAAAAAGTCATGTGTAAGAACAGATCATTATCAGGAGGTTAGCACCTTCAAGTGAGAACAATTATCAGTTGAGATGGCATTGTGATTTTTCGTAGCATTATTGCAGAGAAACCAGACTCAAAGACGGCTCCTTTTCCTGTCAGGAGAACAGAGACAAAGCGAGGACTTTTGAAAACAATTTAACCAGCAACATGACAGCTGCAGAAAGACAGGAGGTTTGATTAAAAAGAACAAAACACTTAATTTGTGGAATAGTAAATTAGTATTACAATATTGGATTCAATAATTTGAAATCCAACGTATTTCAGCAGAGGAACAATGTGAGTGATCTTGATTTTATTTTTCATGCATTCGTTTGAACATTTACAGACATCCTGAAGTGTACTTGTGAAAAGTAGTTTGTTGATTTATTTCCTGAATTTAGCTTTTTGTACAAAATATTTAGGACTTACATCTATATTGCAAATTTCATATCCTGTCAGATCATCCCAGACTGCTTTGCAGCCAAGAAGTACTCTTACTTTGAAATCTAGTCACATCTAAATCTAGTCAAATCTAGATCTAACGTGGGACATGTGGCAGCCAAATGCACACAGCTACCTCTCACAAATAGGAATATCATAATGATTCGAAAATCTGTTTTAAAGAAACTGATCAATTGAAAGACAAGGCATTGAAACAGGCCCTTTGGCCCACTGTGTCCATACTGACCATTGGTCATCCGTTCAGACTAATTCTAGGTTACCTCAAATTTCACATCCATTCCCTACACACGCCAGGCAATTTATAGAGAGCAATGAACCTACAGACCTGCACGTCTTTGGGATATGGGAGGAAACCTGAGCATCCAGAGGAAACCCACACGGGCACAGGGAAACTCCACTCAGACAGCACCTGAGATCGAACCTACGCATCTGGCACTGTGCTCCACCAGCTGCACCACTGTGCTGATGATATGCAATAGATATGAGGCTGCCGTAAAGGTGTGTCGAACCCTATCCTCCCCTTGAGCTCAGGTCAATCAGGAATTGCCCCTGGACTCAGTGGTGAATCGAGGGTGCATCAACACCTGACCACTCAGCATCAGATGAAAGGAAGTGGACTATGGGGATGTAAAGAAATTAAATGACAGTCTTTTTAAAAAGAAGAATTGATGATGCAAGCTTAATTTCCCTTATTTTATTTACCAAGAATGTCACTTGATTTTCTTTTTTATTTCTTTCTGGCAAACATAAAGATTATCAAGTGCTTTTCATTAAAAGATACTATCCAGCTGCAAATAGAAATGCTAATTTAAAACATGATTATCAAGCAGTGCAGTGCATCAGCGTACTAACAGAATAATAGTATGTTTCCACACAGAAAGTGTTAGCCAGCTAGCAAGGACATGTAGGGTTTCATCAGGGGCACCTCCGATGGGAGGAAATATCAGAGGTGAATTAAATTGAACCAGTCGTCTACAAATTAGGTAATAGAATTACGTTGACCAAAGAGAAAACCATCAGAGACACAGGATACTGCAGATGTTGGAATCCTGAGCAAAAAAACAGAGTGCTGGAGGAACTCAGCAGGTCAGGCAGCATCTGTGGAGGGACGTTTCAGGTTGGGACCTTCCTTTACACACGCAAGCAGTTTGTCTTCTGGGATTCCTTGTTGAAGAATGGGTGAAGAAGGAAGAAAATGCATACGGGAAGAGGAGTTTTAAAGAGGAGTTTATACTTTAATCTATGTACTTGATTCATCTGTGAATGAAAATCCTGCCTCCCAATGCAGTCACCATCCAATCCCACCGTAAGTGGTTATTTGTTTGTGCAACAGAACGCTCAATATAATTGTACTGCAAAATTTAGTGGACATTAAAATATTAGTCTGATTAAAGCACAGCATGAAATATTTGATTGTGTTCCACATTAATTTTTTTTTTTTTTCCCAGCAGTTTTCAACTTTTCCAAAATGTGTTAATAATTTCAAAGTCAAAGTCAAAAGAGTTTACTGTCATGTGTCCCTGACTGGACAATGAAATTCTTTCTTTGCTTAGCACAACAGAATATAGTAGGCATTGACTACAAACAGATCAGTGTGTCCATATACCATTATATACGTAAATACACACATGAATACATAAATTGATAAAGTACAAATAACAGATAAAGGGGTATTAATGTTTAGAGTTTTGTCCGAGCCAGGTTTAATAGCCTGATGGCTGTGGGGAAGTAGCTATTCCTGAACCTGGTCGTTGCAGTCCTCAGGCTCCTGTACCTTCTACCTGAAGGTAGCAGGGAGATGAGTGTGTGGCCAGGGTGGTGTGGGTCCTTGATGATACTGCCAGCCTTTATGAGGCAGCGACTGCGATAAATCCCCTCGATGGAAGGGAGGTCAGAGCCGATGATGGACTGGGCAGTGTTTACTACTTTTTGTAGTCTTTTCCTCTCCAGGGCACTCAAGTTGCCGAACCAAGCCACGATGCAACCGGTCAGCATGCTCTCTACTGTGCACCTGTAGAAGTAAGAGAGAGTCCTCCTTGACATACCGACTCTCCGTAATCTTCTCAGGAAGTAGAGGCGCTGATGAGCTTTCTTAATAATTGCATCTGTGTTCTCGGACCAGGAAAGATCTTCACAGATGTGCACGCCCAGGAATTTGAAGCTCTTGACCCTTTCAACCATCGACCCGTTGATATAAACAGGGCTGTGGGTCCCCATCCTACTCCTTCCAAAGTCCACAATCAGTTCCTTGGTTTTGCTGGTGTTGAGGACCAGGTTATTGTGCTGGCACCATATGGACAGTCGCTCGATCTCTCTTCTATACTCCGACTCATCCCCATCAGTGATACGTCCCACAACAGTGGTGTCGTCAGCGAACTTGATGATGGAGTTCGCGCTATGACCACTACGCAGTCATGAGTATAGAGTGAGTACAGCAGGGGGCTGAGCACGCAGCCCTGCTGTGCTCCCGTGCTGATTGTTATCGAGTCTGACACATTACCACCAATACGAACAAACTGGTCTGTGAATGAGGAAGTCGAGGATCCAATTGCAGAGGGATGCGCAGAGACCCAGTTCTGCGAGTTTGGTAACCAGTTTGGACGGGATGATTGTGTTAAATGCCGAGCTGTAGTCAATGAATAGCAGCCTGACAGATGAGTTTTTGTTGTCCAAGTGGTCCAGAATGGAGTGGAGGGCCAGCGAGATCGCATGCACCATTGATCTGTTGTGGTGGTAAGCGAACTGCAGTGGGTCCAGGTTTTTGTCGAGGTAGGAGTTGATTTGCGCCTTGATCACCTCTCAAAGCACTTCATCACCACAGGCATTTGTGCCACGGGTCGATAGTCATTGAGGCACGTCACCTTGCTCCTCTTGGGCAATGGTATTATTGATGCCCTTTTGAAGCAGGTGGGAACCTCAGACCTCAGAAGTGACAGGTTGAAAATGTCCGTAAAAGCTCCAGCCAGTTGGTCCGCACAGGTTTTTAGAACATGACCAGGTATACCATCAGGTCCAGGTGCTTTTTGAGGGTTCACCCTACTGGGTACAGTTCAGTGGTATTAGGGTACAGTTTCAGTGGTATTATATATAGCTTGGTGCCTCTTATAAGTAGACATTATTTTGGTATTAGAATATAGAAAATCACAGCACAAGAACAGGCCCACAATGTTTGTGTTGAGCGTGACGCCAAGTTAAACTCTGCCTGCACGTGATCCCTACCCATCCATTCTATATATAGGCATATGCCTTTCCAAAAGCTTCTTAAACGCCACTATTGTATCTGCCTCCACCACCACCCCTGGCTGCATATTCCAGGCACCCACCATTCTCTGTGTAAGACAAAAACCTGCCTTGCATAGCTCCTTTATACATTGTCCTTCTCACCTTAAAATTATGCCCTCTAGTTTTTGACTTCCATCCTAGGGAAAAAAAGGCTTTGTCCGTCTACCCAATTTATGCCATGGGTTGTCTACAGGTGATATGTCCGTAGGCCTCTCATCATGGTGGGGGAAACATCTAACTTAACGCATTAACTGACACGCATGTGCACATTTGTCTCCAGTGGCAATTGTGCATGAATCAGGAGGCAATGCTTCTGCCTGATTTCAAACACACCATCACTAACGCGGAGATATTAAGGGCAATTGTAGAGTCGCTGTGTCTTAAATTAACTACCTCAGCAGAGATTGTGAATTAAGTCTGGAACCTCCTGACTTCATACTGGATCACACAGTTCATTTACCTGCTCAGTCATTAGGGGACATTGATATCCATATTATGTAATTGCCATAAAAATGTTGTGGGCAAGTTATTAGATGAAGGTACTTAGCAGAATGTAAGTAAGTGTCATTTCATTTTCTCCACTGGTATTTATTATGCATTAATTCCCAAACAATGCTCCTACTCCACCAAAGAATCGGTATGGATATGCGTTTTAAATAAAGTGTTAACAATCAGAATTTCTATTATTTTAGTTATGTAGTCTTCTTATTGAACCTAGGTAATAGCAACATAGGCATTGACGACGAGAATTTTGAACTTGGTTATGCATCTGGTGAGGTAATATGAACACACAAGAAATTTCAGGAGCTGGAATCTTGAGCAAAAAATGAGCAAAGTGCTGGAATAACTCAGCGAGTCAGACAGAATCTGTGGAGGGAATGGACAGACAATGCTTTTGATCTTCAGCCTGTATAAAGGTCCCGAATTGAAACATTGTTTGTTCATTTCCCCCACAGATGCTGCCTGACCAATTGAGTTTTTATGTCACTTTGCTTTTTGTCGTAATCTGAATTGATTGAAAGCTCGATTGAAAGTTGCAGCTTTGACCCACCAAATCCATGCTGACTAGCGATACTAGTCTGTGATCCCATTTTTTGCATCCACGCCCTACAGACTTGGGGAATTTTACAGCAGCCAATTAACCTACAAACCGGTATGTCTTAGGCTCTCAGGAGGGAACTGTTGCACTTTGAGGAAACCTATATGCGGTTACAGGGAAAACATGAAACTCCACAAACTAGCACCCAAAGTCAGAACTGACCCTGGGTCTCTGGCACAGTGAGGCAATGGCTGTTTGGCCGTGCACCTTGGAAACAATTGAAGTGGGCAATCTTTGGTGATTTGTTCAATTGCTTGGCCTTTGCTGTCTTCACAATTTGCATTCAATTTGAGTTTCCATTGGTGTAAAAACATATGCACATTTTCCTCATTAGTTTCAGGGCTAACTATATATTGCATTGTGGAGTCTATGACATCAATGAAGAAACCTTTACTTAGAATGCCATTGTTGATCCATTGAGATCTTCATTGTTTCTTGTGTTAAACACGGTGTATAATGGAAATATTTCCATCATGGTTTCTTCCATTTGAGCCATGTCTTTAGCAAGCTCCCCATTCTGTAGATCAGGCATGAGAAATTCAGAGATACACCTGGTGGATGGACAATGGAGGGCTTCCCTTCTGTATCAGGACAATTGTTAACGGACAATGTCAGATGCCAGTTGCCACTTTATTTGTCCAAAAGTAAACTTTTCATAAGTTCTTCATACATTTTTTTTCGTGTCTGAACATTAAATCATGTCATACTCAGTCGTGTTTGCACCTGTCTCTACATAGAACAGCCGGGCCACCTTGTGGAGTGATATCCATTCCATTGTTTGAGGGTTGTCCCCACTAAACTTAGCCCCTTAATGTTCAGCAGCAGAAGGACCCTAGACTGTGGAGTCAGTTGCAACTGTCCACAGAATATTCAGCATTATATCCATTCTGCAGCACAAATAATTGTGATGATGCGTACCAAAGCCAAAATGGTTCATCAGATGATCTGAGCTCCTATGGGTTTTCTGCTGAGATCTTCATTAAGTCTTCATTTCAAAAGTGAAGAATCAGTCCTGCTACGCTGCTAAGAGCCATATTTTCACCTTGTTCCAGACAAATTGATATCCGTCTTTTGAGTGGGGGCTGTATTATTGGTTTGGAACCAATTTGGTGAGGTTTCTAGGTACTGGACATAATTTGCAGCAATTTTTCCAAGTTCTTGAGGTCTTTGTTCAATATAGCATTCACTAAATCGATGAGATCACAAAACTCGTCCTGTGTTTGCAGGTTCTTTAAGTTTGGCAGAGTCTGTTTAGGGGTCACATGATGATTCAGTTATTTTCCATCACCAACAAAAGCCATTGCAAATCTTGGGCATAAGGTTCAGATGTGAAGTTGGAAGTTAAATGGAGTGTTAATACAACTTTAATACTGAACCTTAATCAAGTTAACCCCTATCCTGTTCAGTTTACCATCCTGATTGTAAGGACGTTGATCTAGGAAGGATGGTGGAAACGTAACTGAAAATCTATTTTTTTATAAAAAGCAATCAACAAATATGAAACCATGTATGGAAAGGAAACAAAAATATGATATTTAGAGGTTTGCTGTGAGTGTTGTAAAATAGGTAGAAAGGGATTAAAGGATTAATTCAAAGATCAGGGCTATTCAAAGGGTAATGTTATTCATGGTTCAATTTACACCTAGGCTAGGTCCATTTATATATTGAATTTAGATTAGCTCAGTTTAACTGGGGTGCTCTATTTCAGAAAATATGTGCCATTACACTGCCTCTATTATGGCACAAACAGTATAAAATTATATAGGAAGATTAAATGCAAGGACTGATGTTTTGGAATCCTCTGATAATCTGATTATAATATAAAGTAAAGAAGTATGCACATGTAACATTGTTTGTTTCAAATTCTGTAGCGTGGTGGCAATTTATTATTCAACACAGCTTTGAGAAGACTTACATGCCGCTTATGTTATCTCATTATTCTAAATGCTGATATTGGTTCCCCCCCCCCCCCCCCCCCCCCAGTTCTAAAGGAATATTGTTGAAGGTCTTTTTGAGCATTATGAATAGAAAAATGTGAGATATTTCAAGTTAATGTTTTAAAGAAAACTTATGAGGATAAGCTTAATTCTAAAATGCTAGGTGGGATATGCTCTTGGTTTACACATTTAGTTTCTGGTTTAGAAGTAAATTCCACTGTTCACTCGTCGATTGTGATCATCTAATTGTTAGCACCACTAATTCGTAGAGACTTTAAAGAAGATGATCAAATCATAATATTTGGCAACAATTGACACTGAGTGATGCAGGAAAGCAATGGGTCTGACAGCATCTATGGAGAACACGGATAGGTGACGTTTCTAGTCAGGACCATTATTCAGACTAGATTGCGATGGGGGAGGGGTATGTGGGGAGAAAGCTGGAAGAAAGGAAGGGTGGGACAAAGCTTCCTGTGGCAGCTTGTTCCATGTACCCCCACTATCCTTGCTATGAAAGAAAAGGATATTTCTGAAATTTTGAAATGGTTTTTTGCACGTTATGTATTAACGTATTTACTGTTTTAAAATGTCCTCAAAACATACGATACTTTACGATATGAGATACATTAAATTCAGGGAAAGCGATCTCTCCTAATAATAGGTTTTGACTGCAGTCAAGAATTGTGAACATAATTCTAAATAACTAAATAAAGTGACAGTTAAGACTATAATAATGACACTTTTGTATATTCGAAACATTTTGGGAACTGAACTGTTAGCCCAATTTTCAAGCACAAAATGGGCAGAGAACAAGATCCATAGAAACAGAGAAATATATAAAGTTGGTGCAGGAGTAGGCCATTTTGCCCTTCGAGATTTGTTCAAACAATTTAACGTAAAATAGCATTTAACATTGTTGGAATATTTCCAGGCAGCTTTGACTTGAATCTTCAATGTTAATTTCAGCGGTCCGTCTTCAGTGCTGTTTTCCTGCATTGGATGCAAAATGTGATAAATTCATGGAACAAACCGAAGAGTTCCAAATTTTCATAGAACTTGTTGGTTGATATGAAAGAAAGATAATTTCAAAATGATTGTAGAGCCATTCTTTGGGAGAGATACAAGAGAAGGTTCCAGAATAGGGCGGCCACGGTGGCGTAGCAGAAGTATTGGTGCCTTAAGGGCCTGTCCAACTTGGCCGTTATTTGTGTGCCATTTCCGCGACTTGGTAGCGTGTGGGTAGCGTGGGACAGGCGCATGGAGTGGCGTGGAGAAGTGTGGAGTTGCGCGCGGTATCGCGCAGTGCTCCAGGATTTCGTTCTGTACGAAATCTTCGCGCGCCACCGGCCTGTCGCTTAAATGACGGCCAAGTGGGACACCCTGGCGCGGTGCAACATCTCACCTCCAACAGCAGCAGAAGCAGGCAAGCGATCGCCGAGTTCGGCCTGGGGCTCACGGCCGTTGCGGATCCGAATCTGCCTCCCAGAGCGGGGCCAAGACGATTGGAGATAGACACAAAATGCAGGAGTATGCATCCATTCCTTGTCCCCAGAGATGCTGCAGGTCCCGCTGTGTTACTCCTGCATTTTGGGTCTATCTTCAAATGACGTCACACGCTCTAGACGGCTGTGCAGGCGCATGATGACGCGCGCGACTGTCGCGTGTCAGTCACTACCGACCTGTCGCGTAAATGACGGCCAAGTGGGGCAGGCCCTTTACAGTGCTTGCAACGCTGAAGACCCGGGTTCAATCCCGACTACGAGTTTGTATGTTCTCCCCGTGACTGCATAGTTTTTCTCCAAGATCTTCAGTTTCCTCCCACACTCCAGACGTACAGGTTTGTAGGTTAATTGGCTTGGTGAATGTATAAATTGTCCCTAACGTGCGTGGGATACATTTAATGTGCTGGGATTGCTGGTCGGTGCAGACTTGGTGGACCGAAGGTCCTTTTTCTGCTCTGTATCACTAAACTAAACTAAATTGTCGTGTTAAATAAGTGTGTGATTTTATAGTTGAACCTTATTGCATGAAGCCACTGTAATGTCCCTCTATTTCTTACTTATCTGTTATTATTTTCACATTAGGATTATATTAACAAGTACTGTCGTGGTCAAATAGTTGTGAAGTTGTAAATTTGGCTTCTGTCAAGGAGACCTAAAACTGATTTATACTATCCTGTAGATTCCAATTCTTTTATTTTCCTGGTTACATTCCCTTTCCAAAAGATTCTGATCTCGAAGAAAAAAATCCCATGAAGCATGAGCATGTTCAGTAATGTGGAATTCTCCTTTCCTGATGCCATTTGTTGGCATCACCATCTAGAGATTTAAAAAACATAAAGTGCTGGAGGAACTCAGAGGGTCAGACAGCATCTGGGTGGCACGGTGGCGCAGCTGGCAGCACCAGGGACCCGGGTTCGATCCCAACTACGGGTGCTGCCTGTACTGAGTTTTACGTTCTCCCCGTGATCGCGTGGGTTTTCTGAGATCTTCAGTTTCCTCCCACACTCCAAAGACGTACAGGTTTGTTGGTTAATTGGCTTGGTAAAAAGTGTAAATGTAAAAATTGTCGCTAGTGTGTGTTAATGCGTGGGGATCACTGGTCAGTACGGAAACGGTGGGCCGAAGGGCCCATTTCCGCTCTGTATCGCTAAAATAAACTAAAAATAAACTAAATCTGGGGAGTGAATGGACAGGTGATGTTTTGGGTCAGATCCTTCTTCAGACTGATTAGAGTAGGAGGGGAAAAGCTGGAAATCAACCCCCTCTCACTTGTATCCACTTGTCACTTGTCATGCTTTGTCCTGTCCCCGTCTCTGTTTTCCAGCTTGAAAAGACCTACTGAGTTCTTCTAGCATTTTGTGTTTTGCTCACGATTCCAGCATCTGAGATGTGTCTCCTTCTAAGATGATCTGTGACATGCAGCAAAAGCAATCTTATCAAGCCCGGTGAACAACCATTCAGATTACACAGATTAAATGCTGACAGAGACAGTGGGCATAAAACATTTTTTCTGAGATAGAGATTGGGACATACACATAGCTTAAGGTAGCATTTGAAGTAACACAAACTTAAAAAATGGTTCTTAAAATGTATTGAACAATGAACTGGCAGCATATTGTAAGAGAATCATTCTGGAAGTGTTAGTGTTAAGGCATACAAAGTTAGATCTTCAGCTCCAGAGATAAATTCAGCAACATCATTTCCATTGCTTTTGTTTTAACATCAAAATAAAATGTGAAATGAACATTAATTCATGCCACTGCAAAAGTGTCAACTGTGAGGCATGCAATGGAAAGGCTATTACTGAGAGCGAGTTCTTGGTGACCGTATTTAATTACAGACATGTATTTTCGAAAGTGCAGCTAGATTTCTTCCATTAAACATTGCTGTTTTTGTTATCACGTGGTGTAAATGAAATGTAAGAGCTGAACTATTACTGCCCACACAATTCAACGGTGTCTTTCAAGGGTGTGTGACATTGGTCAACAGGTTGCCTTCAGGCAGATTACCTCTCGTTTCATTACATTTTTCTTGGTTTTTCATATAAGATTTATGGCGGCATGGCGGCGTAGCGGTAGATTTGCTGCCTTTCAGCGCTTACAGCACCAGAGACCCGGGTTCGATCCTGACTACAGGTGCTGTCTGTACGGAGTTTGTATCTGCTCCCCGTGATCTACGTGAGTTTTCTCTGAGAACTTCTGTTTCCTCCCATACTCCAGGTGTCTAGGTTAATTGGCTTGTTATAAATGTAAAAATTGGCCCTAGTGTAGGATAGTGTTAATGTGCGGGATCACTGGCCGGTGAGGACTCGGTGGGCTGAAGGACCTGTTTCTCAAAACTAAATGAAACTAAATTTTGTAGGAATCAACTAGGCATCTCTGCAGAAGATGATATGTATTCTTTGAACAAATCATTTAGGATTTACTTTTTCACCATTACCATTGTCATCAATGGAATTTCTTAGTATGGGTGCATGGAACGGTACCCAAGATGTTACCATGGTTACAAGATTTTTGCTTGCCAGTTTCAAATTTGTTTTTCTCTGTCACTCTTTCTCCTTGCTCCGATGGCATTGCATAACAAATAAATTCCAATGCTGAAACGAGTTATTCATTCAGACTGATTCATGCCTTCATCCACCCAACTTCAACCATTCACTATATCCTTCCTCCCCTTTCTTTCTCATGTCTGTATCTAACATGCTGTCAACTGAGCCTGTAGCTTTGAAGTCAAGAAGTCCTATGATACTGTACTTCAACGCACATTGACAGAGCCTTTAGATGTTTTCTTCTGTTGCCTGCAAGTGCTCTTAATCAAAATCTGGGATCAAGTTGAAATAGAAGATTTTGAAGGAAAGAGAAATCATTTGGAGTTTGAGAGTATGACAATATTTCTTGGAGGTTGCTCAAACAAAAGGCCTGAAAACCAATGATTGGAGATGGATTGCATACATCGCAGACATCAATTTATATTGAGTGAATTTTCAGTTTGGATTTATGTGTACCAGTTATTCAATGAAGAGTGTGAAAATTCAGTTTTCCACATCATAACACGATTTGGTAATATAAAGCATAGTTTATTACATACTCCATCAGGAAATTATCTCACTGAATATCATCGCCACCATATGAGCTGTGATTTGCTAATCGAGTTGTCGGGCATCAATTGAAAGGAGGACTTCTGACAGGAACATCAATGAATTATTAAAAACTCTGATTATTTTTACATATTGAAGGACTGGAGTATTGTGAACTATGAGTAAAAAACATACCGTTTAAAATCTCCTGGCCTTGATAGATCTCTATACAAAAAATAAAAGATGAAATCTTTGATTTATCATCTTCATGAGGAGTCTAGCAGCAAGTAACAAGGTACCTAAGGATTACACATTAAACCTACTTTGTTGTGAACCTCTGCAGCAGTGTATAGCAAGTCGACATGCCTGTGAAGATGGTGTCTACACCAACTGCTGTAATTATATAACCAAAATGTGACGACATGAAGAATGTAATGAACAGAACTGTATTATTGTCGAACATTTAAAAGGTTACATTTTAAAAATGCTCTTTTGAATTTTGGAGCCCAGGACTTATGTCTGTCCAGGAATTGTTGGAATTTTTAAAATAATAATAATTTTTCACCAATTCAGTCTATTTTAGTCTTCATCTTAAGCTCCTGGCAATTAAAATTTTAGAACAATGTTCCTTGCTGGAAGCTAGTGCTTTGGTTTCCATTTAAAGAGTACCTTTCATTTCTTGGGTTTACAATGTGGTAAAGGAGAACACAGTGTGCATAATTTTAGTTTAAAATAAAAACACTCTTTCTGTACACACCAATGTATTTTTAATTCATTCCAACGAGCTGTGAGGATAATCTCCAAATTTCTCCAGCCTTTACTGGCTGGCCACACTGGCAGTGTCAGAGGCTTTAGAAGTTCTTGTTGAACTGAACTGAAAGAAAACAGAGAGTGGAAAATACAGTTTTGATGTACACTCTCAGGTCCCAATTTTCACGTTTGGCAATTAAAAAAAAAAATCATTCTAATAATTGAAAAGGTTTACTTACTTACTCTTTATTACAGACTCAAGGTCCAGATAAAATACAAGACATTACATAGAATAAATTGCATACAAAAGTACAATAAATTAAATACAAAAGCACAGTAAATTATTTACAAGAGCACAATACATGGCTTAAGATCAAGAATTTAAAACAATCAGTGTCCTACAATGAGATTTGGCCACACCTCCAAAGTCATGCCCCTGATATTTCTCTGCACAGATCTCTTCACCCTTCACAAAGGGTGGTGGGTGTCTGTAACAAGCTGCCAGAGGGGGTAGTTGAGACAGGGACTATCCCAACATTTAAGAAACAGTCAGACAGGTACATGGATGGTACAGGTTTGGAGAGACATGGGCTAAACATGGGCAGGTGGGAATAGTTAGCTGGGACATGTTGATCAGTGTAGACAAGTTGGGCCAAAGAGCCTGTTGCCATGCTGTATCACTCTATGACTCTTATGAGATTAAGTTTTATGAATATATTTAGAGGCCAAGTATTCACATACAAGGAATTTGCCTTGGTGCTCCGCCCGCAAGTTATGACTTACCTATTAAATGTTTAAGCATCATCACTCTTTTAATTTGTGTTTATGGTGTGTTTTGTTATTTGATTAAATATGTGACTGCAAGGCAATGAAATTTCGTTCAGACCGAAAGGTCTGAATGACAATAAAGGATACTTTACTTACTTTACTTTACATTTTGTTATTTTCAGACCTTTTCATAATTGAATTGATTTTTATTCAACAGCCATTCTGAATGTTTACCACTGTTCCTACAGGCTCACTTCTGCTTCATGGAAACAAATGATACAATCATCTGCAGGTTGCAACTCTAAAGATTTCATAATTAAAAAATGTATAACTGGTTTCAGCTGGCTGTGCAATGGCTTGACACAGCTAAGGCTGGGAAACACAACATTGTCAGAGCCAAGGCTCTTTGGGAACCAATCCTTCAAGGAAATGCTTTCTTCATGTCCTTCTTTAAAATACCTTGGCTGGAAATTCAGCATGGAAACCGTGTTGCATGTTCAGAAATATCTCAATACAACTCGAAACCATTTTTTTAAAAGGTTGTTTATCACCCGTGTGCAATAAATACCATGTGTTTCCGACATGGCAGAAATTATTGAAAAGCACCAGTTGAATTTCTTGCAGCTGCCAGCACTTGGCCATGCAGCAGGAACTTGATCAACAAGCCCTCAAGGTAAATATGCACAATGCCACCACTGAACACAGGTCACTGTCTACAGACACGTATATTTATCACAAATCTGCTCACTCATTACACAAGCTGCTTCTACCTCCGTCTTCTATCCTTCTCCCTTTTATCTTTTTCTCAAACCATACTTTACTTCTTTACGTTTACTTCTTGTGCCTGGTGCTCTCTCTGTCTCTCTCCCTCCCCCCTCCACCCTCCACATCATCGCTCTGCTGCACTTTATGTGCCTCTCATTGTTATTCTCCTCGTCTCCTCTTCTCCACATCTTGCGCTCACCGCACAATCTTTGCTCTGCCTTTTCTTGAACACAGCTAACTACAAGGAAGACTGACTCCCAGGACCTGCTTCCTGCGCACATCTCTAACGAAGGTGGCAATGCCAGTCACAGGATATGCAGCAACTGTGGTTGGGCTGAAGACTCATTGAACAGCATTGAGCTGTGAGGATATTGCAGTGTCAGTAAAAGCCGGATCTTCTGAAATGAACAGCCACTTTTGTTCTTTAGACCAATGTGGTTGAAAATGTCACGAATGATGAATTTTGTGCTACCACTAACATTAGTTCAGTTTAGTTTATTGTCACGTGTACTAAAAGACAGTGAAAGGCTTTTGTTGCGTGCTAACCAGCTAGGGGAAAGACAATACATGATTACAATCGAGCCATTCACAGTGTACAGATCCATGATAAGGGAATAACGTTTAGTGCAAGGTAAAGCCAGTAAAGTCTGATCAATGATAGTCTGATAGTCCCTGATGAGGTAGATAGTAGTTCAGGGCTGCTGTGTGGTTGTGGTAGGATGGTTCAATTGCATGGACTAGTTTCTTCTTCTTCTTGCGTATGGCGTGCACACCCTAAAGTTGTAGGACAACTTGTTCTATTTGATCTTACTTGATTGTGCACGCCGGGTTGATTGTATTCGTCAAACTAGGGCAGACCACGTGAAGGTTGCAATCTCCCACCCCATGGACTAGTTTGATGCTGGAACACAAATGAATACAAATCACACCTACAAATGAGAAATAGATGCTAGCGACTGCCCTTAAAATACCTAAACACTTTTGCAAAAGTACTTTACTTTAATTTTCAAGTGCACTGTCCACTTTTTTGCATTGTGCAAATGAGCTGTCAACCCCACCTTCCCTCCATTGCCATATTGTTTTACTTGTCTTGCTTTTTCTCCTTGTGAAGTTTGTGAACCATTCTTGGTTTCTATTTGTGATAGCATCCACCCATACCCTTTAATTTTTAACTTTAACTTTTTCCTACTATTGCGATTCACAACTTCAGCAACCAGTGACCCACTGATGCAAAATTCCCACCTTAAGCCTCTATCCATTTGAACCATCCTTTTGTCCTTTGCTCCACCTACAAATCACATTTATTTGTCACTCCTTTTTTTTCATTATCTCTCTCACTCTCTATGACTTCACTTCATTTTTTACAAATCACCTCGCAATTCTGTGGAGGAGTCTTGATGCGATGATAGATGTTAAGTGCTCCGTATAAATGCAGTTTAACCTGAAAACATTTTGTCTCCATTTAGCTGAGTTCAGATGTATAACAACTTTTGATGCTGTTCAACCCACTAGGTTCCTCCAGCAGATGTTTGTTGCTCCAGATTCCAGTATCTGCAGTCTCTCGTGTCTCAATTTAATACATTTTGGTTACTTCTGCAAACTGAATGTCAATATCATGTTCTGCTTTGTTGCCGATCTGATTTTTTGGTATGAGTAATTTTTGGCCACTTCTGTAGAGCTGCCAGTATTATTTTGGTATATATGACAGACTACAATAGCATGTGTATGAAGGAACTCCAAAGATAGATGCAAAATGCTGGAGTAGCTCAGCAGGACAGGCAGCATCTTTGGTGAGAAGGAATGGGTGACATTTCTGATCAAGATCCTTCTTCAGCCTACAATAACATTACGTACTACTGAAAGGGAAAATAAGTATGTTTGGATTAAAGATAAGAAAAAAACATTATTGTCTTAATAAGGGTCTGAGGAGGATTTGACTATATTCAACTCTTCGATGCAGGGTCACACATTTTGTTTTATTGGCATGTTTTATTTACAAAAAGGGCAACTCATTGGACTGCTGAAACCTTGGATAACACAGGTCATCCTAATGCTTATAATGATGTTAGTTAAACTTTTACTTTGTGAAACTAATTTTCAAGGACAAATGTAGTGAATGTAGCAGGATCCAATCTAAGGTCCCCCAGCAATTGGTGTGTAGCAGATCCCCTTTCAGTGCCAGCTGTTCTCACAGATATAAATTGCTGCAGTGAAATTTTCTTAATATAATTCAGGAAGCTCAAGAGAATACTGCAAAACAACTGTGCCAACAAGGAAAATGTTGAATTTTTCATCAAGAGCCCAGCACGGTTAGTTAGTAGCCTTTCTGATCATTCATGGACAGATGTTCAGTGCTGTTCCACTCCACAGTCATGTTGAACTTCGTGGCCTTAAGTACCATTGGCTACAAGGACATTTACAATCAGATTGCACTGGAGAATTGCCTGCTTTAAACTGAACACTGAGTGTGTGCTGAGCTTCCTAGAATCATCTCATTCAGTAACGAGACATGGTAAAAGGTGCTGAAAGAAAAATAACATTGCATCAATCATCATGAGCAGACATTGATGAAGTGCATTTTTGCAAGTGAGAGAAGAGTTTTTTTTTAATCTTTGCATAATTTAACTAGTTCAAAACTTTGAAAATCAGTCAGTATGAATTGATGCAAAATAACTTTGTTATAAATTCTCCAAAGAAATAATTTATAGTTCTTCAAGAATATTGTTTTCAGACTTAGATCCTCAATGCAGTTGTGCAGATGTACATTTATTTATTTTGAAACAAAATATTTAGTGTATAAAATCTCAGCCTTTAGAGCCATGAAATTTGTGAACCAATTAATTTTCCAGCATAGTGCATGCAACGTGAAACTAAAATACTGTTAATACTCTAAATCTGAATTATTAGTACAATAAAACTCTGTTGCCATTAACATGGACATCTGCAGAGTGCAATTTGAAAGCTGTTTTAGAATTAATGTTCTGTGATCCCACCCCTCCTAGATAATGCTGGTCTTAAAAAAAAATCCAGCATATTACATGATGTAAATTTCAGCTTATGATTCAATATATTTTTTTATTAAAATGCCTATTTCAGTATCAGCATAATTTAATATTTGTATTTTATTTTCATTTTCCTCATCCTTCCACCCATTAATAAGTAACAGCATAAGTAAACCTACATATTTAACTTCACTTCACTTGTTCTTTAGTCTAAAATAATACAAATGCAACAAATGTAAACTAAATTCTTGGTCTATATACCCTTTGCATTATAGAATCCAATTGCAGTATTTGAGATGTGCAGTGTTCATTTTAAGATGCTGTCTTATGGTTTCGGTGGTGGGGAGGTTGTTAACAGAGAGCACAGGTTTAGTGGGATTTGCATTATATTTTAGTAGCCCTCATTACTTAAATACCTAAAGATCTCTATTGTACGGAGATAGGTCAGAACTAGGCATTTTATTACTGATTCACCGCTCATGCAACAGAAACAGCTCGCACCAATGTAGTTGCTTTAACATAGAAAGGTGTCCCAAGGTACCTCACAGGAACAATATTAAATTAAATTTAGGAGCATAGAAATGGTTCCCAGTAGCACTGATACTGCATTTACCTTTTATTCACAATTGCGCCAGCTGCATTAAGCCCTCAGGAAGCCTTTAATATGCACACAGTTTGTTCTTGGGTGTGATAGCAAACTGTATTTGGGTTGGCAGCAACTTCCCTTTCTAAAGTTTGCTGCCTCTGCAAGAAACTGCAGCAGTGGGCTTTCAACTGTTGAATGTTTCCACTGGCAGGATGGACTTTTTCCATGTTTCCTCGGTTTGAGGAAATGGATTTCAATTTTGTTTTCTGACAAAGTGCATCATTTAACAGCTATAGCAATCAAAACTCATAATTATTTTTTTTAATGTGCTCTATATCAAAGCAGGAACTACCAACAATATCAGTTTTATTGTTCAGGCATGATTTACGTAAACAATGGGTTTGTCTATATTAAGTGGGAGTGATGCTTTTTTTTGTTTGTCTGTTCTCAGGTCCAGACTGTGACTTCATCATTGGTTAAATATTAACTGGTTAGTTACATGGCAGGCAATGACACCTTCAGATTATCAATGTTATTTGAAAAATGTGTTCTAAGGGGCTTTTACATTGATCTCTGTTTTTAGGTTAGTTTACCGACGAACAGTGAAAAGCGTTTTATTTTAGTTTAGTTTAGAGATGCCGTGTGGAAACAGACCCTTTGGCTCGCCGACCAGCGATCCCCGCACACGAACACTATCTTACACACACTGGGGACAATCTACGGTCCCGCTGAGTTACTCCAGCATTTTATGTCTATGTTCAATGAAAAGCTTTGTTTTGCATGTTATACAAACAGATCAGATATAGCCAACATACATATAATCAGTTCAAACTCAAAAACAATAAATAGGGTACAATACAATACAATAAATAATGCAACGATAAAGGGGAAGGTGCAAGAGTTCTGTATATTCAATGTGATTCCACCTACAAATAATCACATTTCCACAGAATTTGGTGGATATTAAAATGTTGCCAGCATTACTTTAATATCCACCCACATGTTTATTTTTTCATTGGGAACACTGAGATCGCTCCTCGTAATTAATCACACTTTCCTTGCCAGATTTGTCTGGACGTCTGACCAGAGATTTAATAGTGTCAGCTGCAGATAAGGTGACGTGACATGAAAAACTATCTGCACCACCAACAAGTTATGTGCTGGTTAGTTTCTGTCAGTTTTATGGTGGGTTTGGATGGGGCTTGATGGATGCATTCTCAATATCAATTGGCAGGTTGCAGTAGTTAGCGGGAGCAATCACATGTGTTAATCAATAAAATTGGAGCTCTGGCCATTTAAACTTTTTGTTTAGGGATGGACTGCATAAAATTACATCGTACCTGTCAATTGGCTTCTACCATTCTACAATATTGCAGTGGGACCCAGTTGACAGGTAGCTCTAGGAAATAAACCTCAACCGCCAAGAGCGTTTCTGGAGATTTTGGACGGGAGGATGCTACTCAAACTGCGGAGCATCTTGGACAATGCAGCTCACCCCGTCCATGACACATTGGTCAACCCGTGGAGCACCTCCAGCAACAGGCTGGTTCCACCAAGATGCAGCAAGGAACGCCACAGAAGATCCTTTTTCCCTGTGGCTATCAAACTGTTAAACTCCTCCCCCTTCTGTCGTGGGGTAGACTGACTCCCCTTTCCCCTCCCCAATCTTTGCTCATCCCCAATCCTGGACTTTCCACTCGTCACTTTAATTTCATGTTTTGTGTATCATGCTGTGTTTTATGACTGTTGGCAGATCAGTTTCCCTCCGGGGATAAATCAAGTTTTATCGTATTGTTTAATTGTATTGCGTACCACAACAGAACAATAAAATTCTTACTTGCAACAGCGTGACAGGTCTATAAACTGAGTACGCAATGGCTAACTTAATAAACAAAACAGAACAAGTTCGATAAATAAAACAACAGTATCAGTGGAAAGCAAAGCAAAAGCCAGTCATCACGTTGGGATACGTACAAAATTCTTAAGGGGTTGGACAGGTTAGATGCAGGAAGATTGTTCCCGATGTTGGGGAAGTCCAGGACAAGGGGTCACAGCTTAAGCATAAGGGGGAAATCCTTTAAGACCGAGATGAGAAATACTTTTTTGCACACAGAGAGTGGTGAGTCCCTGGAACTCTCTGCCACAGAGGGTAGTTGAGGCCAGTTCATTGGCTATATTTAAGAGGGAGTTAGATGTGGCCCTTGTGGCTAAGGGGATCAGAGGGTATGGAGAGAAGGCAGGTACGGGATACTGAGTTGGATGATCAGCCATGATCATATTGAATGGCGGTGCAGGCTCGAAGGGCCGAATGGCCTACTCCTGCACCTAATTTCTATGTTTCTATGATACAATTGTAGTACATGAGTTGCATCTTTCCAGAAGCAAAATGTATTTTGCAAATTGCTGTCTTCATTTATATCAATGTTAAATTAAGAAAACTGTTTCATGATATCTTCATCCCCTTACCAAAATTATTTTTAATTATTTTATTCTTTGACAATAAAGATAAAGATAAGCTTTTCCAGTTATTAGGATGTAGGATTAGGATGTAGTGCTTATTTTTCAATTTCATTTTATCCGTATATATATATATGAAGATATCTGGATATGGTACAATCCTCTGTCAGACATAGCGATAGTAAAACTATAACATAAAGTAAGTATCAGATTTGTTCCTTGTGAAATAATCTTTCAGTTAGAAAGAAATTTCATATAGTAATACACATATTGCACAATGTAGGTATGTCAGAAAGCATAGATCAGTGCACTGATACATATGCAAAATGCCCATTTTGTGTTATTTTATTATACAGATGGATGTATCTTGCTTCAATGCTTTTGTGTGTCTGACAACCCTAGTTATAATTGGGATTGGAATCAACACTAAAGACAAAAGCACCTCAATAAATCAGTAAAATAAGCTCAAAGCATGTCACCAGTTTTAAAAATCTAATTTTAGTAGCAGTGGGAGTCAAAGAACCAGAAACAGAAAATTACCCTGGATTAGGATTTATTATTGCTGAAATGCTTGAAGGAGTAAGTGCAAACAAGAGGTCTTTATTCATTGTTTTATCAGATACCCACAGAATTAAAGCTTGGAGAGCAATATTTAGAAATAAGTAAAAGATGGAACAACCTAAAGCAATTTGCCTGAAACTGGTGCAGGGCATATTTGCACACTCGTGATAAATCTAGAGGGAAACAGGGGGAACATAATTTAGATGCCATTTCTTTATTTAAACCAGATACTATTGCAATGTTTAAGAAACATATAGACAGTTACATGAATCGGATAGGTATACACCGATATGGCCTAAACACAGGCAGGTCGGACTAGTGTGGGTGGGACATGATGGTCAGTGTGTGCAAGTTGGGCCGAATGGCCTGGTTCCTAGTTCGTATATGACTCTATGACTAATGCAGAGACATCAGTAATTGCAATTTAGATTTTAATTATCCCTTTGAAGTCATGGTGAAGCAGGATTTACACCCTCCCATCTGATGCTTCAAACTCTTGATTAAATTTTGTTAGAGTGGGAATTCCATTCTGGATTTAAGGAATAAATTCCTAGCCTGCTGAACCTCACCGCGTGACCCTTTTCCATTAGAACATTACCTATATATGCATTCATTCATCAGAATCCATTCACTTCATCCTTCAGCCATTTTGGTTGCCCTTATATGTGCAGCAGATTGTACATAACTAAATAATTGGAGAATCCAAACTTATTTTGAATCATTCTCCAATCTACATCATCTTTGGTTTTACCGATGGGCACAATATTCAGGATGATTTCTATTTGGGGAAGTAGGAACAGTCATTCCAAATTTATTGTACAGAGAATGAATATTGTTCATGAATTCATTGAACATTGAGCCACGTCTGAATATAAAATTGAAGTATGATAGTGAGAAATGCGAAGCCAATCAAACACAAGAAACTAAATTGCAGAATGAGTCACCAAATCTCAAAATAGTTAAATGATCGAAAGTCTGAAATTGATTTGATTTTCTTTGATAATGATATTCTTTGCTGGTTGAGTACAAGTTAGGGAGCATCTAACCTTTTTGGATGACATCTTTGTGAAGGGTGTAAGAAAATAGAATCATGGAGTCTACAGCAAAGAAACAGGCACTTGATCCCAACTTGCCCACACCGACCAAGTTGTCCCATCCACACTAGTCCCACTTACTGGTGTCTGGCCCATATCACTCATGTACCTATCCAATGTCTTTTAAATGTTATTATCATACCTGCCTCAACTATGTCCTTTCAGTCCTCAGTTCCTGAAACTCCTCCAGTGATACACTTAAACCCAGCTGCCTATACCTGCCCAATACCTCCTTCTTATTCTTGACCAGCACCTCAATTTCACTCGTCATTCAAGCTTCTGTACATCCACCTGCTTTGCCCTTCACTTGAACAAGACCTTGCACTATCGGGCAGCACAGTGCCGTCGCGGTAGAGTTGCTGCCTTGCAGAGTCAGAGACCTGGGTTCGATCCTGACTACGGGTGCTTGTCTGCACGAAGTTTGTACATTCTCCCCGTGATCCGCATGGGTTTTATCCGAGACCTTCGGTTTCCTCCCACACTCCAAAGATATGTAGATTTGTAGGTTAATTGGCTTGGTGTAAATGTAAACTTGTCCCCAGAGTGTGTAGGGTAGTGGTCGGTGTAGACTCAGTGGGCCGAAGGGCCTGCTTCCTCGCTGTATCTCTAAACTAAACTAAACTATTGTGTAGAAGCTCCCACTGCCACAACATTAGCATAGAACAGGACAGCACAGCAATAGCCTCTTCGGCCCACAATGTCTGTTCCAACTATTGTTGCAGTGTGTGATTGGAAAATCTGTGAAACAGGCTCTCTGCGAGCACAGAGAATCTGTGTTTATGTATTTTACATTCCGTACAGAAAGTTTTATTTACACATTAGTAATTTGAAATGCCATGTGTGCTTTGAAATAAGAAATGAGTGCACCTATGATTCCTGAAGCAATTCAACACATAGGGGAAGTCCTCTGAATCTTTAGACGACTGGTAGAAATTCTACTAGTTGGTCGAAATCTCTGCGACTATTGTACTAGAATTGTGAGTGGCAAACTAGATGACATTGGTCTTTGTTATTCCGACAGCTCTTAAGTTCCTGTGTTTGCCACTTACGTTAAATAAGACAAGACCACAAAAAGAGTATTTTGTAGTAGGCAACATTTTTATCGTTAACGTTTGACCGCTCTTTCCTTTGAGTCCTTTTAAAACTGTACTGTAAATACTTATAGTGTTCGCAAGCCACATTCTTGGCTGATAAGACAATTAATAAACCAGATACGTTATCCTTTATAGCTTTTCTGAAATATTTAAAAACATTTTATGCAGGGTAACTTCCAAGAGTTGATGATCTGCCAATGTAATGGTCTACCATAAGTTTATTGATGGAATTACTCAAGCGCATTTATTACTGCTAATAACTTTTCAGTCTGCTGCACTGATTCTTCACATAAGTTTTCTGTGTCCTTCTTGAATTGACTGTTCCAGTTACTTACGTGCAGCTTATGTGGCATCTGCTTACAGTAGTATTTCTTCACTTGTTTAGCGAGTGCTTAACTTAATAAATAACTTGCTCATAATCATTTCATCTGTGACTATTGGTGCACAACATCCTTGTATATCAGTATTCCCAGTAGATCACATTAATCAAACGGTAAATAACTTTATGAACTTTGAATTAGCGTTTACACAGCACAAAAAGAGACCCTTCAGCCCAATTCATCCATGCCAACCAAGACACGCCAACTAATCTAATCCCACTTGCCCACGTTTGTTCCATATCCCTCTAACTCTTTCCCATCCACAAACCTTTCCTATCCATGTACCTGTCCAGTACCCTTTAAATGCTGTTATAATATCTACCTCAACTATCGCCACTGATAACTCATTCCAAACACCCACTGCTCTCTGAGTGAAATTGCCCCTCGTTTTTGTATTAAAACTCGTCTTTCCCACCTTAAACTTATGTCTTCTATTTTTTGTTTCCCCTACCCTAGGTTACAGAGTGTGCATTCACTCTTATCTATTCCCCTCATGATTCTATGCACCTCTGAAGTACCACCGCTCAGCCTCCAGTCCTCCAAGGAATAAAGTTTACTTCAGTTTAGAAATACATTGTGTAAATGGGCCCTTCAGCCCACCGAGTCCAGTAATCACCTGTGCACTCGTTCTATCCAACAACCTAGGGACAATATACAGAAGCCGATTAACCTACAAACCTGCACGTCTTTGGATTGTGGGAGGGAACTGAAGCACCATGTAACATTTTGGAATTTTAGTTAAGCTTCATGTTGGTTTAATTCTATACCCTGGATGTGCATGAGGAACACATCTAAGGGCAGTGTGTTACCCGTGGACATTCCCCAATTCCTCTCTCCCTTATCTCCCCACTGCTAATAACATTATAGTACCCTCAATGCCAAAAAAAAAATCTCTAAAAAAATGGAGCATTCCAAATTTGTAATAAAACGTATGCAATTTTAAACAAAATAATAAACTAATTGTGTAGGATGGAAAACGTTTTTCCTCATCTCGATCCTAAATGGCCTACCCTTTATTCTTAAACTATGACCCCTGGTTCTAGACTGCCCCAACATCGGGGAAACTTTTCCTGCACATAGCCTTTCCATTAAGAATTTAATACATTTCTATAAGGTCCCCTTTCATCCTAAATTCCAGTGAATATAAGCCCTGTTGATCCATTCTTTTCACTATGGAATGGTTCCACTAAAGGGAGAGTCAAGGACTAGAGGTCATAGCCTCAGAACTAAAAGATGTTCTTTTAGGAAGGAGATGATGAGAAATGTATTTCGTCAGAAGGTGGTGAATGTGTGTAATTCTTTGCCACAGGAGGTTCTGGAGGCTAAGTCAGAGATATATAGATTTTTGATTAGTACAGGTGTCAGAGGTTATGGGGCAAAGGCAGGAGAATGGGGTCAGCCATGATTGAATGGTGGAGGAGACTTAATGGGCTGAATGGCCTAATTTTACTTCTATCACTAATGACCTTATGACATGTCCATTTTCAGAGCTGTACATTTAGTCTCCATTATATAAATACAAGCTATTTTTATTCTCCTTACTTCACTATCCAATGACAGTTATGCATTAGCCTATTTAGTTTTTAAATAATAATATCAATTTATCCAAATACTAATATTGTACATATTTTATTAACAATAAATGATGCTGTTCATCATGTCCGTTTTCAGAGCTATCAAATTTAGTTGCCATTATATATAGGTTAGTTATTTTTATTCTTCTTATTTCACTATCCTATTAACATATTTCATTTTAAAATAATAATCTCGATTTATCCAAGTGTTTACTATTGTACATATTTTACTAAGTTCCCCACTGCTTTACCTTTTTTCATCACATTCAACAGGTTGAGCTTTTTAACTTTGCACTTGGAATCGTTTATGTTGTCTTTGGTTCACCTCACCAATGTTTGTACATTTAGCAATGTGGCAACCAGAAATGCACATAGTGCTTCGATTATTTTGCTGTCAAAGTTTTCTGCACTTCCTGTTCAGCTGACCATGTGTGGAACCTTTTGCTTTTTTTCTGCTCTGGGTTCTGCCCAGAGTACTTATGCTCAGTATTGATACTGGCAGCTGTTGCTGAGCTAACCTCTTGGATAGTTGCATCTTGTTTGGCTACAGTCTCGCTCTCTGCTTTAAACCATGAACTGTGCCTGAGCTCCAAATGCGTCTCATGCATTTTTTTAAAAAAGCTTTGCAGTTCAGAACATAATTTTCTAAATCTGAGAGATTTGCTAATAAATCTCTTTCTTGCGCAAGACATTCTAATTTTATCGATTAATATGGTACTTTATCAGTTTGGGTGTCAAAGGTTATGGGGAGAATGCAGGTGAATGGGGTTAGGAAGGGGAGATAAATCACCCATGATTGAATGACAAAGTAGGCTTGATGGGCCGAATGGCCTAATTCTTCTCCTATCACTTATGATCTTATGATTAAAGATTTTAGAAATTACCCTGAATTGGTCATTCCATTGAACCCCATTTGAGATATGTCAAGAGTGTTTTATTGCCATATGTCCCAGGTAGAACAATGAAATCCAGTTAGTTTCCAATTTCATACAGGAGGTAAAAAACATTGTGATGTTCAAGTCTTGCTTTTCTGAAAATCACGCTGTTTATTGCATAGTTGTACTCTACTGCTCTAACAGTTCTTGAAAATTTATTAAAACGTTTGAAAGTAAAAGCTCCCATTTCTGAAGGTATTTGCACATTAAAAATAACATGACCACCAATATTTGTATGCCATAATATCACCAAATCTTTCTTTTTGGCATCTCTGCAACACTGCCACATAACTGCCTGGTCCTATGCATGCAAACATACACCACACGCACACACACACATGCGCGCACGCACACACACACAATCTCTAATTTGTTTCATTTCTGAAGTTGTAACTTTCTGCCTCGAAAGACTGTCTAAGTTGAGTTTTGGCCTTTTGGGCAAAAAAGATTAGGTCATCCTTCAAGGGTGGCACAATGGTGCAGCGGTGGCCTTACAGCACCAGATTCAATCCTAACTCCAGGTGCTGTCTGTATGGAGTTTATATGTTCTCCCCGTTCTCCAGCATCTCCGGTTTCCTCCCACACTCCAAAGATGTACAGGTATGTTGGTGAATTGGCTTGGTATAATTGTAAATTGTCCCTAGTGTGTAAAGGGTAGTGTTAGGGTGTGGGGATCGCTGGTGGGCATGGACTCGGTGGGCCGATGGACCTGTTTCTGCGCTGTATCTCTAAACTAAAACTAAACTAAAGGACATTTAGCGGAGTCTGAAAGTCGTCTGCCTTGCATCATCACTCTGTATCCATTGGGTAACACTGCATTGTTAGGATTAATAGAATGGATCCATTGCACACTCTGCTTCTCCTGATACAGTATGCTAACTGTGTGCATTTAAGATGGTGCATGGCTGTTTTTCTTTAAGAGTTGTTGAAGTTGCATTCACCCACACAAGTCAAGATTATGTCATTCATCTCCTGAGTCAGGAGGTGAATCACTTTTAGAACAAAATATGCCACAGGACCTTAAGGTCCATATCAAACTGCTCCCGAACTGCAAAGGTAATTGTAAAGAGTCATCGAGTGATACAGCGTGGAAACAGGCCCTTCGGCACAACTTGCCCATACCGGCTAACATGTCTCAGCTACGCTAGTCCCACCTGCCTGTGTTTGGTCCATATCCCTCCAAATCTGTTGTGGGTCTAAAGCTGTAGGTCTGAAATTTTCCTTTTTCGAAAGTCATTCGTGAACCAGAATTTCTGTTGAGACAATCTCTTGGCTTCACTGCTACATTTACTGAGGTTTAAAAAAAAAGTTCTAGATGAGTTTTAATTAATTGAATTTAATTTCTCTAGCTGGAAAGGTGGAAAGCAAACTTATCACTCTGAGTGAGTAATCTAAAATTCTGGCTATAGTCCACTAACTCAAGTCACAATGCTGTTGTATCCTTTTCATACTTGTTACTTAAGATGGCTAGTCCAGATAAGCTTCTCGTGATGGCAATGCTGTTACTTATGAGGAGGAGGTGGATAGACTCTGTGAAGTTGAAAATTATGATTTGCGAGTACTTGCCTTGTGCACACATTATGTGCCACATAACAGCCCAGGCCTAAATATGTTTCTGATGTGTGTAGGCAGGAATTATAACTATAACTATCGAAAAGGTTACAAATGGTTTATGAATACAAATAAAAGCTTGTTTGATTTATAAATTTTTACGGTTCTACCTAAAAGTAATTGAACGGAAAAGTTAACTCCTTTTCTTTTTTTTAAAATAATATTTTTATTAGAAGTAAACAATTCACAATGCTAAAACAAATTTACAAATACCAAACTTAATTCGGAATTTATACAAATATCACATTGATTATTATTATCTTCTGTTTTTTAGAAATAGAGAGAAAAAGAAAAAAGAATAAGTTTTAAATCAACAAGGTTGTGATTAAATAATGATTTTGATTATATATAAAAAAAAGAAAGGAAAAAAATAAAAGAAAATTAATATATATCTATTTAACTATTTGATTTATATATATTTTTTAAACAGTAAAAAGTATTATATATATATATAAAAGAAAAAACAACACAATATATTGTTAATAATACTATTACAAATGATAATATCAATAGAGACATGTATACAAATCCCAGTTTGAAAATGAATTATTTTCATCCTATCCTGTCGGGTACCCATTGAGTTGTGATGCCAAGAACAGCTACCCCCTCAAATACTGTATATATGGAGACCATATCTGTTCAAAGATTTCACATTTGTCCATTAGGACAAATCTAATTCTTTCCAAATGCAACGTCTCCGACATCTCTGCTGTCCACATTTTAATTGTGGGAGATAATGTTCCCTTCCAAAATTTCAATATTATTTTTTTCCCTATTACCAAACAGTAATCAAAGAAATTTCTTTGATTTACTGTTAATACCAATTTTGAGTCCGGAATTCCTAATATTATTAACTTTGGATCTGGATCCAATTTAACTCTAAGAACTTCAGAGATAACTCTAAAGATTTCTATCCAATAATAATTAAGTTTTGAACACGTTACAAAACTATGTGTTAAATTGGCTTCTAAATTCTGACACTTATCACAAATAGATGAAATGTTAGGAAAAATTCTATTTAATTTGGTTTTTGAATAATGTAATCTATATAATACTTTAAATTGTATCAATGTATGCCTAGCATTTAACGAACATCGATGTATACGTTGTAAACTTTCTTCCCAAGTTTCTTTCTTAATAGATAAAACTATCTCATTTTCCCATGCTTGTCGATATATTTCTGTTGTTGGATTCTCCCTATCCAAAATAATATTGTATATATAAGCTATTAATTTTTCTGTATTTGGGTGCTTATTAAACAGTTCATCTAATAATCCTGGTTCTTTATTTTTATAATCTTGTGTGTTAGATTTAATATAATCTCTAATTTGTAAATACCTAAACAAATTATGTGATGGCAATCCATAGATATCTTGTAACTCCTGAAATGAAAGAAATTTTCCTTTTCTGTAAAGGTGTTCTATCCTTTTAATTCCTAAATCATCCCAATGTCTAAACCCCCCATCTAGTATAGAGGGTTTAAATAAAGGGTTATTAATAATTGGTAGGTTAAGTGACAAATTATCTAAATGTAAAGTCTTAACTATTTGTTTCCAAATGCGTCTGTTACTATGAATTATAGGGTTGTCCCTATAATTTTTTTTTTGTACTTCCCTTGGCGCAAAAAGAATCGAACCTACATTAAAAGGTAAACAATCTTCCTTTTCCATCTTTAACCACATTGGTTCATAATCCAAATTTACCCACCAAAAATTCATATTCTTAATCTGAACTGCCCAGAAATAATATAAAAAATTTGGAAGTGCTAATCCTCCATTTATCTTGGATTTACATAAATGTTTTTTACTTATTCTATGATTTTTGTAGTCCCAGATAAAACTATTAACAATGTTATCAATTTAAAAAAAAAACGTTTTCGGGAGATAAAAGGGAATAGCTTGAAACAAATATAACAGTTGTGGTAAAAAAAACATTTTTATAGCATTTATTCTACCAATCATAGATATAGGAAGTGTTTTCCAATATAGAATATTTTTTCTAAGTTTATTTAATAATTGAGGATAATTAGATTTAATTAATGAGTTATAGGATTTAGATACATTAATTCCTAAATATTTAAATTTGTCCGTAACTATTTTTAATGGATATTGTTGTAATATATTTGATTTTATTCCAGTTATAGGCATAATATCACTTTTATTCCAATTAATTCTATATCCAGAAAATGTACTAAATTTAGTTATAACATTAAATAGCTTAGGAATACTAATCTCCGGTTTTGTAATATAAATTAAGACATCATCTGCGTATAGAGATATTTTATTAGTTGTAGTATCAGTATTATATCCATATATTTCTGGTTCAGATCTAATCCTTTCAGCTAAAGGCTCTATCACCAGAGCAAATAATAAAGGCGATAGCGGACATCCTTGTCTACAACCCCTATAAAGCTTAAATTTAGCTGATAATATTTGGTTAGTTAATATTCTTGCAGTAGGATTTGAATATAAAATTCTTACCCATTTACAAAATCTATCCCCCAATTGGAATTTCTCCATTATTTTAAATAAATATGGCCATTCAACCTGATCGAATGCTTTTTCTGCATCTAAGGATATAACAGCTAATTCCGTATCACATACTCTTTTTGAGTATATAATATTGAATAATCGTCTCAAATTGTGGGATGAATAACGTTTTGGAATAAAACCTGTTTGATCATGATGTATTATTTTAAGTTAACTCCTTTTCTCTCTCTACATGTGTTTTTACCTCATTTTTCTAGCACCAACAATTTTTGGCTTTATAAATTCTGAATGGAAGTTCAATAGTTTTCAGTTGTCTCTCATGTTGTTAAATTTGGTTTTGGAAGACCCTCGACTTAATTACAAGAACGGCTTTATTCTCATTCTCAACAATAAAACCCTCTCAAACACAAAATATAGTCGGTTAAAATCTAACAGTTATGGCTTCCGCAGTTTCCTTCTGTCTTTTCGACAGTACTAAAATTTTTTATGTCAGAAGGAAGTAAATACATGGCTACCGTCCAAAAGGAAAAGGGTAGGATAAATCTCCGGGTTTGAAGGCAGGATTATAGGAAAGGACTTTGTACAATTCCCTTATCTTTCTCCCATTGACATTTCCAAATATTGGGTACTGACCAATGTGGAAATAAATATTTGTAGTTATGGATGTACATATACTTTAAAATCTAAATAGTTTCAGAGAGGCAAATTAAATATGCACATATTGTTCACATGATTGTATCAGTTTGTTGTGATTATTGGCAGGATCTATGCACCCTCTGGTAACATTTTACCACCAGAAATATTTTTACCACCTGCAAACGGTTTTCAGGACAGACCATTTTTATTGTATCTGACATTATTCTTTTATGGGTATTAATGTTCATCTTTCATGATCCCTGGAGATATACACAGACATCCATTCAGATAATTGCTACTTGTACCCAGACAGTGCCCTGTTAGGGATCGGTATGTGAGTGGAATCTGTCTCTCAGGTGAATTATGGATGGGAATAGTCAGTTGACTTATTTGAATGTAGCGGTCTGGAATGCCTACCATCGTAACATTTTCTTTTTTTCCAAATTATTTCATGGTTTTCATTTACGTTATTTTACTAACAGTTCATTTATGGTTTGTTTTGATGACCCTTGTAAGTGCTAGGATTGTCACGTAGCAGGTGACAGCAGCACATAGGAGTCAGCCCAGTAGCGCAGCAGTAGATTTGTTGCCTTACAGCGCCAGAGACCCGAATTAGATCCTGACTACAGGCGATGTCTGTACAGAATTTGTATATTCTCGCCATGATCAACATGGGTTTTCTCCAGGAGCTCCGGTTTCCTCCAAAGACGTACAGGTTTGTAGGTTAATTGGCTCAGTGTAAATGTAAAATTATAGTGTATGTAGGGTGGTGCTAGTGTACGGGGATTGCTGGTCGGTGTAGACTCAGTGGGCCGATGGGCCTGATTCCTCACTGTATCTTTAAACTAAACTAAACTGTTGTGAAAAAGCTTCCACTGCCACAAGAACAGCATGGAATAGTGCAACACAGCAACAGCCTCTTCACCCCATGATGTCAGGTTTGCAGGATAATTGGGTTGGTAAAATTGTAAATTGTACGTACAGAATAGTGTTAGTGTGCGGACTTCGTGGGTCGAAGGACTTTTTCCACGCTGTATCTCTAAACTAAACTAAAAACTAATTAATCTATTCCAATTACCATTTGGCCAACCTTTAAATCCTCCATGGAACCATCTCATCCACAACTCTACAAATTCCGTCCAATTCCACTACCAACTCTGTGATCGCTGCCTTGTACTGCTTCCTAATGTGCCAAGCTTTCAAGTTTAGATTTTTGACCCATATCTTCATGTCTTGCTATAGGCCATCTCCAATAGCCCCTTGTCAGTTAAGGAGGATAATCACTGTCTGGATCAGATGCTTTAAGTTACTGAAGTGGCACTTTAAATCGCTGAAGTGGCACTTGAAAGAATGGACTTGGAGACAAGGCCAGGAATCACCTGCTGCTGGGTCTCTTTATGTACTGTTTTTGCCACTGGTCTGTTACCTTTTCTCTACGTGCAGAATTAGATGCAATACATCATGCCATGGTCTAACCAATGCATCACCCACTCAGTGATAGACTCCATTTAATGCTTTAATACATTTGTTCATATTACTACAAAAAGCCAATGTAGAGACATGGATGAACGCAGACTATATTGACAGAGCTATCATTACTTAAGAACTTCAACATCATATTGAAAAAGCTTATTTTTAAAATATTTTTAAATATTTTAATTTTCTTACTTTACTGCTTGAGACTCAAGAAGTAAAGCTTTGTGCTTAATAGTTTAGTTTAGAGATACAGCGCGGAAACAGGCCCTTCAGCCCAGCGATCCTCGTACTCTAACACTATGCTACACAGTAGGAACAATATACAATCTTTACCAAAG
Source organism: Raja brachyura (assembly GCA_963514005.1). The sequence continues at coordinate 42,915,504 of OY740796.1, forward strand.
CCAATTAACCTACGAACCAGTACGTCTTTGGAGTGTGGGAGGAAACCAGAGCACCCGGAGAAAACACAGGCGGTCACGGGGGAGAACGTACAAACTCCGTACAGACAACACATTCAGGATCGAACCTCTGGTGCTGTAAGGCAGCAATTCTACCGCTGTACCACCGTGCCACCCCAAATACTTACTAATACACTTAATAATTACTTATTAATTATTAATAACACCTCAATAATACTTTTATGTTATTTAGCCATGCATTGTAACACCTTTCAACGTAAAGCTTCTGGGTGAAAAATAGGTGAAACAATTATTTCTGCACGATTATTTCCAGACTTGCTTTAAAAAGGTATTTTATGCATAACTAGAATGACATCTAATGACATCTTGTAAATGTGTTTCAGAGGATTTCCCAGTACTTGTTTTGTTCAAGTACATCTCAGGTAATAATTTACCTGGGACCCAAAATGGCAAGGAAATGAGTAGCACAGTGTGAGCATAATGTGATATTTTTATAAACATTATGATACGAGCAGGAAGTACAAGAGAGGAGTTACAAGAGTGGAAGCAACTTTAATTAAGCGCACAAGCGATATTTAAAATTCATTCCTGGGCCAACATGTATTGCCCATCTCTAACCACCCTCGTTAACCATTGGTGGTAGTGAGCCATTGCAGTCTTCTCATGAAGACACTCCCTTGAGAGCTGATGAGGAGAGGATCTCTGGGTTGGGCCCAGTGATGATGAAAGTTTAGTAATATGTTTCCAATTTAGAATGGCGCATGACCTGGAGGGGAACATGCAGATGGTGGTTTTCCCTTGCACTTGCTGTCCTTGGCTTTCTTGGTGGTAAAGGTCACACGTTTGAAATGTTGTCTTAAGAGTAGGAAGGCAGTTGCTGATTTGCATTGAAGATAGACTCAAAATGCCCAAGTAATTAAGTGGGACAGGCAACAAGACTGTTTCGGGTCGTGACCCTTCTTCAGTCTGAAGAAGGGTCTCAACCCTGAACGCCACCTATTCCTTTTCTCCAGAGATGCTGCCTGAGCCGTTGAGTTACTCCAGCTTTTTGCATTTACTGCTTGGAGTAGCCTGGTGAGTAAATGCAATGCATTTTGTCGATGGTACACATTGTGTTGATAGTGTAGGAAATGAATGCTCTGGGTGGGATTGCAAAAACAAGTGGCTGATCTGCACTCATGAGCTTCTTGAAAGTTGTTGTTTTAGCTCTTATCCAGGCAAGTGGAGATCATTTCACCATGCTTCAGACCTTTGCCTTGTAGATGGTGAAAAGGATAGGGGGAATCAGGAAGTATTGAACAGGTAATGGGTGATCTGATTTTGGCTTCAGTTACGTCATGGCCTGATCCTGTGACCCCTGTTTCCACTCAAGTTCAAAAATCAACTTCAGCATTGCTTATATTGAATGATAGAGAACTTAAAAGATACCGAGGGAAAAAAAAATCTTCATCTCCATTTAGACAGATGACCATTTAGAGTGAAAATATTTTCCCTCTTTCTAGGTTCCCCATGAGGCGGACATCCTAACAATATCTATTCCCTTCAGCATCTTTGACCTTTGAATTAGATCATATTTTATTTTATTAAACACCAAAGAGTTGAGGCTCAATCTGTTTAATTATTCCTCATAGGACACTCCCTTCATCCCAGGAATCAAAGAAGTGAACCTTCTCCGAGCTGGCTCCAATGCAAGTATATTCTTCCTTATATACGAATATCAAAACTTTACACAGAAGTCCAGATTTGTTTTACTTAAGCCTTGTATTATAGCAGCAAGCCGCCCATAGTTTTGTGCTTCATTCTTTTGCAATAAATACTAACATTCCATTTGCCTTCCTCACGACTTGCTGTGCCTACACGCTAACTTCCTGTGTTTTATGTATGAGTAAACTCTCTGTAAAGTGGCTTTCTGTCATTTCTCTCCATATGAACAATGTTTCTGCCGACCATATTTCCCCACATTATACTTCATTGAATAAATGTTTGCCAACAGTCACTATTTTTACCTTCTCTCATATTTTCCGATATGTGCCTGTATGTTAGAGAAAAGTTGAAAAAAAAATCTCAAATCCTCTTGCTCTCAAACTCATACTCCAGCTCAAAGACTCTTAAAGTTGGTCAACATAAAGACGTTTAATGCAGATGTGGCAATTTAGGACAGTCATTCACTGACACTTAATCTCCAGCTTTTAGCTGTTAATATATTAATATGAAGGCTTACTTGCCGACGAATCTGCTCAAAACAGATTTGCACACAGATAATCACTTGCCATTTCTACTTGTTCAATATTTATACTGGTCAAATTGTTCAAATCAAATACTTTTAAGACAGATTTTCACCTTAATCAAGTGCAAAACTTGCTTGAATTATGTTAAGGTTTTGACTGTTTGATCAAATCAAACTCCTAATATAAAACTCCCAACCTATACTTTAAAAATAGTTAATACGGTGATTTAATGTAAATTTTGATTTTATCTTTAATGGGTTATTCTGATTACCACGAGTCATGCAAGGGGGTCCATTTCACCATTTCAGCCCTCCAGCAGATTAAAAAATGTGACTCAGTCAGTGTCTAACAGCCTTATCAATGGCACTTTACTCTTCATAGTGCTGCTTGTTGAGATTTTTGCACGAAGGATAATTTCTAATCCTAAATTCCATACCGCTTTCTTCCATTTAAATCGGTGGTCACCTTTCCCAAATTCAAAATAATAACCTGAACAAATTAATTAACAGGCTCATTTGCAAAACAAACCTATTATTGTTTGATGTTGTCACACCACTGTTGACCATGTCCAATGACATTTTCTTAGCTGCAGCTTTAAATTTGATTTCCAAAAGTCCCTAGGTCACATCCTATGAGACATTCAGTAGTAATGCCCTCTGATAGTTCCTTTCTTTCTCGACATACACAATGGATTTTAAAATTGGTTTCCCTGTTCCAAGGCAGGTCAGTGTTGGTATTCCCGGGACATGTTAGCTCATTAGATTTCATTCCACCTCTAAGCAGATTTCTACACTTGTTGACTCACTCACATATCACTTTTGTTTCTAAATAAAGGCATAAAAAAATTCTGCGCTTCTCTAGTATAAGCTGGCAAATGTTCAACTCGGGAGGCCTTGAGGTTGTCAGTGTTTGTAGTTGATCCCAAGACAGAAAAGTTTTAAAACTAATAATTTTAACATGTTGGATTCAGAAAAGCTATTGTTCAGATTTATTTGATAAGCAGATCTTTCATTAAAATCTTCTGACTTATTTATGCTAATAATATTGTAGATCTGAAAATGTTTATTAAATAATACTGTAGATATTCATCAAATAATTTAGATAATATTTTTGATTTTATACATGATTAAAAAATCATAAGTATGAAATTTGATCTATATTTTGGCCTTGTGAATTAAATGCATTGAGGTTTTAGCTTTCAGTTTGAGTTTAGAGATACAGCATGGAAACAGGCCATTCGGCCCACTGAGTCCGTGCCGACCAGCGATCCCCATTCACTAGTTCTATCCTACAGATTAGGAACAATTTACAGAAGCCAATTATTCTACAAACCTGCACATCTTTGGTGTGTGTGAGGAAACTGGAGCACGCAGAGAAAGGCCACGATGTCGCAGGGAGAATGTAGAAACACCATACAGACAGCACCCATAGTTAGGTTCAAACCCGGGTCTCTGGTACTGTAAGGCAGCAACTCTACCGCTGCACCACTGTGCCGTCAATTTCTTCTTCAAAACTGGGATCTTATCATTGTGGCTACATTAAAGTTCATGCCTTTGCATCTTAAGCCCCCGTCCCACTTTCATGACCTAATTGGCGACCTCGGCCAAGTTTGCCCTCATACTCGCAGCATGATCGCCACGAGGTTGTAGGAGGTCTTCGTAAAACTTCCTCATGCTTGTGAGTGGTCTCCGTGTACCCGTGGCCTCAAGTAGGTTGCGGAGTTTAAAAAAAAAGGTCGGCATGGAAAAAATTGATACTTTTTACTCGTAGGTAGGTCGTAGCAGGGTGTGATGGTAGTCGTAGGTCGGTAGGTCGGTAACTGGTCCAAGAAAAAATGCGAACATGACATCATTTTATCATGTGATCATTTTCCACTCGTGGCTAGTCGTAGTTGGTCTTAGGTGTGGAAGTCTGAGGTCGAGGGGGTCGTAGGAGGTTGTAGACAGTTGTAGGAGGCCGTAGGAGATCTTTTACTTCGGCAAGTCAACGCGACCTTGACATTTTTTTCAACTCGTCTAAGGTCTTCTAAACTCGTGGATTAGGTCGTCCAAGTGGGACAGGCCCTTGAAGCTTTTATAGCTCACTAAAGAGCATTAATCAGTCATATGCTGTATCTACACAATGCTCTTCTGTTGCTGCCCACTGTAGCTCAGTTCTTACCACAGCATGGCTAGGTGAAGACACAAATTTTGGATTTAATTGACAAGCTGTCAATTGGGCCAAATACATATTTTGCAACATGCCGGCACAGTGGCATAGCTGGTAGAGCAGCTGCCTCACTGCGCCAGAGACTTTAGTGCGATGATAACCACAGGTGCTGGTTGTGTGGAGTTTGCACGTTTTCGCTGTGACTGCGTGGGTTTCCTTCCGTTTCTCTCTTTTCCAAAGTTTGTAGTTTACTTGGCCATTGTTATTTGTCTTTAATGAGTAGGGACCGGATGAGAAAGTGGAATAACATCCCTGCAGAACTATTGTGAACGGGTGATCAATTTTCAGTGTGGTCCCAGTGGGCCGATGAGCCTGTTTCCATTCTATATGTCTGAGCTATACCCAGTGGCAGTGAAATCTAACCATGACTAACCATGATATCATGATGTCAGCCTGCCAAACTCTTTAACTCCCCTTCCCATTCCCACTGATCTTTCTGTCCTGGGCCTCCTCCACTGTCAGAGGGAGGCCAAACGTAAAGTGGAGGAACTGCACCTTATATTTTGCTTGCGCAACTTTCAACCCAGCGGTATGAATATTGATTTTTCAAACTTCAGGTAACCCTTGAAACATGGACCATTGTGGGCTCCACATTTCCTTGATCATCGTTGCTGGCTTTGTCTTTTTGCATATCATTCATTTATTTGTTCTATGTACCTTTTCATCTCTCTCGGTTCCCTCTCCCTTAACTCTCAGTCTTAAGAACGGTCTCAACCGGATATGTCACCTATTCCTTTTCTCCAGAGATGCTGCCTGACCAGCTGAGTTACTCCAGCTTTTTGTGTCTTATCTTCCATTTAGATCCTCAGTGTTACGTCAAGATGAATTATTGGTCGCCATAACATGGAGTACAAAGCATTTAGTTTTAGTTTGGCCTGGTAGCTCTGAATGTGCTTCCTCTTAGCTGCTGGGCAACCAGGCTTGTGGGACATTTTAAAAATAAATTCCTATTTAGACCATTTGACCCAGGCACAGCCTATAATTTTAAAATGCTTCATGTTGTTATACCAACCAATTAGAATATCAGGCAGAATTCTGTCTAAATGTACACATGGGAACACAATTTCTCTAACTTTTACACAAAGCTTTTAAAGCTGCTCCTTTTTTTGTTGTTACAAATGCATTGATACAAGCTAAATGATCCTGCCTGTTAGACGTATTTTTCCTCGGGCAGCTCGTCATAAACATATCACATTTTTACATCAAAGATAAATTTCAGTAATATGTCGTTTTCCCACCAATACCTCTGACCTTTAGATTTTACCCATAAATTTTATGTATGCCAGGAATTTGGAGGCAGAGTACAGAGGTTTTTCTGTGTCAGAGCATGAACTGAACACTCCTGCTAAACTGGTAGTCTGCTCATTATAGTTAGTGCTCTTGAAAAAAAAAACCCAGCCAAAACATTCACTGGTACGTACCCTCCTGCACCTTAAGGAAAAAAGGCATCCAGCTGTGCCAGGAATCTGGTGCGAACACAGTCAAGCCGGGATGGACGCAGAGAAGATTTACAAGGATGTTGCCAGGACTCGAAAGCCTGAGCTGCAGGGAGAGGTTGAGCAGGCTGGGACTCCTTAAGTTTCTCCTTATTTCCATTCTAAAGTTGTGTTGTGAGATCTTATAATGGACAGGCAAGAGCAACATTTTGGATAGGAAAGGTTTGGTGGGATATGGGCCGATCTCATGCAGGTGGGACCAGCATAGATGGGGCAGCTTGCTTGGCATAGGCACATTGGACCGAAGGGTCTTTTTCCATGCTGTATGACAATGACTGTAAAGGCAAGTGTTATGGCTTCTCAGCACTGGGATAAGGAGGTAAAGGGCTGTATCCTGGTCAGCACTGTGTGGGTGGGCAGTAACTGCCACGACCCAATCTCGGCCACACTCATTATCCCTTGTATGATGTGTGCCCGTGAACAAGGGCTGCCAGTGCCCAGCAATGGCCACGCTCAACGTGCCGGTTTGGAAAGCAGCCCCGAGCCCTGCATCTCAGCTGTGAGCTGCCACACCACTTGTTTCTGTCTGCCAGAACCAGCCCTCACAAGCAACCTCTTCACACTGAGCTACAGGGTGATTCATTGCTGAATTTGGATTCACACCAGGTCCCTGACACATCAATGGAGAAGATAAGGATTTGTATAGGGTTCCTGGTGAAACGGTTGGACAGGAGTTTAGAGTTTAGAGATACTGTGCAGAAACAGGCCCTTCGGCCCATCAGGCCTGCGCCAACCAGCGATCCCCACACACTAGTTCTATCCTGCATACTACGGACAATTTACATAAACCAAGTACCCTACAAACCTGTACATGTTTGGAGTTTGTGCTAGATTCCCTGCACAGCAGAACTGTCTACATGAGGCTACAATGACCCCTTTTTGCATTATCCTTATTCCTGAGATTGTATTCTGCATATTCCAAACTGCAATGTATTTAATGTTGTGAACATTTAAATCTTTTCAATTTCATTTTGAAAGAATTGGTGAAAAGAAAATATCTTCATGTATTCGTGGGGAAAAAATGTATCCTTCCTGACAAGTCTGTCATGATGGCTGTATTAGTTATTTAATGTAGTTTTGGCAAAAGATATAATTACATTTGAACGAGCACATACTTACATGATTAGAAGCTTGTTCTGGTGGCATTAACAAGTTCCTTATTCCTTTAAAGTTGAATATGCATGGCCAAAAATGTGGAAAGTTCACATTTTCTTATTTGTGAAACATTAGTTCGGTCCAAAACCTGCTTTCATAAAATATTTTGGGGATATAAATGTAAAAATTAAAAAGTAAAGACATTATGTTCATGGGAAGCACTGTGACATGTTTCAGTCTCTGATGTGCATGCAAGTATGCACAGCCTTGGGAGAACAAGCCTTTGTTTGGTTACTCTTGCTTGTGGCAAAATGGGGTGTTATTTTTATGAAGTACAAAAATGTCTTCTTGCAATGCAGCAATACAAGCCCAATTATTTCATCATTTTAGGAGCACGTAACGAGAATCAATTGTCAACCTGCTGGGAGTACTTTTTTTCTAATCATGGTGTTAAAGGTATATTTAAGAATATGTGTGTACTGCACATGACTCTGTGGGAAGTAGTTTAATACCATGGTCATTTTCAGCCAGAACAGTGATCTGCAATACACACTACCCCGAGCCACCTACTATGTTACTCAATGATGGCCAGTTTGCGGCTTTCCGCATTCCTGTTCATTTTGATCCACGAAATGTGCCGTCTAGTGGCCAGGGTGAGAATTGAAGGACATGCAAACCTCAATTCTATCCGTTTAGCAGTTTTTTGGGGAAGCAATTTTCTGCACTGCTTCCTATCACACCATTGTACCTCCGTTGTGACTATAGGTATGCACACCCAATGCATTGAAGACTCCTTTTGGTTGCAGCATGGATGTACTGTGTGGATAGTTGAATCAACCAAAGATTCCCATGACGTGTTCAAACAAAGATGAAATAATTGGAGAAGACACAAAGACACAGTCCAAAGTAGAGGTCCCGCCTCAAATCGTCACCTATCCATGTTCTCCAGAGATGCTGCCTGAACTGCCGAGTTATTCCAACAGTTTGTGTCTTCCTTTGTAAACCAGCAAACACAGTTCCTTGATTCTATGTGAAATAATTTGACTTGCATTGCTGCATAACAAAAAGAAAATAATGTTCTTCATGAAATTTACAGTCCTTTTTGCCACAAGCAATAGTAAACAATTTTTGCATTCTTGCAACACTGGTGGTACAAAGCCTGCATTATAACTTGACTGAGGATTGGTGTCTGCACTCTATTCCACCCACTGGGTGAAAATTCACACAACTGAAGGTGACACCGAATTAAATCAGGGGCCAACAATGGGTCAAACCATTTTCATTTCTAATCTCAAGTCTCTAAATTCATTCCAGTCTTCAAAATGAGACAAAAACCCAGTGTTTCAGGAATGAATTAATTGGGACCAAACTTGTTGTGTATGCTGAGTTTCCAGCCCTACCCATTGCAGCATCTCCTTCAATGAAGAATGGAGCACAAAGTCAGGGCTGCCAACAAGAGTTGGGAGTGAGAAATTGTGAGAGACCAAGCCTGAGGGAGCGTAGCGACTGACTCTGTGGGAGAGGGGTGTTCCCCCTCCCATTGGTACGGAGATTTTGCATTTTTCAGCTTTAAATTGTGCAATCTGGTGCATACTGATCATTTAGGCCTGCAGGTTCGTAATCCTCCCCCCACTCCTCTTCTTCCCAGAAAGAGTAGGAAGTTTCAATTTTGCATTAGTCATAGTCATAGAGTGTGGAAAAAGACCCTTCGACCCAACATGCCCCATCTACACTAGTCCCACTTGCCTGTATTTGGCCCATATCCCTCAAAACCTGTCCTATCCATGTAGTCTGAAGGGTCTTGACCCGAAATGTCGCCTGTCTCCTTCGCTCCTTAGATGCTGCTGCACCCACTGAGTTTCTCCAGCTTTTTGTGTAACTATCCATGTACCTGTCTCGTTACTTCTTAAACATTGAGATAGTCCCTGCCTCACCTACCTCCTCTGGCAGTTCATTCCATACACCCACCACTCTTTGTGTAAAAAAGTTGCCCCTCAGATTCCTGTAAAATTTTCCCCTTAAACCTATGCCCACTGGTTCTTGCCCTCTGGGCAAGGGGCTCAGTGTGTCTTCCCAATCTATTCCTCTCGTGATTTTCTACATTTTTGAATTAGTTCTGATTTTGTGTGGTAAATGACCTAGTGGCATTGGGGCTTTATATTTATTTGGCTAGGCTGCAACACAGCCTGATCACAAGGGCATACTGCCATAGCAACAGTACAGCTGAAACTTGTCACCATATTTCTGTAAAAAAACACTTGGCCACTGATATGGAACCAAGGTTCTAAACAAAGTCACTGTTATGAACAGCGACATGCTTGCTGGGCTTCATTGGAAGTATTATTATGCTACAGGTTAAAAGATTCTCAACCTGGCCATAGCTCTTGAAATTTGAGCAGCTCGTGGTTGGCACCCTGGTACAACATTAGTCTTAACTCTGCAACTAAGATGTCCAGCCAATCTTCTGCCGGTTCTAAAAAAGCACATTATGGATTCCATGGCACTATTCTGACAGGAACATGTTTTTTTTTGGTGAGACCTACTTACATTCCTCTCTACGCAACATGCAGCTCGATCAATCGCTAAGCATTTGGCATTTGCAATTTTGGGTTCATTGACCACACAAAGTAACTAACTGCATGCAAAATGTTTTGAGACATTTATGAGAAAGATGATGAGGTGCTAAAGAAATTAATAATTTAAAGTACACTTCCACAGGGATAGTTCTTGTATTCAGCCTCAGAAAGGTAAATGCAACCAGGTTTTCGGCATTAAAGATGAAGAAAGCTTATAATCAGGGCAACAGCAGCTAATGTTGTGATTATTCTCCCCATTACATGTGAAAACGGTTTCGTGGGAAGATAGAAAGGCTTACTGGTGCTTTATTTAAACAAACAATCACCGTACGTGTAAATAAAACGGAGCTCTCAGCAATGTTGAACAAGTACTCAGAGGGCAAGGAATGGCTCGATTCTATCAGCCCGGGGCCTGGATATTGTGCACTGTTTCATTGTGGAATTTCTGCTGCTGTTGCCAAATAGTCAGGAAATTTTGCCTTCTTTAGAATGGTAACTTAATCAACCTCAATTTAGCTGGAATGAAAGATTTTGGAAACCTTGGAAAGGTCAGCCTACAGTTTCCAATCTGTAAAAGATTGTTTCCAAAACTTGTTAAATTAAAATTGGATCTAAAATGAATGCGCCCTATTGTGGCTATAGCGAACAGATGTTTATTTTAAGTCCTTACTCTGAAAGAAAAAAAATGCAAGTTACACCCAACTAAAATATCCATGTTTGCTTTGCTGTATCAAATTTCGCTGTATTGGATTCTGGAACTGCAATTATTGTTGACCACATACTAGTCAACTGTCAAATTTGTAAATTTTGGATAAGTTGTATTTTGAAGCATCGGGTGAACAGATGCACCAAATCCTTACAAAGCAGAATGTCATAATGATTAGCTGCAACAGTGTACATGTAACGAATCTGCACGGTCCTAAATGCAACAGGAATGTTGAGATTCAATTATTTATGGGATAATTGAGTCCTTCTCCCAGTAATGTCTGGGTAGATCAATGTAAATAACGTAAACCATTATTTTCAAACAGGTAAAAATGATTGTTCGTTCATGTTTGAAAATTTTAGATAGAGTTGAGTTTAGTTTAGTTTAGTTTATTGTCACGTTTACCGAGGTACAGTGAAAAGCTTTTGTTGCGTGCTAACCAGCCAGCAGAAAGACAAGCAACCCTTGCTTTCCTGCTCTCTCCTCCCCTCCCCATCCTAGTACTCCGATGTTTTACTCTCCTCCTGATTAAATGTTACTGATTGTATGCCTCAATGTCACCTTCCCTTCAGCTAACAATGATCCATTCTACATTTTCCTTGAGCTTTGTCCCCTTTGATCATTCGTTTAGACACCTTACCCTTCCCATATCTCTATGTCTCCCGCTTTCCCCCCCCCCCCCCCCCCCCCCGACTCTCAGCCTGAACAGGAGTCTCGACCCGGAACGTCACCCATTTCTTCTATCCAGAGATGCTGCCTGTCCTGCTGAGTTACTCCAACATTTTGTGTCTATCTTCGGCAGAAAGACAATACATGATTACAATCGTGTCGTCCACAGTGTACAGATGCATGATAAAGGGAATAACATGAATAATGTGTAGAGCAAGATAAAGCCAGTAAAGTCCGATCAAAAATAGCCCGAGGACTCCAATGAGGTAGATAGTAGTTCAGGATTGTTCTCAAGTTGTGAGTAAGTTGTGGGTACACAAAAGGCTGGAGAAACTCAGCAGGTGCAGCAGCATCTAAGGAGCGAAGGAGATAGGCAACGTTTCGGGCCGAAACCCTTCTTCAGACTGATGGGAGGTGGGGGGGGGGGGGGGGGTGTGATTAGGTTGGTTCAATTGCTTGATGACAGCTGGGAAGAAACTGTCCCTGAATCTGGAGGTGTGCATTTTCAGACTTCTCTACCTGTTTCCCAATGGGGGAGAGGAGAAGAGAGAGTGGCCTGGGGGCATCTTGTCCTTGATTATGCTGGTGGCCTTGTCGAGACAGGCATAGAGTATATAGTAGGGGACAAGGACATTCCAGATGGGTCAACAGTTTTGAGTTACCTGTAACTTGCATGTGTTTATGAAATTGTTAAAAATATTTTGACCATCTCACCCTCCGTGAGGTGAAGTTCATACATATTTCTCCAAACCTTACATGAATTGCGAAGGACTGTGACAAAGCTGAATGGTTCATGGTGTGTAAGTGTCTGCATTGGTTTAGTTTGTAACTATCTTTATACTTTAGTTTAGAGATACAGTGCAGACGGACAAAGGCACTTCGGCCCACCGAGTCCACGCCGGCCAACGACCAACCCGTACACTAGTGCTATCCTACACACAGGGACAATTTACAATTTTAACAAAGCCAATTAACCTGCAAACCCGCCTGTCTTTGGAATATGGGAGTAAATCGGAGCACCGGAGAAAACCCACGCAATCACAGGCAGAACGTACAAACTCTGTACAGACAGCACCAGCAGTCATGATCAAATCCGGGACTCTGGCACGGTAAGGCAGCAGCTCTACCGCTGCGCCACATTTGCCATCCAAATATACATGAAGACTGTGGGGGAAATCCAGTGTGTTTCCAGATATGCCACACTTAATGAAAATAGAACCTTAGTGGTAGGATCTAATTTGATTTACACCTTGTTAAAACGGCTATGATTAGTTTTCAGAATCCAGTCCTTAATAATAAAAAAAAAGGATTTAGCATTGAACAAAAAGTACCGTTGTAACTTGATACAATTTTATTCTGACTATCAATCCACATTATAGGTGGTCCTAACTGTGCACCAAATATTCATTATCAGACCGCATTTAACATTTTCATTGTCCTGATGGCATTCAGTTAATGATTGGGATTTATATGCTGCAAATCAGTGTCAGAAAGTATGGTTAAAAGTGAAGGGATAAAATAGTGCATTGCTTATATTCAAAATGAACCAGAGGTACTGGTCGCTACGAGAGGAACTGCCATTGTGAGTGCTCTGCTCGATTCTCATTGTCAACAGTGTATTTATATTGGTGCTGACTTTCCTCTTGGTTAGGACGCCCAACTGTTCATCAGCCAACTCCCCGCTTTCACAAATCTGACTGTGTTTTCTTTATTCCACTGCTAGAGTTGGAGACACACAAATAAAATTCTTATGTAAAGTACTAAAGACAAACTAATAGAAAATAGAGTCACAGTGTGATACAGCGTGGAAACAGGCCCTTCAGCCCAACTTGCCCATACCGACCAACATGTCCCAGCCACACTAGTCCCACCCGCCTGCGTTTGGTCCATAACCCTCCAAACGTGTCCTATCCAATAATACCAATAACTGGCCTTTTTTGTGGATCCATGGGATCTAAACTTGCTATCTCCCACAACTGACCAAGGAATCACAATGCAGGATTATGTAGCATCTATGGAATCTGTTGCAGTTAGATCGTACCATAGTTTAGTTTAGAGATACAGCGTGGAAACATGGCCTTCGGCCCACCGAGTCCATGCTGACCAGCGATCACTAATACACTAACACCATTCTACTAACTAGGGACAGTTTGCAGAAGCCAATTAACCTACACACCTGTAGGTCTTTAGAGTGTGAGAGGAAACCGGAGCACCCAAAGAAAACCCATACGGTCACGGAGAGAACGTACAAACTCTGTACAGACAGCACCCATTGTCAGGATCGAACCTGGGTCACTAGCACTGTAAGGCAGCAACTCTACCGCTGCACCATTGTGTCGCCTTCATGTTGTCTTCTAATTGGTGTGTACAGCATTGCTGCCCGCACTGTTGCATGCCTGCATGCCTCAGCAGCAAGCTCACACTGTGTAGAGGCCGACACTACTTAATGCATTTTTTAAACCCAGACCACAGCATGGGAAGGTGAGGTACATTGTGTCTGCACTTCATAGCAAATTCCTTTGAGGAGATTTTTACTGAAGAGTAGACCTCTTACATAGAATCGTGAAACAGCGTGCATGAATGAGGGAAGCATTAATATGAAATTAAGTTTTCAGTTATTGGACTCGTATTGCTTGGGAATAGGTTGGAAACAATGTGCAATAATTTGGAGTCATAGAATCATAAATGTATCCCGCATGGAAACAGGCCCAACTCATCCTTGCTGACCTCATTGGGGACCCTCAGACTATCCTGGATCGGACTTTACTGGCTTTACCTTGCACTAAACATTATTCCCTTGTCATGTATCTGTACACTGTGAATAACTTGATTGCAATCATGTATTGTCTTTCCACTGGCCAGTTAGCATGCAGCAAAAGCTTTTTGCTGTACCTCAGTACACATGATAATAAACTAAACTGATAACTGATAAGATGCGACATTTAAGCTAGCCCGCATTTGGCCCATATCCCTATATCATTTCTGTGCATGTGTGATGGACTATTATCATTGTGCACAGTTAAAGTATGTGTCATATGTGAAGCCTTTGGGGGCCAAGTCATTCATTGGGTTCATGAATGTCAAGGGCACATATTGCTGAATAATTAAGTATATATTAAACTTGATTTATTATTATTGACCATCTGTATATGTGTTTATGTAAATTATTTTTATGATTTTATATTGTATGTAAATAAATAGTTGAGCAAATAATATACACAGGCAACTTTTGATGCAGGTTTGTTACTTTTTTGTGTAAAGCTGTTAAATATAAATTGAGTGATGTATGTATCTTTAAGAACTCTTTGGTTTGACTTTTGATTCATTGTTGTTTCAGTTAATGCTGTGAGGTGAAAGGTGTTGGAATCGGTAACTATTGTTTGGCTGGAGGTTTAATCCCTTTGCTTGCCTTACTGAACAGCAAAGCAGGGATGTACATAGCAGCAGCCAGCATGAAAACATAGTTGTGGGTTCTGTTTCACATTGGTAGATAGGTTCTGCTGTGTAGCATCCTGAAGCCTTGCGTTGGCCTTTCTGCACACCTGCAGAGGGTTTATTTTAATTTAGAGATACAGTTTGGATGAAAAAAGACCCATCGGCCCAATCAGTCCACACTGACCATTGATCTCCCTGTACACTCGTTCTATGTTATCCCACTTTTGCATCCTACACACCAGGGGCAATTTACATAAGCCAAATGACCTCCAAACATGCACAGCTTTGGAACGTGGGGAAAAAACCCGCGCAGCCACAGGGAGAACATATTAACTCCGCACAGACAGCACGTGTAGTCAGGATCGAACCCGCGTCTCTGGCGCTGTAAAGCTCCAACTCTATTGCTGCACCCTCGTGCCGCTCTAGCCCGCCCAACCTCCTTCTATAGCTAGGCCCCTCAAGGCCTGTCAACATTCTCGTAAATCTTCTCTGCACTCTTTTCAGCTGAATGATATTCTCCATGTCCCTATAGCTGGGTGACCAAAACGGAACAGAGTACACCAAATGTGACCTCACCAACGTCATCCACAACTGTGGCATAACGTCCCGACGTCGATGTCAGGCTCGAACCCAGGTCTCTGGCACAGAAGCAGCAGCTCGACTACTGCGACACTGTGGGTGTTTCCTACACATTTACTCGTGCCTCCACCAGCAGGCATCAATGCGACCGGCGTCGCAGATGTGAACATCAAAACGTCGGATCGAAAAAATTGAAAGCTTTGAATCCCAAATTTCCCTCTGCCCATTTAAAAGGAAAAAAAACAGCGCTTGGCTCCTTTGCTCTTCATTCCATGAACGTTAGACCATATGCAAACTTCATTCACAGATCCTACAGGGTAGCCTACGCCTAGTTTGTGAACCGAGTATGTGTTGCTTAGGAGAACAGCCTGAGGATATTGTCCCCGCCTCTGTCACAAACAAACGTGCCTCAATTTCGTAGAGTTGACACAGGTAACAGGTCAAAGGCACAATCCAGTTGGTGGCGCTGCTAGGTAGTGTTTCAACACAGTAGATCACCGTACTGTTGCCATTTTGAATTCTGCTTTTAGATTTGAGATAGTGAAGTCATATCTCATTTGCCTAGCTAGATGTTTTGCTCGGGTAATTATTTACAAGCTTGACAGAACAGGCTACAACAAAGGCACTTTTTATGTAGGGAGGAACTGCAGATGCTGGCTTAAACTGAAGGTAGACACAAAATGCTGGAGCAACTCAGCGGGACAGGCTGAGAGATGGAACTGCAGATGCAGAAGAATTGAGGGTACATAAAAGGCTGGAGAAACTCAGCGGGTGCAGCAGCATCTAAGGAGCGAAGGAGATAGGTGACGTTTCGGGTCGAGACCCTTCTTCAGACTGGTTAGGGATCAGGGAAACGAGAGATATAGACGATGATGTGGGGAGATAAAGAACAATGAATGAAAGATATGCAAAAAAGTATCGATGATAAAGGAAACAGGCCATTGTAAGGTGTTTGTAGTGTGAAAATGAGAAGCTAGTGCGACTTGGGTGGGGGAGAGATAGAGAGAGAGGGAATGCCAGGGCCCGAGGGCTGAGGGAGAGGTGGGAAGGGGAGGAGACAGCAAGGGTTAACAGAATTGAGAAAATTCAATGTTTAAGCCCAGAGGATGCAGACTCCCCAAGCGGAATATGAGGTGCTGTTCCTCCAACTTGCGGTGTTCCTCACTCTGGCCGTGGAGGAGGCCCAGGACCAAGAGGTCAGATACGGAATGGGAGGGGGAGTTGAAGTGCTGAGCCACCGGGAGGTCGGGTTGGTTATTGCGGACCGAGCGGAGGTGTTCGGCGAAACGATCGCCCAGCCTCCGCTTGGTCTCACCGATATAGATCAGCTGGCATCTGGAGCAACGGATGCAGTAGATGAGGTTGGAGGAGGTGCAGGTGAACCTCTGTCGGACCTGGAAGGACTGCTTGGGTCGCTGAAAAGAGTGGAGGGGGGAGGTGAAGGGACAAGAGAAGGAATGGGTGACATTTCGTGTCGAGACCCTTCTTCAGACAGAAGGCACTTTTTAGTTTTGTCGCCGCTTTCTCAGCAAGATTGCAGAAATCTTCACGCGTTTTAAATATACTAACTATATCATTATGTCATATAATGATTGTATGACATAACAATTGTCTGTTACCAAACTGCCAAAAAAGACTGCTCATGCTAAAGTCTCACCTATCCATGTTCGCCAGGGGTGCTGCCTGACCCGCTGAGTTACTCCAGCACTTTGTGTCTATCTTTCCTCGTGCTAAAGTATACCAGTAGTAAACTTGGTCTAAAATCCAGGAATGAGCATCAATACTGTAAATGTATTATTGAGAACTCGCTATTTACATTAAACATTGTTTAAGGGCACTTAAAAGGTTTATTCATGCATTTAATCTGTTAAAATCCATTTTATCAGTCTGTAAAGTAAGATTAAATAATTGAGCTTTTCCACTGCGTTTGTCAGCAATGACCAATGGAAAATTACACAGAAATAGGCTTTATCAAAGATTTCTAATAGCTCCCATTAGCTTAAATTAAAAATGAATTGCCAAGTGTTTCATTGAACCCCATTGTTCCTATTGAGGCTGTGCTGAGTTCACTGAAGATAGACACACAATACTGGAGTAACTCAGCAGGGATATGCAGCATCTCTGGATAGAAGGAATGGATGACGTTTTGAGTCAAGACCTTTCTCAACCCGAGACGTCCCCCATTCCTTCTATCCAGAGATGCTGCCTGTCCCACTGAGTTACTCCAGAGTTTTGTGTCTATCTTCCATGTAAACCAGCATCTGTAGTTCCCTCCTACACACTGAGTTTACTGATCCAAGCTAAGGTGACAGTTGAAATGATACAATCGGCCACATGAGGTTTGGAAGACCAAGGCAAAAGTGTTTAATTGTCATATGCACAGGGAATGAAAGAATGAAATTTGTACTAAATAACACAATAAGACAAAAAATACAAATATATGATAATCAATAACACAATAACTTATCAGCAATACCAAGTAACAAGACCAGAATAGTGCAAACCAAACTATGTAATGTAGGTATGTTACAAAACTTACCTTGAGCAGCGCTGCAGTTCTGCCGCTCCCCGAGTGCGCGACTTTGGCGCCTTTCAGAGGGGGGGCGGGCTTAAAGTGCCGTTTTTCCACAGGCAGGAAAAATCGATGAATGTCGGGCAATTTCGTTGCGGAAGAAAAATCGCTCCGACATTTCATGAATGAAGGTATTTTTAAATTACTCTAAATTATTTGTTAACTAGAGTAATTTAAAAATCACCTTCAAAAGCCGTGAGAACTGACAACCGGAAGGATTTTGCGTAGGGGAGAAAAAAAGGTAAATAGTTTATTTTTATATTAAAAGTTGGTTTTTCGGGAGGCTTTAATAATATTTTCATGTTGCGAAATGGGGTCCAAAAAAATGTATGAACAAACAGTATTTTTCCTCCCGACTTCACCGCTAACCGCAACGTTCCAATCCACCGCATTCCACTAAAACCCACTCGCTAGTTCATTTAAATAGCCATTAATTTACAGGAATCAAACACTAAATTCCTTCTACATGGCCCAGAAATTCATGAAAATGAGATTTAAAAATTATGTTATATTGTGGATTATTGTGTGAATGTTATTTGGACACTTAGGCAATTTAAAAAAAGTTTATCTTTTCTTAAGAAATGGATAGATGTTTAGATCTACTCATTGAATTTTGTAATTAGCTACAATTAGATAACTAACTAATTATATGCTTTAATTTCAGGTCATCCAAGTAAGATTGTTTCATATTTATTTCAGAATGCTTCAATCTATAATAAGTGAAAATTTCATTGAGTTCTATTAATTTTTAAGAATGTTATAGGCTTTTAACTGATCCAGATCACAGCTTTTGAGATGTCAATTGAAAGGCAATGGGGAACAAGATGCTAATTTCCGAGTATGAAAATGGCCATAACTTTCTTAATACTGAAGATATGAAAGTGAATTAGGTGTCAAATTAAACTTCTTTTTATGCTTTATCTGATGGGATAAATTGCAGACTTGATTTTTAAAATCTCAAAATTTTGTAACATTGCTATGTAATGCAACCTACACAAAGTCTATTGCTGCTGAGGTAGGGTTGTGTTTAAGTTTGTCAGTGTAGTTCAAAACTGAGAAGCCGTTCTTAGACGTTACTTTAGAGATACAGCGTGGAAACAGGCGCTTCGCTCCGCACTGACCAGCGATCACCCCATACACTAGCACTATCCTACACACTAGGGACAATTTACAATTTACAGAAGTCAATTAAGTTACAAACCTGCATGCCTTTGGAGTGTGGGAAGAACCCGGAGCACCCGGAGAAAACCCACCTGGGCACAAACGTACAAACTGTCTACAGACAGCACAGAGTCAGGATCGAACCTGGGTCTCTGGTGCTGTAAGGCAGCAACTCTACCGTTGCCCCACCATGCTGCCCTGTCCTGAACCTGGAAATTACTTTTTTTTTTTTTTTAATTTTCAATTTAAAAAAAAAGACTTTATTCAAGTGATAAGTATATACAATACAGGAACCGCTCAAAAAATTCATCGAACATTCTCAGAGGCTATACAAACATTCAATCCCCCACCCTTGCCACTCATGTGGCCCACTAGCGTGGAATCCCTTCCCTTATTTTTGAGGGGCGTCTCCACCACACCCTGCCCCCCATGTCCAGCAGCGGAAGTGACCTTAGACTGTGGTCACGGATCTCAGGCCCCTGCACCAAGATGTGGTCTTTGATGCTACTTGCTGCCTTTTAGTGGCAGTGCCTCTCATAGATCCCTTTGAGGGAGGGAAGGTCAATACCCATGATGAACCTGGCAATGTCCACCCCTTTCTGAAACCTCCTTCATTCTTAGACACTCGGGTTACTGATCCAGGCTGTGATGCCACCAGTCAGTTTTCTCTCTACCGTACATGTGTGAAGGTTTGAAAATGTATTCAGCGACATGCCCAATCTCCTCAATCTTCTGCAGAAAGATTGTTGTGAGTGTGTGGAATTCTCTGCCTCAGAGGGTGGTGGAGGCTGGTTCTCTGGATGCTTTCAAGAGAGAGTTAGATAGAGCTCTTAGGGATAGCGGAGTTAAGGGATATGGAGAGAAGGCAGGAACGGGGTACTGATTGTGGATGATCAGCCATGATCACATTGAATGGCGGTGCTGGCTCGAAGGGCCGAATGGCCTACTCCTGCACCTATTGTCTATTGTCTATTGAAATTGAGGCATCGATGAGCCCTTTTTGTGGTGCAAGTTAAATTAGCACTCTTCCCCGTGGTTACAATAGATGTTCTGTAAGAATGGCATGCAGAGACACAAGAGACTGCAGATGCTGGAATCTGGAGTAAAAAACAAACCGCTGGAGGAACTCAGCGGGGCAGGCAGCATCCGTGGAGGCAAAGGGATAAGTCGACGTTTCAGACCAGGACTCTGTATCAGGATTGGACTATAACTTGACTTGAGATGCTGCTTGTCTGATTTACGAAGTCTGTACTTCTCATTGAAGAATGACCACTTTGTCAAGTACTGGGAGGCTCACAGCAACTCAGTATTCCACTACAATAAAGGTTAATGTTTCACTAAAAGGGAAAGGAAATAGAAAAAGGAAAAGGGCAAGTTGACAGGGAAAAATATGCAAGAAACGATTACATTTTGATGATATCATTAAATGCTGTACTGTGAAGTGTGTTTCAAACTTCCAAACAGTTTTGTTGAAATGTTTTAATTAATCATTTTAGTTTCATTGGCAGGCGTTGTGACACCATCTCAGTCTGCTTGCGCTATATAATACATACACATGAGGCTGATAGTTAAACTTTATGTAGTTGTCCTGATTATTTCAAGATTCATGATCATGGATCTTGTGCAGAACTATCCTGTTGTACTCAGTTCATTGCCGAGAAAACAAAATCCTTGCAGAAATGTTCAGCAGGCTAAAGATGTAAAGAATGGGGTAAACATTCACCTGAGGTACTGGCCGGCCATCTTTCAAGGCAGATTAACAACCTGGTTTTGTCCCGATGGTGTAGATGAAGATTCAGCAGCCTGAATGAAGAAGGGTCTCGACCTGAAACTGTCACCCATTCCTTCCCTCCGGTGCTCCTGCCTGTCCCGCTGAATTACACCGGCATTTTGTGTCTATCTTTGGTGTAAACCAGCAGTTCCTTCCTCCACATGGAACAAAATGATTTTCCCCTTCCCCTTCCCTTCAGCCTGTCCCTACCTCTTCCCACCCTTCTCCTTTCCCTCTCTTCCTGCTCCCTCTCCACTCTTTCCTTCCTCCTTTCCTCGCCTTGCCCTTTTCCCCCTCGACCTTTCCCCTTTTCAGACCATTTCCGCTGACCACCCTGTCCACCTTAGTCCACTCCCCCATCAGAATAGAAACATCTTCTGTCCGCCATGTAGACAGTTAAAGCTGTTCTCCCATGCAGTGATTCATAGCAAATCCATGACCCCGCTCACCTCTATATATAATGGGATAAGCACCCTTTTATTTAAGGACCAATTATCCCCAATGTCTTACTTTCAATGAAGGAATCGTGAAAATAAATTACCTAGTTTATTCTCATTTGGCTTGGAAATATATGAAAAGATTGAGGCAATGATCAGCAGTTGGAAAATTACACAGATGGCCCTGAACGAAAGACCCTACATATTGCTTTGCATTGCAATGGTCAGAGGTGAGATGTTAATACAGCTTGCATTCATACCTATGATAAAGGATAGGTTGTGACCAGTCCATTACTGTCTTTGCTGTCATTCAACACATTTACCAGGGTTGAAATAAAATTAATTCACATTTCTTTGGTCCATAACAAAAAAAAGTCTAACTAAGTAGCTCTGCCTTTGGTTAGATTTGCACAGAGGTTTTTACGTTTTACATCTGACATGCTGCTGAAAGTGTAAGGTTATGGAATGATAATAAGGAAAGCTTGGGCTTCTGGAGGCCAGGCTGAGCAGTGGAAGTGACAGATTATTTCCTTAACCCATCATGTTAATGGTTTGGGAAATCAACAGTGCAAGGACTGAGATGAAGCTGTGAACTTAGTTGCGTGAACTCATTGTTATATCCGTTGCAGAGGGAAAGAGAGAGAGAATGAAAGAGCAAAGTAAAGATTGGATAGGAAGAGAAGTAAGAGGTAGAGAGGGAAAGTAAAAACAAGTATCTTCTGACAATAGTCAAAACCTGAAAGAATAAACTTCATATTTGTTTTAGTTCATTTTTAAAGTAGAAATTAACGAGTATTACACTCCCACATGGTTAAAGTTTAGATTTTAGAGATGCAGTGCACAAACTGGCCCTTGGGCCCACCGAGTCCGCGGCGACCAGCGATCACACGAGCACACTACGCACCAGGGACAATTTACAATTTACAGAAGCCAATCAACCTACAAACCCATACTTCTTTGGAATGTGGGAGGAAACCTGACTACACAGAGAAAACCCACGCTGTCACAGGGAGAACGTAAAAACTCCGTACAGACAGCACCGGTAGTCCTACAGAATCTACAGTGTACAGAAAGTCAGAATTGCTGCTATTGGTGTCGAGATTTAAAAGAGGGGAGTAATGGTAATGCAAGATTGGAGATCTACTTCTGTGACCAGCGCACAAAGTGTCGCCAGGCTTGGGCGCCATCTTGGATCTCAAATTTTACTGAATGGAAAACATAAAGGTTAACTATTTATATTATAAACTCAACTTTTTTTCCCCGCTATGGACATGACCTGGACACTTCCATCATCCTCCACTTGGTGTCCACAGCTCTGACGTGCATTTCACAGCTTTTGTAAAGTTTTTTTCTCTCATCCTCATCAACCTTACAACTAAAGGGCAGTGTAAACGTTGGGGGTATCTGGGCAACCTCTATGATCTCATCCACTTAGAAAGATATTTCTATCCCTTCCTCTTTTCACCTCACAACTTCAAACTACTGTTTTCTCAATATCCCAGTTCTGATGAAGCAGTTCTGAGCTGCAGTGTTAATTCGGTTTCGCTTTCCACACGTAATGTCATACCTTTATAATATTCTCATCACTATCTTCTTTCTTTGTTTAAGCAGTCAATGGCTAAACCATGGAAATGTAGAGATAAGGAACTGCAGAAGCTGGCTTAACAAGGAAAAATAACCAATGTCTAACAGGAACTGCAAATGTTAAACCGAAGATAGACACAAAAAGCTGGAATAACTCAGCGGGATAGTCTGAAGAAGGGTCTTGACCCGAAACGTTACCCGTTCCTTCTCTCCAGAGATGCTGCCTGTCCTGCTGAGTTACTCCAGCTTTTTGTGTCTATTTTTAAGAATAAATACCCTATAGTTAGTCAAAGAAGGATCCTGACCTGAATCATCACCTATCCATGTTCTGCAGAAAGGCTGCCTGACCCGCTGAGTTACTCCAGTACTTTGTGTCTTTTCTTTGTATGAAAATGTAGAACATGTACACTTCTGATTCAGCAATAGTCAAACAAGATGATTGAGTGATGTGAATTATCTGCATATAACTGATCTCGGTTGCAGAAACTTGGTTACTGAAAGTTTCTTCACAGGCCGGTTTCTTAAGCACCTACCGAATTCTAGCTCAAATAAGTAGATAGCTCTATTACTTTTAAAGCGTCATGGTGGCGCATGTCTTACAGCATCAGAGACCCAGATTCAATCCTGACTACGGGTGCTGTCTGTGAGGAGTTTTCCCTATGACTGCGTGGGTTTTCTCCGAGTGCTTCAATGTCTTCCCGCATTCCAAAGATGTGCAGATTTGTAGGTTAATTGGCACCTGTAAATTGTCCCTAGAGTGTAGAATGCCGAAAGTGGGATAACATAGAACTAGTGCACGGTGCACAATGGTCGGCGAGGACTCGGTGGGCCGAAGGGCCTGTGTCCACACTGTATATCTAAACTAAACTAAACTAAGCCCATTAACCACTGACAAACCTAGAGTTTGTATTGTATTTAAATTGGATCTGTCAGGCTTGATGTGTCGAGGTTTACTGTTTTACATTTAAGCAAGGGTGGAATAAAGAGGGATATGCATGTATGGATTTATAGATAGTATTAAAATAAGATACAAAATTGCTGGAGAAACTCAGCGGGTCAGGCAACATCTAAGGAGCAAAGGAATAGGTGACGTTTCGGGTCGAGACCCTTCTTCAGACTGAAACGTCACCTATTCCTTCGCTCTTAGGTGCTGCCTCACCCGCTGAGTTTCTCCAGCATTTTTGTGTCTAAGTTTCGATTTTCTTTCTGCAGTTCTTTCTTAAACATTAAAATACGATAGGTTATTATGACTATTCCTTCATAACGTTTCAGGAAATTTTTCTTCACTGATAATTATTTGTAGCCTTGTTTTCACTGGAATGACTCCTGGTCATACATGATTGCAACAAAAAGAAAGGGAGAAAATACAGTCTATAATTTGTACAGTTTAAACACCTTCAAGTAATGAGCTTTCAGAATGTTAATTGTCTGCTAATAGCTATATTATTTGCATAAACTGAATGAAACAAAGCTTTGTCTGCTCAGATCTTTTCATTGTTGCCAGGCCTCTTCAGATCTTGGCAAAACCACTTGCACATCAACTGATTAGGTAATAGGGCACCATCTAAGCAGCGACGTTCTACTTCCGACTCTTATTGTGCGAAATGTATTGATTGATATAAGAGCCCTCCAAGACATCGTAAACCTGAACAACATTGATGATTCTCCACGCAGGCCTTTATTATCACAAGCTTAATTTATGGGCGGAGGGTGGGGACAGGAGTTAGAGGAGAGAAAAATATAAGATTCCCATTACATTATGCTTTGTAATTGCCTATTGTTAAGAGAATGACAATCCTGCATTTAAGGTATCTTGAATACAAGCTTGTTTCCACCTCAGTTATTTTCATTTTACAGAGGTGACAAAATGGTCAACCAGCATTTTTTATCTGGAGGTAGAATGAAAGAGGTTGACTTTGTTTCACAGATTCTTTGAAGCGGTGATCAAATGTTTGTGTATATCTTAGCATTTTTCTTTCAACCTGGTGCACGTTGTCTTTTACTAAATCATCCTGCGGTAATGATGTCACAAATGAGTGCCATACTTCCTTGTGACAGTCACATCATTGACCACTGCAGTGTGACACTAAACACGCTTGTGAAAATGGCAAGAAATGCCTGGAGCTCCAACAAAGATCATAAACATTTTAACTGTAGCACTCTATACTCTACTTACATTATATAACTTATGTGATAATATAAGATAGTAGGGCAACGTAACATTAGTAAACCTAATTCCAGGGTTCAGATGACCTCCATATCTTCACTGTCATGGTTCATAATATCACCTGAACTCCTTGATTAAGTTAGGGTCTTGTAATGCACTGTAAAGTATCCATTATTCTTCAGGCCTGCTGTTTATCAGATTTCATGCTGCTTCGCTGTTAAAGGATTTGAAAGTTGTCAAGATCCCCATCATCTTTCACTGTTGAGCTGCTTCCGCATTTGAAGTGGTTTTACCGTCGGCTTAACCACTGGCACTTCGGCGATCGGCAAAGTTTTCAAACCAACATTTTGGAGGCGACGTGTGGGTATGCTTGAAGAGCTGTGGCTTTGGAGAGATACAGCGCGGAAACAGAGCCCCTTCGGCCCACCGAGTCCGTGCCGACCAGCATTCACCACGTACACCAGTACTATCTGACCCACTTATTTACAATTTTATGGTTAACCAATTAACCTGCAAACCTGAGCGTCTTTGGAGTGTGGGAGGAAACCAGAGAAAACCCACACGATCACAGGGAGAACGTACAAACTCCGTACAGACAGCACCCGTAGTCTGGATCGAACCTCTTACGCTGTGAGGCAGCAACTCTACCGCTGTTCCCTTTGCAATTAGACTTGCAAAACATTTTAGACGTAAAATATTTTAGATGTAAAATATTCATTTAACCAACATGGAACAGGTTTTGAAATGTTTCAGTACTCATGCATGGTGTGTAATTGAGGGGATCAGTACCTTGCCTGAAAAAAACAACTGCTTTTGATCAGGATGTCTGTTTGCTTGTTTTATTTGCATTTAAATGGAGCATTTGTTGTAAAACAATTGAGGCAAAGAAATGGTTTACTGCCTTTACTAATGTTGTAGATATAAAAAGTAGCATTGTATTCCTTGGTATGCATTTAACAAACCTACCCTTCTGCAAATATTTATTTTGGTAATGCTGACAATAGAATATTGTTTACTTTAAAAAAGAAGTATGTGCCTGTTGTTATTAGCTTTGCTGTGCGTCTGAACAGGATAGATAAGCAATTTCAATGACACGTGCTATTAACCTGATAGTTGCTATTCTTTAATCCATACTCCAAAGAGCCTGATAGACTATCCTTCGGTACAGCAGTATTGTCAGACAATAACCAGTTATATTGGAGGCAATGCACCAGGACATCGTGATGGCGCAGCAGTAAAGTTGCTGCCTTACAGCACGAGAGACCCGGGTTCAATCCTGACTATGGGTGCTGTCTGTATGGAGTTTGTACGTTCTCCCCCTGACCAGCGTGGGTTTTCTCCGGGAGCTCCGGTTTCCTCCCGCACTCCAACGATGTACAAGTTTGCAGGCTAATTGGCTTGGCAAGAATGTCAAATTGTCCTTCGTGTGTGTAGGACAGTGTTGAGTGTGCGGAAATTGTTGGCCGGTGGGCCGAAGGGCCCGTTTCCGCGGTGTGTCTTTAAACTAAACTAAACTAACCTGTATTTTATCCCATACACTCAACTTGTGCACCTTTCTACTTGTAAGACCCTGGTAGACTATTCTTCACTGGAGTAGTATTGTCAGACGGTAACTAGAGTTATATCAGACATACACCAAAGCACCAGCATTATTTTATTTATATCAGGCAGAATTTGAGCAGACAATTTGCTTGTATGAAGTGGGCGCTTGTCTGTTTGCAAGTGTAGGAGAGGTATTATGTTGTATCTTGTCAGCAATATCTTCTGCAGTATCAGCTGTAGATCTGTCGAATGCTCTCTTGCATCTCAGCTAGGAGGATGTGGGTTCAAATCCAGTGCTGGAGATATGAGTACAGTTAGTTAATCTGATGCTTTAGTGAGGGTCTGTACCCTTTGGGTGTACATGGTCCACCAGGTGCATTTGAAAGAATCCACAGCATTGATTTAAAGAAGAGCATGGGCGTTCTCTTGTGCCTTGGCTAATATTCATCTCTTAATCAACATCACCAAGAATGGATTTGTGTTCATTCCCACTTTGCTCCTTGTGTGAACTCACTGTGTGCAAATTTGCTGCCATGTTTCCTGCATTACAAGTGTCTACATTTCAAGAAAATAATATATCCATGGCAGTAGAGGCCTTGGCCCATCTTGAAGTTGTGAAAGGCGCTATATAAATACACGTCCATATTGATCTTTATGGTGCTGCATTTTAATGACATTCTTATTTGGACTAAGAAACAAAAACAAGTATTTAAATTAGACACAAGGAACTGCAGATGCTGGTTTACAAAAGAGACAAAAAGTGTTGGCGTAACTCAGTGAGTCAGGCAGCATCTCGGAAGAACATGAATTAATTTTATTTCCAAAAATAAACTTTAATCAGAATAAAAAATATATACAAAACAAAAATTGTACAAAGTACCTTCAGACATCTTAGCATCTAAACTTTCATTAGTGTCATACTCGGTGGTGGTCGGAAACTACCATTAAATGAAACACTCTTGCCCCTCGTGGCTTCCTGAGGTGACATCCAATCTCTTGTTTGAGGGGTGTCCCCACCGGACTCTGCCTGTCAATGTCCAGCAGCGGAAGGACCCTGAATTGTGGTCCTCCCCCACAGAGCCTTGGCCTTGGATGCACCGAGATTCAGTGAGTCCCTCTGCATACGCACGTGTGGTTTGAAATGGACTATCATCTCGCAGAGTCCAGACCCAAACCTCACCTATCCATGTTCTCGAAAGATGCTGCCTGAGCAACCAGTTTCAGGCAGACCAAAGAGCGTCTTTCATCAAAGATCCTCATTTTTTAATTTCCAAAAATAAGCTTTATTCAGAATAATCTTCCAGCAGCACTTGATGTCCATCTCTGAACATCTCAGAAAATCAGAGTCCTCAGTTACAGAGCTGTTGAGGACGAATGGTGACCAGGGCCCTAACATCATTCTCCAAACATTCTTCGGAAATCCGCACTCTGCGAAGAGGTGGGCAATCGTCTCCTCTCCAAGCAGCTGTTCCAAGGGCAGCATATATAATCTGTGGGTGACGTGTCTGGTCGGGACGCTTCTTCAAACTGATTGTAGTTTGGGGGGGGGGGGAGGGGGGGTGCGGCAGAGAGGAGACGGTGGGACAAAACATGGCAAGTGATAGCGGCAAAAGGTGAGTGGGGCCTTGAGTGGGAGATGGTTGGACAAAGGTCAGAGATGAAAGTGTGAATGAGATGACGCGTGAAATCTGAAGC
Organism: Raja brachyura; assembly: GCA_963514005.1. The sequence goes on from OY740796.1 coordinate 42,943,443, forward strand.
CAGAGATTCATAGGAAAGGGAAGGGGAGAAATGGGTGCATATCCAAGTGGGAGGAGGAAAAAGCGAAGGGGGGGGGGGGGGAGTGAAGGAAGGCGATGTTTGTAGGTTAGTTAAAATTGGAGAATTCAATGTTCATACAAATATTCATCCTTTTTCTCAAGAGATGCTGCCAGACCTGCTGTTGCTCCAGCACTTTGTGTCTACATTCGTTGTAAACCAGCATCTGCAGTACCTTATTTCTACATTAATACCAACCAAACCTGGCTCATAACTTAGCATTATTATGAAATGACTGTCACTGGTTGTAGCTGTGCCGATAAGAGTTTCATTCGACACCCCTTGCCGCATTTGTCCCATAAGTTTAAAAATGAGGGAATTGCCAGGAGTTTGGGAATACCACCACCTGCCAGTTCTCTATACACCATCCACACACGCAAACAACGATTTTCACTGTATCTTGCTACATGTGACAACAATAAACAATCCCAATTTAAAAAAAAATTAAAATAAACTTTATTCAGATATACAAAACACGAACTGTGCAAAAATTCTTCCGACATTCTCAGCGGCTATACATTAGCGTTGTAGTTGGTGGTATTCACAGTGGTATTGTTACAACCGGCACCCTTGCCACTCATGTGCCCCCCTGGGGTGATATCCCTTCCCTTGTTTGAGGGGCGTCTCCACCACACCCTGCCCCCCAATGTCCAACAGCGGAAGGACCCTAGACTGTGGTCCTCCCCCACAGAGCCTTGGTGTTGGCTGCACCGAGCTTCAGTGCGTCCCTCAGCCTGGAGCGGGCCAGTCGGCAACAATCCCCGACATCTCGCTCTGCTGGGAGGCCAACAAGGTTCGAGCAGACCAAAGAGTGTCATTCCGAATGTGCCCCTGGGAACAGTCCATAAATCAGAGAGTCCTCTGGTACGGAGCTGTTTTTGCTATTGTTCATCTTCACTAGATCCATATTCTTCAACTTCCTAAGATAGACACAACTGAAGAAGGGTCTTGACCCGAAATGTCACCCACTCCTTCTCTCCAGAGATGCTGCCTGTTACTCCAGCTTTTTGTGTCTATCTTCGGCTTAAACCAGCACCTGCAGTTCGTTCCTACACATTCTAAAACATCCTACCCTGGCTCACCACCATCTTTAGGGGCATCTTGAGATGTGCAATAATTTGCAGGTCTTGACAAAACTTTACACATGTTCTTTTTGTGATAAATCTTTGATTTCCTTAATCGCCCTTGTTTCCGTTTCCCTAACTTTGCCAAAGTTATCTAGAATAGCTTACTTTACATGTGAAGTGGACTGAATGCATTTATAGTAAATGATATTTGATGTTATCCTGGAGCCAGTTCAACAAATTTATCAGACAAATTATCATTTTTTCCATTCTTAATTTTTTTTTTTTTTAACCACCAACAATACTTGTATTGTTACCGTGTGCCTGTGGTTTGTGGCATTTAGGTTTTGAGTGGGAGGGGGCTGTTTTGTTTGGTGGATTGGTGGTAAAATGTCTAATGTCATTTCGCTGCAGCTGCCCACCATTCAAAGCAGACTTTTCTCTGCTCAACAGCTTACATACGGACGGACCAAGTCTGCTAAAATGACCCCATCTGCGGTCTGAATCCTTGCACTGTTTTTGACTTTTGACTATTAGAGACGGCTGTAGAATTTCATCATCTGTTGGACAGCAATGAAGTGTATGAAACAAGTCAGCAACTCTGAATCCATCTGTTGTTATTATTTTCCACTGATAATTGGCTCCAACAATGGAATGCCTTATATCCCTTGCCTTTGAAATACTACACTGTTTATTTTCAAGGGGTCCTTCTCTGTCGCTCGCATGAAAATGACATCGTTGACTCCTTGCATCAGTACGTGCCAGTCAGTATCCAGGGCTTTGCAGCTGATTTTCTTCAGGGCTTCTCTTCTGTTTTGTTTGTTTCAGTCTATAAGCTCAGCTCCAGACTGCTTGGAAACACTGGCTGGAATGTAGCATTCACGTGTCTCGTGGCAGCCCCAGACAACATTTTCTTTTTAACGTATTGATAAAAACTTAAAGGGGCTCACGAAAAACGACGAGGGTTGGGACAAGATCAAAGAGTGATGGCAGAATGTCAGACAAGGGACAAACCAGCACAGAACTGCCCTGGGAAAGAATTTACATTACGGCGACTGACAAACATGTCAGTGACTTTTCACCTCGAAGTGGGACAGGTAGATGGCTTAGCGAGCAGCTGATTGGAGCCAGTTTCTCATTTGCTGACTGTTTGTGTTTATGCAAAGGGGCCTCTTCCTGAATATTTAATCTAGAGCAAAGCAGTGGCTTTTGTTGTGTTTAGATCACATACCTTCAGTCCTTTATTACACCGCAGTCTATTGGAGTTCATGTTGAATATTGAAGGAGTTGTTAAAAGCTCAGTGGCTTTTCAGTCCCTGGTGATTACAAGACAATCAAAATCTCTTTTAGCTTCATTGTTAGTGGGTAAGTGCAGTTACAGTCACATTCTTTTACTACATGTTTTTGTTTTGGAGAAAAACTTGAAAAAGAACATTTCAGAAGCTTAAAACTATTAACAGATTGCAGTTTCTGAATCATACTTGAGTAGTTCTCTAAGTTTATAGTCTTAAGGAATGGAGATTAGTGTGCACTTGCGTGCAGGTGGCATCTAGGAATGTGTCAATGCATATGTCCAATGTGTTAAGTGTTATATTTGTACCTATTTAAAAAAATTAATGGGTAAACTAAACTGATTCATTGCCTTCCCATTGCTCTTGTATCATTTGCACTGAGGACCGTTGACTATCTGTATCGTTCTTGAAGGAGACCCTTTTTGTGCACTCTATTTGAAAATCATACCAGAGAGAAGTCTGAGGCAGTTAAGCCTCACCACTTAATATTGTCTTGCGACTGTGCTTCTTCAGCAAAATGACTGTAGTGTAACATGAAGGTTTTCTTGTGTGGAAATGGAATCTGCTCCTCATTGATATTAATAGCACACTAGAGATGCTAGTCTGCGATGCAGTCTGGAAACATGATATTGCAGAAGCAAGCTGGCAGAACTGCTGCCCTGTTGTTGGGGAGACCGTCATCCATAAAAATAGTCTTCACATTATGGCAGGAAGGGTTATCGGCTTTGCATGGAACACTTTGTCCGGCCTTCATCAGTTCTTCTTTTCTGGAAGGGGCCTCAACTGTTGTTTTATTCACTTTATATTTTCAGCTCCATAAGAAGAGCTTGTTTTTTTTTCAAAGGCTGCATTCAGAAAAATGCAATGAGCCAAACTAGTATCCCGACTATTGATTCATTAATGGTATTGTATTCTGTCAATTGACGAAGATTATATAACCGATAACAGATGTGTTTAATGGCTTTGTGATAATAATTATTTGCATTGCTTTCATCTTTCGCACTCGAGGGGGTTGGGGTGGGGTGGGGGTGGGGTGGGGGGGGGGGGGGTTTGGAGACTGGTTTGTTGTTAACCATTGCATCGCACAATGTACCACATAGACAGCTTTAAATTACTTGCAGATGTAAATGTTTAAATGCCCAACAGCAAAGGTCAACAAAAAGACACACCCAGCAGCTATACTCCAATGGAATTGAGAAACAGACCAGTTTTTCAACCTTGTGTTCAGCTGGTGTTTCTCATAAGTGTATTTATAGCTGTAAAACTCATCAATTTTGTAAATCAGCTCATCTGAGCAAATTGAATGTAGCATGAAAACACTGAACGCTCTGCAAATACCAAGGTTAATTAATAATCCCCAGGCACATATCTTCATAAATGATACAACCACTGGTAGACTGTTCACGATGAAAAAAAAGCATTGCATTTTTTTAAATATTGTAGTCGTCGGGATTGGATAATTAAAAGAGTTCCATAGTTCAATACTCACTGGTGTATGCGTCATGCAAGCTCAGTTGCCGATCTGTGACTCAAGTAATAGTCGGTTCATTAGTATGGTTTAGTGCACGCTCTATGATTCCCGTGGATTTTGTGTGTGAATTTTAACAGATTTTTTTTCCTTGGTGATTTTCAAATGTCATATATAATTTCCATGTTCTGACAAGTAGAAGGTACATTTGAATGGAGTCAAATACATTTTTCATGTTTTGGGTCATACGAGCATTCACTCTTAAAGTGCTAGTCCTGGGAAAGATCATTGGTCGAGCTTAGGTTACCAGTTTCTTCCTCCCACTTCAGAAAAAGATTTGCTCTCTCTGCTTTATCTGCATCCTTAAATTTAATTATAAACATTAAATAAAAGCTTTTAAAAATATTATTGCCTCTCTGCTCCCGCCTCCCCTTACAAGCTTGTTGACATCATCAACCGTCACAGAAGCTTTGCATAGGAAGGAACTGCAGATGCTGGTTTAAACTGAAGATAGGCACAAAATGCTGGAGTAACTCAGCAGGCCAGGCAGCATCTCCGGAGAGAAGGAAAGGGTGGCGTTTCGGGGTGGAGACCCTTCTTCAGACGGGTCTCGATCTGAAACGACACCCATTCCTTCCCTCCAGCGATGCTGCCCGTCCCGCTGAGTTATCCTACATACATAAGCTTTGCATCCAGGTTGAAAATCGAAGGTGTAGCTTAATTGTCGGGAGTTCCTCATTGTTCACGGGGATTAAAATATCTGCAGGTATGGTTCTCATACTATGTGGGTCTTGCAGTTTGTGTAAGATTCCAGTTTCTAATCGGACACAGGCCAGAATGGGTTTGTGATATCTGTTCCAGAAGTTTAGAAAATAAGTTCTCGCAGTTTAAGTGAAATAATCTCTCTCCACCTCCCCATTCTCACCACTACAGACACACGTACACACTCACACACATATGCTTGCTTCTCCGTTGCATATTTGTTGCTCCTGTGTGGCGAGCTGGTTTGCTACCTAAAATTATAGACCCAACAGATGTTCAGAGATTGACTCAAATGTCCCACATGGCACTACACTTAGCAAAGTATCTGCACTGTTTGCTTTGTCGAATTCAGGGATCGTTTTGGAAGTTTTTGGCTTGTAGCTGAACCTGCGGCAATTATTAAAGCTACTGCTTGTATAACCATGTGGCTTTAAATTCTTGTGTGGGATAGTTTAATTGCCTTCTGCTGCTCACACTCTGTATTGTCATCATATCGCAGTAGTGTTCAACAAATGGAATTTCATAGAACAATTTCCAATTTTGTTTGATTGTATAGGGACCAGTTGAAGCAGCTGGTCGGCTTACAGTATGTGTTGCTTAGTTATGTCGTGAAACTAGTTATATCTTTGCATTCATTTTAATACTTTAAGTTTAGTTTAGAGATACAGTGCGGCAACAGGCCCTTCGGCCCACTGAGTCCGTGCCGACCAGCGATCCCTGTACACTAACGCTATCTTACACACACTAGGGACAATTTGCAATTTACAGAAGCCAATTAACCTACCAACATGTACGTTGTTGGAATTTGGGAGGAAACCGGAGATCCCGGGGAAAACCCACGCAGGTCACGGGGAGAATGCACAAACTCCGTATAGACAAGCACCCATAGTCCGGATCAAACCAGCATCGCTGGCGCTGTAAGGCAGCAACTCTACCGCTGTGCCACCGTCATTGATGGATTTTCAAACTCTTTGTATATACCATAAATCAATCCACCAGTCCATTTTGTGTTGCTCACACGTCCAATTTGAAATGCCAAACAGCATAACATTCTCCACTTAGACATCACTCACTTCACATCTACTGGAGAATGGGAAGAACGTGGTTAGCTTTCAAGTCCCATGAATGAATAAAAATACATTTTTTTTGTGAGTTTTAAATAACATTAGAATTAATTGGGTCTAAACACAAAGTCAATAGGTCAGGCAGCATCAGGGGAGGGAATGGATGGACAATGTTTTTGGTCAAAATCCTTCTTCAGTCTTAATTGGGTTTGATGTTCCTAGAGTCTAAATGTCTTCTGCATCAGATGTACAAAGTTTGAACAGCATCTTAGCTCTGGAAAAACGTATTTTGCAATGACGAGCCTCATTTGTCTCCATGTGTGTACCTGTGTTTATGTGCATTGCTGCTACTGGCACTGTAACTGGATGGGATATAGTGCGGACAGAACAAAATGTGCCTTTCCTGCATTCACTGGAGTGATTATATGGTTTCTGTCCAATTATCACTGAGATAACCGTAGCCGTTTGATCTCTATGGTCAGTATGAACTTGCTTGAACTTGCTTATGATCTCTATATCAGTATGAACTTGCTTAAAACTTTGAGTGTCCAAAACGTACACTGAAAAATCAGGGGGAGAAATGCAGGGAAGTTTAGAAGAGAAGGAAGAGTGGTGACAGAATTGTTGCTTTTCAGTAAGCTATCCAGTTCTTTACCCATAGGAGAGTCTTATGTTTGACCTGCCAATAACTGAGGTTCAATATATTCAAGCAGACAGGGAAGCAGCCTGAGTTCATATTTAAAATAACATTTCATAATCTGTCCCGCCCATTACAATAAACAAAATATTTCCATGAAGCCTTTAGCAGATATGCATTGATGAATGACAAACTACTGGAGTAACTCAGCGGGGACAGGTAGCATCGCTGAAGAGAAGGAATGGGTGACACTTTGGGTCGAGACCCTTCTTGATGGTTTATCTCAGACTCGGAGCAGACTGAATGTAGATGTAACATGAGGAAGAATATGACTTACTAGCACTAGGAAAGAACTGCCGATGCTGGTTTAACATTTTGTGTCTATCGTTGACTTACTAGTAGGGTTTGCATCAGCAAAAGCAGCTAATTGTGAGTTTTGCCTGTTCTGGGCAACTACTTCCATAGTCAATGTAACTTCTTGGGGCATAGTGATTGCAGCTCAGTCTGCACCCCATCGCATGACAAAGCAGCTTACCTCTAGAGGACACACACCTCAGATTTGGCGTGCATTCAGTATTACGACTGACTTGTCAGAAACAGGTGGTTTACACTTGGAGACCAATGTATAGCCAGCCGCCTGTTTCTATGTTACAATATATACAGATGCTAGAATCTTTCAGTAAAACAAAAAGTGTTGGAGGAACTTTGCAGTTCAGGTAGCATCTATGGAGGGCATGGACAGGTGATGTTTCGGGCTAGAACCCTTCTTCAGACTACACTGGGAACTGGTAATCATGTTGAATCTGGTGAGGTGATACAAGTAATGCCAGAGATCAGGGTGGAAAAGTGTATTCTGTTATAGGGTTGATTGCTGCACCATTACCCTGGCAGCGTACACCCTCGGCTTTGTCAAAATAAAATTACTTTGGTGTTACTGACGTCTAATAATTAGTTTATGCAATCTCAGTAATTCCAGATGTAATAAAATCTTGTTTTTCTAACGTCTGTGCATCTCTTAAGTTGAGTAAGAAGGAGTCAGAAAAAGGGTCTCGACCCAACACGTCAACTATTCTTTTTCTCCAGAGATGGTGCCTGACCCGCTGAGTTACTCCAGCATTTTGTGTCTTGTCATCTTTAAGTTGAACTGCTTTCCCCAAGTATTCAGCTATGGCTCCTATCTCCAAAGTTAAAATGGAAAGATGCAATGCCTCTGCCTTCCAAGACCAACTCCACACCAGGCCAAAATGTGAAAGGACTTTGTGGTTTGGCGAGTTAGGGAACCCCGCCCGCTCTCAAGAGGCAATTGCACTTTACCCTCCATCATACTGATGAAGAACGAAAAGCAAAAATACGTATTAAAAACAGAAATGAAAGTTGCCTTTTGCTTTTCACACTTTTTCAATAAAAGTTCTGACATCCTGCTGATAACATTCACGTCAAATTCTCAGTGACAAAATTTAAATAGCTACAGTGACGGAATTTTAAAATCCATCAATAAAAGGACCTCTCCAAAACTATTGCTTGAAACTTAAAGCGACTTTAGTGTCAAACATTAGAATAAGTCTTTAACATAAGGTTGGACGTGCTCTGGTTTAAACATTTGCATAATGGAACAGCAAATTCATTACCATCATATTATAGTGTGCTCCGCTGTTGCACTACAGCTTACAGTAATGTTTCTTGGCTGCAAACTGCATCCTACATTTGAATATAATCTAGAAAAATACAGCAAAGCCTGGGAAATTAGGAAGAACAAGGTGGTTTGGGCCTTTGATCTTTTCCAATGGGGAAATAGCTCATGCACTTGAAGTTTCGTGAAAATGGTACGGGGGAAACTACATTCCTGTTGACATTGCCACCCAACTAAAATTGAAATTAATATCGAACTTCTTGGAGAAGTGCACATGAAGTGGCAGAATGTGGTGAGTGCGTTGAGTATGTTTCGTGGATAAGAGTTGACTTGGATAAGCTTTTCCCATTGAGGGTAGGGAAGATTCAAACAAGAGGGCATGACATGAGAATTAAGGGACAGACGTTTAGGGGTAACATGAGGGGGAACTTCTTTACTCAGAGAGTGGTGGCTGTGTGGAATGAGCTTCCAGCAGAAGTGGTGGAGGTAGGATCGATTTTAACATTTAAAAGTAAAGTGGATAGGTATATGGACGGGAAGGGAATGGAGGGGTATGGTCTGAGTGCAGGTAGATGGGACTAGGGGAAAATAAATGTTCGGCACGGACTGGAAGGGCCGAGAGGGCCTGTTTCCGTGCTGTAATTGTTATATGGTTATATGTTTCAATAGACAATAGACAACAGGTGCAGGAGTAGGCCATTTGGCCCTTCGAACCAGCTCTGCCATTCAATGTGATCATGGCATTCACCATACCATTTGGATATGTTGGCATTCATCCAAATCTGTTCCAGCCTGAAACCACATTTGCACAATGTCTAACATTCAGGAGGTTAAATGTTATGTTGGATGTCATGCTGAACAATTTCACATGTTCAAAACACAAAGTGTTGGATGAAGTCAACGGGTCGGGCAGCATCTGGGGAGGGAATAGGGAGATTATGTTTTGGGTCAGGACCCTTTTTCAGATTCATTCCACGCGTAACTTTACCCAGCATCAGGATGTAAGCGTTGATGCAGCAGATTGAACTGGGGAAAAAGTGGTCTCTTAAAGGGCCAGATATTATTTTCTCTACGATTAATCAACATTTTAGAATTAGTGCATTGGAGATGTGACCAATTCATGAATAACACGGCACGGTGGCGTAGCGGTATAGTTGCGACCTAACAGGCCAGAGATTCGGGTTGGGTCCTGACCAAGGGTGCTCTCTGCATGGAGTTCTACGTTCTCCCGGTGACTGGGTGCTCCATTCTCCTCCCACAGTCTAAAGACGTAGGCTAATTAGCTTTGGTAAAAATTGTAAATTGTCCCTCGTGTGCAAGTGTACGGGGATCACTGATCACTTAGTGGGCCGAATGGCCTGTTTCCGTGCTGTGTCTCTAAACTCAACTAAACTTAACATTGAAGTTCCATTGAAGATAGACACAAAATGCTGGCGTAACTCAGTGGGACAGTCAGCATATCTGCAGAGAAAGAATGGGTGATGTTTCGGGTTGAGACCCTTCTTCAAAACATCACCCATTCCTTTTCTTGAGAGATGCTGCCTGATCCTCTGAGTTACTGAGTTATTTTATGTCTATCTTTTGTGTATACCAGCATCTGCAGTTCCTTCCTACACTGAATTCCCTTTGTCAGGAAACAAGTGTGAAGTGTGAGTAGTAACTGGTCCACAGCTGTGGAGTAATGAATGACAAAATACCGCAAAGATAATGTCTCACCTGTGTGAGATCAGAAGGTAACTCGGATGTTCAGAAAACCGCCCTGACCAAACTTACACTGTATACTGATCATGGAAATTTCCTCACATTTAACTGTCAGCTGAATACATATCTCTGGGAGGCAAATTTCAATACACATATTCAAAACAGTTAGTTGTGGCTTTCAATAATCTAAATTACATTTTTTATAGTCTACTTGTACACAAAGTTATATCAATTCCATGCAAAGTAAACTTGAAATGCAGTTCTGCTGCTTTGCCGAGTACTGAGTAACAGTCTCCAACACCAGGCAAGGGAGAGATGAGGTACACATAGCAGGAGTTTGACACTACCTCAACGTGTCTGCCTTTTCACATGGATGGGAACTAAAACATAGTGCTGCAAGGTATTTCACATATTTTGTTTGAGATTTTGCAACCATTTTGAATGTCTGATTTTTCTTGTGGCCAGCAAACTGTCCTATTTGAAGCCTTACTGACTATTACAGGCAGAAAAGGCAAGATTTCTGCAGATTTTTGCTTTATTTGCACCTTGAATGGCTTTTCATGTTTCTTGAAATCTAAAGTAGAAACAGTTGCTGTTACTAAACTTTGAAGTCAAAGAGGAAGGCAGTGTGCAGCGAACGCACTGCTTTTCAGGGCAGCTTGCTGAAGTATTGATGTTTTGTGTTGGAGGATTATTCGGGGAGAAGGAGCTGTGGCTTTGTATGCAGATGCATTAAACAAACCAGATTTTGTTTCCTTCCTTCATTTTGCATTTTAAACTAAATTTACTGAATATGGAAGCATGCAGTATGAACCAGGGCAGATGACAGCTGGTTCCACCCATTTTGTTTTGCTACTGCGTCATCAGATTTTACTCTCGTATGCATGGCTGTTACTTACAGTGTGAGAAGAAAGGAGTAAGTTCTGTGATATATGAAGTCATTTGCACTGTAAAGACATCTGGAGGCATGTGGAGTTGGAAAGCACTATCATATGAAAAATATTTAATCTGCTGGGCCGCACATGTGTGCACGTGCATACACACACAGACACATACACACAGACGCATAGACACACACGCATACACACACGCGCATACACACACACGGGCATACACATACACGCGCATACACACACACATGCACATTCACGCACACCAGGTTGGACATGCTATATGAATACATGGCACTAGCTGACACTGATAAGCTGTCAGCCTCTGACTTCATTGTTACTATTAACTTTTCTCCCGAGTGTTTAAGCATCAAGTAATAATTGGAAGCATTTTGTTTTATTTTTATTTGTACATTGCCCATTTACCCACTGTTCATCAAAATGCTGATACAGGGTAACCACCATCAAAACATCATTTTGTATCATTTTTTTTGTCTCCAGGGTAAGAAGACTGATTACAAAAAGGGACATACAGAAGATTGCTTTAAATAAGCAAATCCTATTCAAAAGAAGGTAAACGCAAGATTTTGTTCTTTAAAGGAGAATCCTTGTGTGGAATTTACAATGCTGGTTTTAATGAGTAATTTTCTGCACATTTAGTTATATAAACTATAGCGCGGAAGGATTTTAAAAAAAAGGACTAATGCATATATGCAAAACACGCATAATTATTCACAAAGAAATGTTTTAAAATAATTGGAAAACCTGTGGAGTCCTTTTTTTTATTTTAAATGTTATACCCTCTAGCTGTGCTGAGCCATCTACTTGGAATTCAGCTGTCTGTTTCATAATCACCTTTTGTCAGAAATTAATAGTCAGTTAAGTGCCATAGCAACGGTGATGTAACCATCAAGGAGTGACTGCAGAAGCCTGTGATGTAGGCACCCATTAGTGCTACTGTCCATCCGACCTTGCCAGATTAGAACATTAGAAATAAATTGATGATCTATTAATTTTTTAAAAAGTGCAAGATGTGAGAGCAAAACCAAACACCGGGGAAAAGATGTGAATGCTGTCAGACTGTAAGATACGTAGAATGAATTGCGCTACCCGTTTTATTCCATGCATTTATAATACTTTTTGATTCTTCAAAAAAAAAACTATTTTAATCCCTATGCTTGGCAGATAACATAATAAACAACTTGCTGGTGCTAAAGTGCCACATGGGGTTGGTGGCTAACAAGAGAGTTTAATGTTTCTGCCACTAGCAGTTTTGTCGCTGTATTTTTCATGAGCTGTAACTACCGGTAATGTACTTCGGTAGCTCCAGAGCAGTAGTTAAACATAGTGACAAGCTAAACAGCCCCAAGGCCCTTGCTTTAAGAGTAAGAGAACACACAGAATGTTACATTGCTTCAGAATGATTGCAGGAAATAGAAACAACTTTAGGATTTCTTCTCTGTTGGAATTTTTTTGTTGTCAGTTCCACAGCTCCAGCACGTTATCCCAATACTTTGGTGTGGTAGTTTATTTGTCAGATGTACCAAGGTACAGTGAAATTCATTTTTGGATACAGTTCCGTACAGGTATCACTACACATAAGCACATAGATGCATATTAGATAAGCACTGCAGATATAGTACAAGTGTAGAGTAGTGGTACACTGAGACAGTGCACAGTGTCGCCAGTTTTGTGCCATTTTAGCTATGGTTCCATTAGATTTTTATTGATAGGGTGTAAAAATCGATGGGAATTGCGAGAGGGTGATTGTGAAGAGGTATTGTTTCCCAAGATGGAGAGTTAAGATCATTGAGTAGCTTAATTATGCTAAGTGAAGGATGGAAGTGCAGATGCTGGTTTACACCGAAGATAGACATAAAATGCTGGAGTTACTCAGCGGGACAGGCAGCATCTCTGGAGCGGAAGGTGACGTTTCGGGTCGAGACCCTTCCTCAGAGTGGACTTTGTAAGTGTTGCTGACTTAGAGGAAAGGAATTGACATTTTTAAAGATATGTGGATTTTACTTGGCTAGCATTCCCAATTTGTTTCTAAACATTCATGTAAAATATCTTTCGTATTTAAAACATATGGGTTTTTCAGAGCATGGTGCAGCATGCTATGTAATAAAATTACGATTTAACTTGTATATTTTTTTAAACAAGGACGTTGGCTGCGTTGTACTTTTTGAACTTCAGTTACACCAGTTGAGCGTGAAATATGCTTGGAAAGAAACTATTAATTTTAGACGGAAAGACACATGTGTTGTTTCATAATATCTCAATGCAAGCTGTGCTACATTTAATGAAATATAGAAATCTAGCTGCTGTGTGATGCTTATCCAAACAGACTGGAAATTGGAATTGTGTTGTATTGTTTATTAGCTTACAAAAATTGCCTTTTATGAGAATCTAAATGGCGCAACAAAGCACAGCTTGACATGATTCACTGTTTATACTTAAAGCCTTAATTTTGGAATGCAGTATCTAGCTGTCTCACTCTTCTCGTCTTGTTGGCTTCATATTTTCTGCTCGCTGTTACACAGCCAGCTGTAAAGGCTGAACCATCCTGCACTACATGTGTCAAAAACAAATCTTTTCAAAACCTAATGAAACAATGATTTTTTTTTGGTTGCAAACCTGAACTTGCCGACAAAAGAAAGGAAAATAGACTCAAGGTATTACTGGTTGAGCGGCAGAATGCTGAGTTGGCCATTTGAACTTGTGAACGGATACTTGTTACTTTGATTTATTGATTCTGATATGTCATGCTTTAACTTAAAATGACTTACAGAGTAGTTTATGTACAGCGTTTTCTCAAAACCCTAACCTTGATTTCCCTGAATGTATGTGTGTATGTTGTGTGTGTGTTTATATTGTGTCAAGTTGGGGGGGGGGGGGGGGGGGATAATGAATTAATTAGACTACTATTTTGTTTTGAGCACTATTCCACTGAACAATCAACGTACTCTCTGCTTTATTTTAGTGTTGACTGTTACAACAGGAAAGCATTATTAGATTCCGTTGTTGTTTATTTTGTATAAAGGTTGTGCGAAGTTGACTAAATTTTTCCTACATAAACAGAGAAGTGTTTCACAGAAAAAAAAAGGCTACACAGTGGGAAAACCTAAAAGAAAAAATTGACATCCTTAAGCTGCAAAAAAAAATTCCATCTCAATGCAACTATGTTATTGTTTACATTACCAAACACATCCTAATATGGTCACCTCCCTGTAAAGACGAGATGTCTAGGGTCCAGATCACCCTTTTCCTCCTGCCCCTTCCCAAACAGGCAACAGTTTTGTCTTGCCCTTCAGAGCCAGCAACGGGGAACGGGGGAGACAATAAGAAACAAAGTGTACAATTTCAGAGGGGGGGGGAGAAGGCTTGCTAGTGAAAAGGTGTCACATAATAAATCGTGAGCAACTCTCTTCCCTCTGACACTGGGCAATGCAAGTGTAAACTTGCTATTCCGTGCTGCCCAGGCATTACGGTTCCCTCTAGCTGCTGTAGTTAATATGTCTGGCCATGTGAATCACTTGTGTCTCCGTTGCTCTTGTAAAAGAGCTTTCAGCGAGTGCCTGCTTCCTTGAGATGGAGCTCAGCTTACACCTCCAGTTGAGCTATCAGGAGTAATGTTTGAAGGCTCCGTTTATTAGGAACATTAAGGTAAGCATGCTGATTTAGGCCTGAACCTCTGTCACCCCTTCATGCTACTACTCACTAAAGACATATATATATCCCAGTGATTAAATACTGATTTTATGTATCACTGTCCACAGTCGCAAAAATAATCAGAGCGGCGCGTTTTGTGTTAATTACCAATTGTGTGTGTGTGTGTGTGGGGGGGGGGGGGGGGGAAAGAAAGATGCCATCCGTTCTGAACGTGACTGGGCTGAGGTGCACTCAGTCTCATGTCAACAGTGCTGTAAATACTTGGTTGTGTTGGCAATGACTGTTGCAGAGTTTTATTAATTTTGTGCCCATCTCTTCTCCTCTGGCTGAAACTCAGCTGACAGCTCACGTCCGTTTGTTTTTCTCCCCCTCCTCCTCCCAAATCCTCATGTTGCTGAGAGACAGACCTCGCAACTTATCTCTGGCGCTCAAACACAAAAGGTAGGTTGTTCCACAATGGGACGCCGTGGGAGGGACAAGTGCTTTTTGGGGGATTGTCTTCCTGGTTGACCTAGACTGAGAGTGGCTAGAAGGAGAAATTGGCTGCTAGGGGCTTGAATCAGTGGAAGTGGAATAAGTGTTTTTAAAAGGGAGAAAGTAATGCATTGTGAAATTCCTTATTCATTGTCTGCATTGTTAATTTAGGGGGGGACGAACAATACTGAACGAAGCACAAACTTTTGATGCAGCAGAAAATAGTTCACATGTGTAGTAGGACTTGTGGCTTTCTGTAAAAACTGAAGGAGATAGAAGTTTGTGATTTCAAGATGTGTTCCTGCTAAACTGTGCTGGACTTGGATTTTGATCGTAAACATCAATATAAATTTGAGCAGCTGTTCTGCAAAGTAGTGCTCCTTCATGTTGATTGTTTACATACAGGGATGTGATAAAGGGTGTTCGGTGGTGGCTGTGTTTTTCACTGAACAGCTTGCAGCCCTGATCATCAGCAATGCAGAGTGCAATTTTTCTCCTTTCATTACAGTGTTTGACTACTGCAAGGAATTGCCATTCTGTTTGGAATGAACCTTAATACTAAATTAATTAATGTTTTAGTAAACTGTAAAATGGAAGGATGCGACTGCTTGACCAAATTTCTTTATTTAAAAAAAGTTGTTTGTAGTTCAAATGGGTCTGATATTTGTATTGCTGCAGCTATGTATTAATTAAAGTAAAATTATATTAATACATACGATTTGCTCATATAAAGAAATGTTTTGTGGTGCAGTTATGCAGTTTCTGGTTTCCCTGTTTATTTTCATTGTCAATTCCATGTGTTTGCACCAGTGCAGCTTTAATGCATGGGAGCTGGCTTCTGACACCCATGCTGAAGATTTGCACAGTGAGATTTGTGTTCATTACCTCGAGACAACAATTTCATTTCTATTAGCTGATTGCATTTGCAGTCACTAAAAGCAGCGATGAACCAAAAAAACTGCAAGTGTTCGTATATTTTAAATAAAATAACCACATGTGAGGTTCTTTAGCAATGTGCTATTAAAACAGAAATTTATTTTGCTACTTATTACCCATGAAGGCACATTTTGACTTGGTAGTCTCTAATTAGAAGTGAGATATTAACATTTCATAGGGATTTATGTTAGAATGTGGAATGGCGGGCGGCTGCTTCCTCATTATGAATACTCTCTGCATGTAATGAGGTCCATCATTAGTTGATGGAGTGGATTTGCCCCAGCCCTACCTTGAAAGGCAGATAATTTACATAGTTCTCCAGAGCTTATGGTTTAATGGGTTCTTTAGTGAATAAAATGAAAAGCTACATCTTTAAATTTTGTATCATCAGCCTTTTGGTAATTTACTGTTTCAATTTTGATTCCGTGGTTTCTTCAGCATCAGAATCTTTTATAAAAAACCCGATTCTTAAGCATATATTTGTTTAGGGTGTTTTCATTGGAGTGTACATGACAATTACAGCTGTTCATTAACAAAATTGGGTATTTGTTTTAAACTTTAACCAATCACTTTGATATGCTAATTATGGTGTAATTTAATTTGAGCCCAGTAATGATGATGCTGTTATTATGGACATAAATGATGCAGTTAAGCTGTGTAATCTCATTTGCATACTGTACACGCCAGTAAATTAAACCCTTCCTAGACGGCTTCAGCTTTAATTTTCCACTTCTTTTCACACAGTGCCTTTTGAGTTGCTCTCTGATGAGCCCACTTTCTAGTAGTGGTGATGGCTGTTTGATGTGAAGAGTGTGCATCGCTAACTAAAGCTACATACAATATGTAACAGATAAAGGAATTCATTGTATATTAAGTGATTATTTTGAGAATTTTACAAAAAAACATCCAGAGATGTCTTGTCCTTAAAACATCCTGGCGACGGAACGCAAAAAGGGTCAAGCACTTTACATAAAATCATTTTCGTATTCTTTTTCATTTCTTTCTCAAGTACGCATGCTAGGAAAATGGTTTATTTTATGAACTTGTATTGTATCCATGTCCTCTAGAAGGGGAGGGGGGGGGGATGGGGGGACTTTTATTTGTTGTACCACAAAGAATATGATTTTTCTGGCAACCAATTTTCTCTGTTAGTCACTAATTGGCTACATAAATCTTGATGTTGAGAATGAGGAATGTTTCTGTGTCATGGAGTGTAATCTTCACCCTTATTTACCAATTCATTAAGATTCATTGATGCAGGATCGGTGAGAGGAAATGACAACATAAATCAGACCTCCAGCATAATGACCCTAATCAGTTGGGAATAGCTAGAAATGTCATGATGAACTATGTCCTTGTATTACTGCCACTGTACATTGTCATTGCTGTGCTTTATGAGTTGGATGCATCCTCCTGACACCAGCTGTATTTAACAAAAAAGAGTTGTTAAAATCTGATTTCATTAAAGGTGGGAGCACCACTCAGAGTCCTTCTGCATTTAGCCTTGTGTCCTACACCTTCATTGTATCTGCTTAACACATATAAATTTAATATATGCTAAGATGGGTGTATTCAGAAATCCCAGTAGGAATAATGTTGATTTGAGAATTGGCATCTAAATAAGATATCCGGAGAGCTTCTGCATTGAAACATTAGTTTAATTGGGTGGAATTCAGCAAGTTGACATCGCAAAGCCACAAACAATAAATTTCAGATAGACATATTTTGGTTTGTTTGGCATCCAAAAATTGAACAGATTATGTTGCAAACATGTCTAGTACTTTCCACTGGTATTAAAATATTAAATACGTTTTACTGCTATCTTAATGTGCATGTTCTTGAGTAAACTAAGACAACAATGTTTTGAAAGTGTTAACATGTTTTCAGTGTTCATCGAAAAAAAACTTTTTGAAGAAATTGAAACATTTTTTCTGAAATATGAGATAACTCTGCAAGGTTTGATATGAATCTAACAACCATGCTGTTCCAGCAGAACAAGATAAGTTTTCCTAATCTTGACAGCTTTGGATGTAATCCTGTTTTTCATTTGACAGGCCAGACTCCAAGATTTATGACATATTAATCAACTAGCTGAAAAAATACACAAACATTTTTGCCATATAAAGATCTCATGCCAATAGATATGTAGACTGTTCCATGATGAAAGCACATTTTTACCATTTGTTATGGAGAATGATTCCAAACTAATGCATGTGTATATATCACTTCACACAATTGCATCCTTTTGCCCATGTAGAAGTTAAAGAGATCTATATTGATCCAATAATAAATAAAACCACAATGGATTGGGTTGTTAGTTATAAAAAAGATAGGATATTAATATGTTCAGCATTCTGAATCTTCTCCTGTTATGAAGTAATCAAACTGTTATTTAGTATGAAGATAGACACAAAATGTTGGAGTAACTCAGCGGGACAGACACCATTTCTAGAGCGAAGGAATGGGGGACGTTTCAGATCGAGACCCTTCTTCTTGACCCAAAACATCACCCATTCCTTCGCTCCAGAGATGTCGCCTGTCCTGTTGAGTTACTCTCGCATTTTGTGTCTATCTTCGGTATAGACCAGTATCTGCAGTTACTTCCTCCACTGTCATTTAGTATGTTGCTTTTATCAGGGATTTTCCTCTTTACTATTTTTACACATAGGTTTTTTACACATAGTTACACATTTTACACATAGTTACACACATTTTTATCACATTCCAATTTACAGTATTCCTTTTTTATTTAGTAGTTGACAGGAGAATCACTAGCCATTGAGAGATAAAATCTTAACATAATTTCAGCCCTCTCTTCTCTTTGGTTCTCTGCTTATGCCTGTGAGGATGTTCGCTTGTGAACTTCTTGTTCCTAGGTGTCCTAACCTCTTCCAAGTATCTGTCTCTCTGGAGTGGAATTGTGTTGCTTTTCAATTATGGGGAAGACCTCGCATCTAAAGTGATCTTGTTCTTTCTAAACCACTCGCATATTCAGATTCTAGATGCTGATTATCATTGTGACTTAGTCATTCTCCACACCCCTACCCCCACCTCCTCATTCCCATTTTCATCTACAACAATAAAGTTAATAGGGGTGCTCCTCTTATTGAGAAGATTTAAGTCAGCTTATGGTAGGAAACACATTTTGTGCTTTCTATCTGCATGGCTCATCCGTAGACTACATTCAGTAAATTTCCAAGTGAATCATGAGGGTTCTTTTTTGAAATTTCACTATTTTATCCATGGTAATTTTAAAGAAAAGCCACTGGATTTAACACATTGTTTAGTCCAAAGTGAGGCTTGATCCACCATCTCATACATTATAAGAGCAATTTTAGGCCATTCGGCCCATCAAGTCTGCTCGGCCATTCAATCATGGCTGATCTATCTTTCCCTCTCAATGCAATTCTCCTGCCTTCTCCCCATAACTTCTGACACTATCTCTCATTTGATCTGGTAGTTTTTAGTCATTCTGTCTATGGTTGGTTTACACTCTCAAGTCATTGTCATACTTGGAACTCTCAAGATTGTCAGACCCTTAAATTGTGAATTAAAAAAATAGTGGATTTTATCCAATACCATACCTGTGATTCGCTGCTGCAGGATTTTATTGTTAATGTTAGTTAATGTTTGAAATGGTTGGCAATTGCTAAAATACATGAAAAATTGATTATTTACACTTACCAATATGTTTTAAAACCAACTACTTGATATAGAAATGATTCAATGCTATTACAGTCATTGATAAACAAGTGGACAGTGAACTGAAGTCAGAAGGAAATAAACAAAAAGTTGCTTGAATTACTTCAGAGCCTGTTGGGTGGAAGTCTGTTTACTTCTAGATTAATATTTACAAAGAACCCTGCGTAGAACTTTGCACACCCTTCCAAAAGATGCATCTATTTTTATACATGGCTCCATTATTGCATTCCTTAAATTTGAAGCAAAATTAACTTGTGATATATTTGATTTAAGGAATTGACTTCTACCTTTTCGGCAATGTCATCTCTTCCCACTCCTGTAAAGACATGCATCTGTTTGGAGTAAAATATAGCGGGTGCTGTGTATCCTTCTGCTGCTGATAGGGGCAGAGGTTGAACAAGTGAAAGATACAGTGTGGAAACAGGCCCTTCGGCCCACTGAGTCCATACTGACCATCGACCATCCATTCACTCTAGTTTTATGTTATCCCACCTTTCTTTGCGGGCAATTTTACAGAGGCCAATTAATCTATCGACACGTATGACTTTGTGATGTGGGAGGATACCGGAGGAATCCTTCGCGGTCATAGGGAGAACATGCAAACTCCACACAGTCAGCACCTGAGATCAGGATCAAATCTGTGTCTCTGGTGTAGCTGCGTAAGTTAACTTAATTAAATCACTTGACTGAGCATGTTTGACTGGGGAGAATATTACAGCTGACCCTGTTGATGCTTACACTTGGTATCCACACTTTCATATATTCAGTGCCTTAGACTTAAGGGCTATTGTGGTGCCCAGATTGTAATCATCCTGGTCAATAAAAGGTGATAGAATTGCGTTTCTTTAACTTAGCTTCTGACTTGCTGAGAATTTGAGGGAGTAAATGTATACTAACTAATCAGGCCCCACTTGCATGTGTTTCAAGTACACTGGATTACGTTATCATACCTTCCAACTCTTAGATAGACACAAAGTGCTGGAGTAACTCAGCGGTTCAGGCAGCATCTCTGGAGAGAAGGAATAGGTAATGTTTCGGGTCGAGACCCTTCTTCAACTCTTAAGACCCAACATACAAGAATGCAGTTACAGCAGACAGTGAAGAAAGTGAATGGCATGTTGGCCTTCATAACAAGAGGAGTTGAGTATAGGAGCAAATTGGTCCTTCTGCAGTTGTACAGGGCCCTAGTGAGATAACACCTAGAGTATTGTGTGCAGTTTTGGGCTCCAAATGTGAGCAAGGACATTCTTGCTATTGAGGGAGTGCAACGTAGGTTCACCAGGTTAATTCCCGGGATGGCCGGACTGTCATATGCTGAGACTATGGAGTGGCTGGGCTTGTATACTCTGGAATTTAGAAGGATGAGAGGGGATCGTATTGAAACATATAAGATTATATAGGGTTTGGACACGCTAGAGGCAGGAAACATGTTCCCGATGTTGGGAGAGTCCAGAACCAGGGTCCATAGTTTAAGAATAAGGTGTAAGCCATTTAGAACAGAGATGAGGAAACACTTTTTCACGCAGAGAGTTGTGAGTCTGTGGAATTCTCTGCCTCAGAGGGTGGTGGAGGCCGGTTGTCTAGATACTTTCAAGAGAGAGCTAGATAGGGCTCTTAAAAATAGCGAAGTCAGGGAATATGGGGAGAAGGCAGGAATGGGGTACTGATTGTGGATGATTAGCCATGATCACATTGAATGGCGGTGCTGGCTTGAAGGGCCGAATGGCCTACTCCTGCATCCATTGTTTACTGTCTTAGCATGGCTTCAGTCTTATTCCACAGATTGGAAAGGTTCTTCACCTGTGGCTTAACATAAAGTACATTGTATATAGCAGGTACATACTATGTATGGTATATAGTATTTAGAACATTGTATTGAAGTTGCAATGCCACGTTAGCAATCACAAATCTGTTCTCACTATTTACTTATAGTCTGCTTAGGCCTCTTATTCCACGAGCCATTAGATTCTTGTTCTTACTATTAAACTCACGAGCTGGATTTTTTTGTTGATTCAGTAATTCATCCTTTGGTCACACATTCTGTTGAAAGCTGTTTTGTAAAAAGATTTGCCATGAGAATTCAAATGTGAAAATATTCGGTCTTAACTGTAAAGCCTACCTGTTTGCCTTTGCTGTAGGTGGCGCTGTGATAGGTTTCCAGTATTAAACTGATCATTGACCCGTAATAGTTCCCTGAAATATAACTACATGATCCACTTATCTTTATAGATCACTTGATGTTTTCTAAATTATAATTTTTGGTGTTAGTTTAATTCATTGTGGCTGTGTGTTCATAGTTTCTCTGTAAACATTTTTTTTTAATTTAATGGCCTCATCCTTCCCAATAACTTGATATTTTTATTCAGATGTATCATTCTTTAGCTTAGTTTAGTTCAGATATACAGCATGGTGACAGGCCATTTAGCCCACCGAGTCAGCGCCAACCATCAATTGCCCATTCACACTAGTTCTATGTTATCACACTTTCGCATTCGCTCCCTGCACACCCGAGGCAATTTACAGAGGCCAATTAACCTGCACATTGGCATGTTGGGAGGGAAATGGAGCACCCGAAGGAAACCCAAAGCGGTCATAAGAAGAACGTGCAAATTCCATATAGTCAGCACCTAAGGTCAGGACCGAACCAAGGTTCTGGGCACTGGGAGGCAACAGCTCAGCCACCTGCACCACTGTGCTGCCCTTAGCTGCATGCAAATCGTATATTTTGAGACTGAGTAGTATGTAAACATTCTCAGTACTTCAGCTAGATTATCACATATTTTTCTGTAGTTTTTAGCTCCCATTAATTTTTTTTTGAAAGGGAAGGTTTTAGAGAGATTTTCAGATAACATTCCTGATATATTTTGAAAAGTGATCTAATAGAAACATATACATAATTCATCGGGGATTGGATAGGCTAGATGCAGGGAAAATGTTCCTCATGTTGGGGGAGTCCAGAACCAGGGATCAGGGTTTAAGAATAATGGGTAGGCCATTTAGGATTGAGATGAGGAAAATCTTTTTCACCTAGAGAGTTGTAAATCTGTGGAATTCTCTGCCACAGAAGGCAGTGGAGGCCAATTCACTGGATGTTTTCAAGACAGAGTTTAGGCTAAAGGGGTCAAGAGATAAGGGGAAAAAGCAGGAACAGGGTACTGATTTTGGTTGATCAGCCATGATCATATTGAATGACATTGCTGGCTCGAAGGGCCGAATGGCCTACTCCTGCACCTATTTTCTATATTTCTTCGTGTCAGTGAGAGATAGCAAGACTGAGAAAGAGTGAGTGATACACAATTATGACTTTTGCCACAAATTATGGTCAACTTGTAGTCTGAGGAACATTGACTTGTTCACTGGAGTTTATGAGTTGATGGACCTTGCACTCAACTTACCCCCGCATCCCAACATTGACCTCCACCATAAACATTCATAGTGAGTCCCTGGAAAATGGGGAACACTTCACATCTCAGGAGCAACCTCTTGATGATGATAGACTTTGGTGATGAAAATTGCCATTGCCTTCAATGCCTTTGGTCAATTGGCAGAAGGGGTGTTTGAAGATCAAGACCTCAGATCAGACACTGAACTCATGATCTACTAAGCAGCAGTATTTTTCCCTCAACTTCCCTGCACTTCCCGTATGCTTCTGAAACAGTACTACCTGTCATAGGCTTCTGAAGGCACACCACCAATTCTGACTCAAATTTTGCAGCAAATTTTCTGAAAGTTTACGGGGACAAATGATGGTTTTGTCTTGGTCCCTGTGCAGAGTTTTGACCTGAAAAATGGACAATTCCTTTCCTCCCACGTATGCTGCTCTACCTGTTGAGTTTTGCCATTGAATGTTTGTTGTAAGTGACCAAATGTCAGTGTTCTTTTCAAAATCAACATCTCCAGTTATGAGGGCTTTATTGCATTTAGTCAGTTTGATTAGGTGAACCACGTCATTCGCATGTCTGATTCAAGACTCCATTCTGATCTTTGCCACGGGAAGAGGTTCAAATATGGACTTGGAAAGAGCTGGCCCAAGCTTGCTCAAACTGGATGAGGAGCATGCCGTATGGTCCAAAGAACCTTGAGCCCTTACATAAACAAGATAATAAATGCACCATCTCACAATACAAATAATAATTTAGAGGCATTTAGTGGAAGAATCATGTTTCCTACATTGGTCTCATCTGTCACCTCAAAGCCCACAAAACCAGAGTGGAATTGAGTTCCACTTCAATGGAGATCTTTAAATTACCTTTATCTTTTATCTGTACACTGTGGAGGCTTTAAATGTAATCATGTATAGTATTTTCTTTGACTGCAAATATAATGTTTTTAACTGTACCTTTTCACTGTACATCTGACAATAATAAACTAAACTAAATCTCTAGAGATAATCAACAGAAAATGTCTTAAACAAATTGTTGGGAGGAAGCAATGTCTTCTCTCATCTTTATTTGTTAGTTTGAATTTTGAAGTGGGGAGCAGACTTCCTGCACAAGAATTAAAATCAAAGTATATTTTACCTTTCGGATCTTTCTTCTTGATCAGCCCCTCTACATTAAGAATGACATGTTTTGACTTGGGACGTGTGGATTCTGAGGTTTTGGAATAGTCCCATTTTGCATCTGCAGATTCGGTCACGGGGAGTTGGAACTTCATAGGATAGGTGGAGAAATAGTTAGATTGTTAAACACTTATTTTGCCATTTGCATTTGGTTCTCCATATCCTCCTATGGAAGGCTCCTGGAGTACTTGAAACCTTCCTCGATGCTCTTCCACTAGTTTGACCGATCTTAGGTCAAGCATTCCCATGAGTTGGTGAGCATTTAAAACTAATTTTTGTATGAACCGTTGAAGTATTTTCACTGTTCTGGAAATTGTTTGTGTTGCGATAGGTTTAAGAGTGCAGTACTTGCTTCAAGGGTCTAGTGTCAGACAAATGACCATTGGAGCTAGTTAAGCATGATCAGAACTTCCACACTCATTATATTGGCCTGAGAGAGGATGCTGCCATTGCTTTGTCCGTCCTGTAGACGGGAACATCTTGCAACAATGGTATTCAGTGATGTCTTTTCAATAACATCTGGCTACCAGGTTTCTTTGCTGCATGGTTGGGCAGCCAGGTCTATCCATAGTCATTGTGTATTTATAGGTTTGCTGGTTGGCTGTCAAAACTGATTATTTATTTACATTGTTTTCCATTTAGAATTGTTGTCCAGGATAATCCATTTAGTGTTGCTTGTTTCTGATGTATTGTACCTTCCTTGTGGGTTAATTTCTTTCATTCTTCTAGACTAATGCCATTTTCCCACTTTTATTCTTCCCAAATCATTCTCTATGTAACTAACCTGCACCTTTCCGAATGTCGCCATTGGAAAAGCAACTATTGCCTCCAGTGTAAATGCAATGCACATTGTCAATTCTCTTTGCAAGTCACAATTTTTTTTTTTGTTGCTTTTTTGGGACCAGTCACTAATTTATATAACCATTGAACTTGTCGATCTTTATATCATCTATTAATGTTATCATTTTGAATAGCCGTCTTAATGTTTGTTTGGGAGCACCCAATCCTAATTGCTCATTGCTTATTATTCCAACTCCTGTTGTCCTTTGAGATCTTTGCAGCATTTTTAATGGGATTATTAAATTCCTCTGGCAGCAGAAGTCAAAATCGATATTCCAGGTGGGACCATCATATTATATAGCATGTTTAAGAAGGAACTGCAGATGCTGGAAAATCGAAGGTAGACAAAAATGCTGGAGAAACTCAGCGGGTGAGGCAGCTTCTATGGAGTGAAGGAATAGGCAATGTTTCGGGCCAAAACCCTTCTTCAGACTGATGTGATATAGCATCATGTGTTACTTTTAGATTTAATCTACAAAGAAAGAAAATAAAGGAGAAAGTATTAAAGAAAAGTAAGAATAGTTAAGATATGGTTTAACGTACCAATTGTCGGGGAAATTTTAGTTTTCTGAATTTATGTATGACTACAGACCTTCAAACCACGAAAATAAGAGCCAAAGTTCGAGACCTAATTGAGCCTTTAAAATTTCGAGTCAGTTAGAGTAGATATGGAGAAAATATTTCCACTTGTGGGAGAATCCATCAAGACAAGATAGTTACTAATATATTCAATGTGGAAACGTGGAGAATTTTCTTCACTCAGTGGTTAGAATGTGAAACCTACTCTCACAGGAAGTGGTTGAGACAAAAAGGTTGGATGCTTTCAGACGCAAACTAGACAAGCATATGATAGAAAAGGGAATAGAGAGATGTGCTGAAAGACTAAGATGAGATAAACGGAGTGGGGGAGACTTGGTTTGGGTTCAATCAACTATTCAGCCCAAACAAGTTTGTTTTTTAAAAACAAATTCTATATATATTTTCCAGTGTGGAATAATTTCGGGGGAATGAGCCAGAGTATGTGCATGCATAATTATATTTCTCATGTTAATAGAATGTCATTTAATTCTCTTAGATGAACTGTTTTTTTTTCAATTTTGGCAGTCAGTTATGTTCAAATGTTGTGTTTGAAAACATAACAAACCTGCACAGATTTAAGAGCAGAGGTAATGGACTACAGATATTGAAGATATTACAACCAGAGAAGCCATTTACAAAATGTTTCGGCTTAAACTGTTTAAACTTATGGGCCTGTCTCACATGTGGTTTTTTAGGTGACTGCCGGCAACTAGTCTGTCGCCACACGGTCGCCGGACTGTGTCGCCTGTGCGGTCGTGAGCAGTCTCCTTAGTCGTCCAAAGAGTCATAGCGTTTTTTTCTGGTCGCCACTGGCTTTTGAAATGTTCAAAATTTTTCGGTGACAGGCGGCGACCATGGGCTTGCCGTAGCTTGTCTTCTCCTGACGTAGGTGCTGTCATAAGTTGTCGCCAGGATGGCGTAGGTTGTCGCCGGTGCTGACCGGTGAATACTATTGTCATAGTCGCCGGCAGTCGCCTAATATATTGCCTAAGTGGGACAGGCCCATTAGTCCAGTCGGCGACCTGCTTAGACTATGACAGTTGCCGGCAGTCGCCTTTAAAATCACCTAGTGGGACAGGCCCTTAAGGCTCTGCCCTCTCACTTTCAGCTTGATGGGAAGTTGCATTGAACAGTCTGCAACCTTAGTTCAGGAAGCCAAAACACTCTTCTGCTTCTTGTAACTCAAAGTTAAGAAAAGAGAAGGAAAAAACCTTTACATGAAGGATGATGCGTTTTGAACAGCATGGTATACACCTGAGATCAGGAGTAAAGAATGGTAATGAATTTAATGGGTAGTAATGTTGAAGAAAGAAAAAAAAAAGTCAAAAAGCAATTTCACTGTTGGGTTAATGGTTAATGATGCTGATAATCAATTAAAATATACAGATGGATAACCCGGTTGCTAACCTTTCTAACGACCCTTCACACTTACATACCACCAACCATTCTGTCCTGGGCCTCCTCCATTGCCAGAGTGAGGCCTCCACTCCACCTACATCCCTCCCTCTGACTTTACATTTCATTGTCACCCTTTTTTTTACTTTGCAAGTTTTGCCTTTGCCCACCCATCTACCAATCAACTCCCCCCCCCCCCCCACCCTCTCCCCAACCTCTATCCACCTGTCACTTGCCAGACTTTGTCCTGCACCCACCTCCCCTTTCCAGCTTCCTCCCTTTCACTACATCAGTCTGAAGACGTGTCCTGACCAGAAATGTTGCTTGACCACTTCCAGAGAGTTTGTCCAACCCGCTGAGTTAATCCAACACTTGTTCTAATTAAAATATCTAGTTGGGTCAGACTGAAGAAGGGTCTCGACCCAAATTGTCACCCATTCCTTCTCTTCATTGATGCTGCTTGTCCCGCTGAGTTACTCCAGAGTTTTGTGTCTACCATCAGTGTAAACCAGCATCTGCAGTTCTTCCCGACACATTTCTAGTTGTACTCTTCCATGTTGTCTTTTTCCTTTGCTCAAACATTTAAATTCTCTCCAAAGGCTGGGTAATCCTTGATTCAAGCATGTTCCAACATTCAGAATGATAACTCTGCCTTGCACTCAATTTGCCTTGATGCCCAAGAAGTCTTAAAGCTTTTCCTTCTTAAACCACATTTGGATTTATTGAATTTTGCTGCCCTTAAGTGACGTACAATGAGCCATTAGGAAGTCACCTCTTTTAGACGTAGAGAACGTTGGCAGCAACTACAGACCTACAAATTAAAGCAACTAGTTTATGAAGTTGCACAAATTACATGTTGGAGAGGTGGTCATTATTTACTCTTTAATACTTAATGAGTAATGGTCCTAGTCCTTGGTTTCTGAAAAACGTTGTGAAATATTTTTGCACACTATCTTTCACTGTACACTTGCCCCTTATATTTGGGAACATTAAGAGTCCATAATATTGTAGAAAACTCAGCTAATGCCTTAAAACCAATAGGCACTACTTATAACAACTATTAGTTACCTGTTTCAGTTTATGAACTGTCGTTCGGAACTGAATCGTGGGAAAGGTACTGGATTCAGTCCAAATGGAGTAGGTTCGATTCCCAGACTGCTGATCTGAGTAGATTTACAATTGTCAATTAATGAGCCCATGGAACATTTGCTATTGATGTTGATAGAGAAGCAAAAAGACAATGTTTGGGAAATAAGTAAAAAGTTGGAGATCTGCTTGCAATGATCCTTGTCCTTTTATTAAAAACAACAGTGATGAAAGACTAGAGGACTACAAATGTTGTAAAGAAGGAGAAAAGGATGAACCAGGAAAATATTAATTTAACTCAGCGGGTTAGGCAGCATATCTGGAGAAAAGGAATAGGTGATGTTTCGGGATGAGACCCTTGGGTTCCGTTTCTCCAGAGATGCTGCCTGACCCGCTGAGTTACTCCAGCTTGTTATGTCTATCTTCGGTTTGAACTGGCATCTGCAGTTCCATCCTATGCATAACTATTAATTTAATATTGATGGCAGGGACATTTTAAGAAACAATAATCCAGCAGAAAATGAACACCCCTTGGACACACAGTCCACAAAGAAAGAAGAACCAATGTTTGTGAATGGGAAAATGGTATTTGATCATCTTAATGTAGTGTATCTATGGAGTATTGCGTTCCTGTAAGCCACGAGGATTATGTGGTGTTGATGCTTTGAAACAATTAAATTTACATTTCTTCTGGGTCAGAATAGTACATAGCACCGATAAACCTTCTCTGAAGAAGGGTTGTAACCTGAAACATTGTCTGTCACCTTCCTTCCACAGGTGTTGCCTAACCCACTACGTTGCTCCAGCAGTTTGTTTTCAGCTCAGGATTCCAGCATCTGCATTATTTTATGTCTGTTTTGTTTAATGATGTTAGTCAGAAGTTGAATTTGAGAAAATCCCACTTAGAAACATAGAAAATAGGTGCAGGAGTAGGCCATTCGGCCCTTCGAGCCTGCACCGCCATTCAATATGATCATGGCTGATCATCCAACTCAGTATCCCGCACCTGCCTTCTCTCCATACGCCCTGACCCCTTTAGCCACAAGGGCTACATCTAACTCCCTCTTAAATATAGCCAATGAACTGGCCTCAACTACCTTCTGTGGCAGAGAATTCCAGAGACTCGCCACTCTCTGTGTGAAAAATGTTTTCCTCATCTCTGTCCTAAAGGAATTCCTCCTTATCCTTAGACTGTGACCCCTTTTTCTGGACCTCCCCAACATCGGGAACAATTTTCCTGCATCTAGCCTATACAACCCCTTAAGAATTTTGTAAGTTTCTATAAGATCCCCCCTCAGTCTTCTAAATTCTAGCGAGTACAAGCCAAGTCTATCCAGTCTTTCTTCATATGAAAGTCCTGACATCCCAGGAATCAGTCTGGTGAACCTCCTCTGTACCCCCTCTATGGTAAGAATGTATTTTCTCAATTTGGAAATCAAAACTGTACGCAATACTCCAGGTGTGGTCTCACCAAAACCCTGTACAACTGCAGTATAAACCTCCCTGCTCCTATACTCAAATCCTTTTGTTATGAATGCTAACATACCATTTGCTTTCTTCACTGCCTGCTGCACCTGCATGCCTACTTTCAATGATTGGTGTACCATGACACCCAGGTCTCGTTGCATCTCCCCTTTTCCTAATTTGCCACCATTCAGATAATAGTCTACCCTCCACCAAAGTGGATAACCTCACATTTATCCACATTATACTGCATCTGCCATGCATTTGCCCACTCACCCAGCCTATCCAAGTCACCTTGCAGCCTCCTAGCATCCTCCTCACACCTAACACTACCCCCCCCCCCCCCGGTTAGTGTCATCCGCAAACTTGGAGATGTTGCATTCAATTCCCTCGTCCAAATCATTAATATATATTGTAAATAGCTGGGGTCCCAGCACTGAGCCTTGCGGTACCCCACTAGTCACTGCCTGCCATTCTGAAAAGGACCTGTTTACTCCTACCCTTTGCTTCCTATCTGCCAGCCAGTTCTCTATCAACATCAATACTGAACCCCCAATACCGTGTGCTTTAGGTTTGTATACTAATCTCTTATGTGGGACCTTGTCGAAAGCCTTCTGAAAGTCTAGATATAACACATCTAGTGGTTCTCCCTTATCCACTCTGCTAGTTACATCCTCAAAAAATTCTATATGATTCGTCAGACATGATTTACCTTTCGTAAATCCATGCTGACTTTGTCTAATGATTTCACCACTTTCCAAATGTACTGCTATCCCATCTTTAATAACTGACTCTAGCAGTTTCCCCACTACCGATGTTAGACTAACTGGTCTGTAATTCCCCGTTTTCTCTCTCCCTCCGTT
This sequence comes from Raja brachyura, assembly GCA_963514005.1. The sequence goes on from OY740796.1 coordinate 42,973,580, forward strand.
TTTAAAAAGTGGGGTTACATTAGCTACCCTCCAATCCTCAGGAACTACTCCAGAATCTAAGGAGCTTTGAAAAATTATCACTAATGCATCCACTATTTCTGCGGTTACTTCCTTGAGTACTCTGGGATGCAGACTATCTGGCCCTGGGGATTTATCGGCCTTTAATCCATTCAATTTACCCAACACAACTTCCCGGCTAACCTGGATTTCACTCAGTTCCTCCACCTTATTTCAGATTCAGATTCAGATTCAGATTCAATTTTAATTGTCATTGTCAGTGTACAGTACAGAGACAACGAAATGCATTTGACCCCCGGTCCCCTGCTATTTCCGGCAGAATATTTATGTCTTCCTTAGTGAAGACAGAATCAAAGTAGTTATTCAATTGGTCTGCCATGTCCTTGTTCCCCATGATCAATTCACCAGTTTCTGACTGCAAGGGACCTACATTTGTTTTAACTAATATCTTTCTCTTCACATATCTATAAAAACTTTTGCAGTCAGTTTTTATGTTCCCTGCCAGTTTTTTTTCATAATCTATTTTCCCTTTCCTAATTAAGCCCTTTGTCCTCCTCGGCTGGACTCTGAATTTCTCCCAGTCCTCTGGTTGGCTGCTTTTTCTGGCTAATTTGTATGCTTCATCTTTTGTTTTTATACTATCCCTGATTTCCCTTGTTATCCATGGATGCACTACCTTCCCTGATTTATTCTTTTGCCAAACTGGGATGACCAATTGTTGTAGTTCATCCATGCAGTCTTTAAATACCTTCCATTGCACATCCATTGTCAACCGTTTAAGAATAACTTGCCAGTCTATCTTGGCCAATTCACGATTCATACCTTCAAAGTTACCTTTGTTTAAGTTCAGAACCCTTGTTTCTGACTTAATTATGTCACTCTCCACCCTAATGAAGAACTCAACCATATTATGGTCACTCTTGCCCGACGGGCCACGCACAACAAGACTGCTAACTAACCGTTCCTCATTACTCAATACCCAGTCTAGAATAGCCTGCTCAGTCGTTGGTTCCTCTACATGTTGGTTTAGAAAACTATCCTGCATACATTCCAAGAAATCCTCTTCCTCAGCACCCTTGCCAATTTGATTCACCCAATCTATATGTCAGTTTTCTACGTGTAAATTGTGCATTAATTAACCTACAATTTTGGGAATGCTTGCAATGGTTACACATATCTGGCTGTGAAATCCTGCCTATCAGGTATTTGGACCAGGACCTTTCTGGCACCTTTTCCTGTTCACCAGTCCCATTTCCTTTGTGTCATTTTTCACATATAATTATATCATCAAAGTACTCAGTGGCTATTATGTGCTTTATGCCAGAAACAGATCAAACACTTGCAATTTACAGCCTGTATTATTAACATGATGTATATTGTTCTACAAAAGAGTCATACAGAACAGAAATCAGCCATCGGGCTATTAAATACAACAACCTCCAAATAAGCTCTGAACTACATAGATGGGGGCAATAGTTTTGTCTTTTGTCTTTTTGAATTATTATTGTTGTTTGTTGCTATGTGTGTGTGTGTGTGTGTGTGTGTGTGTGTGTGTGTGTGTGTGTGTGTGTGTGTGTGTGTGTGTTTGTGTGTGTGTATGTACAGTGCCTTCCATAATGTTTGGGACAAAGACCTATAATTTATTTATTTGCAGGTACACAAAAATGCCGGAGAAACTCAGCGGGCGCAACAGCATCTATGGAGCGAAGGAAATAGGCAACGTTTCAGGCCGGAACCCTTCTTCAGACTGATAGGGGGTGGGGGGAGGTGGGGAGAAGAAAGGAAAAAGAAGGAGGAGGAGCCCGAGGACTGAGGGAGAGGTAGAAAGGGGAGGAGACAGCAAGGGTTAACAGAATTGTGAGAAATCGATGTTCATGCTACTGGGATGCAGACTCCCCAGGCGGAATATGAGGTGCTGTTCCTCCAATTTCCGGTGTTGCTCACTCTGGCCGTGGACGAGCCCCATTTATTTATTTGCCTCTGTAATCCACAATTTGAGGTTTGTAATAGAAAAAAAATCACGTTTGGTTAAAGTGCACATTGTCAGATTTTATTAAAGGCCATTTTTATACATTTTGGTTTCACCATGTAGAGACTACAACTGTGTTTGTACATAGTCCCCCCATTTCAGGGTACCATAATGTTTGGGACACATGGCTTCACAGGCATTTGCTCAGGTGTGTTTAAGTGCCTCCTTAATGCAGGTATAAGAGAGCTCTCAGCACCTAGTCTTTCCATCACCTTTGGAATTTCTTTTTGCTGTTAATCAACATGAGGACCAAAGTAGTGCCAATGAAAGTCAAAGAAGCCATTATGAGACTCAGACACAAGAATAAAACTGTTAAGCCCCTGTCCCACTGTATGAGGGATTTCAAGAGTTCTTGCGAATTTTGCCCTGATTCGAACTCGGAGAATGTCCGCAGCAGGTCTGTGGGAGTTCGTGGATGTCTCGTAGCGGTTCGCAATGCCAATGGTAGATACTCGCGACATCCGGTAACTCGTGACGTCTTTTCATCCCTGAAAAAAATGTCCACGAGTAAAAATATACTCGTGATGAAATAAATTGTTACTTTTTATACCTACCGTTAGCATTACGAGCTGCTCAAGACATCCACGAACTCCTACGGACCCGCTACGGAAATTCTCCAAGTTTGAATCGGGGGGAAAACTCGGGAGAACTCATTAATTACCACGTACAGTGAGACAAGGGCTTAAAAGACATCAGCCATACTTTAGGCTTGCCAAAATCAACTGTTTGGAACATCATGAAGAAGAAAGAGATCACTGGTGAGCTTACTAATCGCAAAGGCCAAGGAAGACCGCCACAACTGATGACAGAAGAATTCTCTATAATAAAGAAACATCCCCAAACACCTGTCTGACAGACCAGAAACACTCTCCAGGAGTCAGGTGTGGAGTTGTCAATCACCACTGTCCGCAGAAGACTTCATGAACAGAAATACAGAGGCTACACTGCAAGATGCAAACCACTGGTTAGCCGCAAAAAGTCTATGGCCAGGGTACAGTTTGCCAAGAAGTACTTAAAAGAGCAACCACAGTTCTGGAAAAACATCTTGTGGACAGATGAGACGAAGATTAACTTATATCATAGCGATGGCAAGAGCAAAGTATGGAGGAGAAAATAAACTGCCAAAGATCCAAAGCATGCCACCTCATCTGTGAAACACGGTGGTGGCGGTGTTATGGCCTGGGCACGTATCGCTGCTGGAGGTACTGGCTCGCTTATCTTCATTGATGAAACAGCTGCTCATGGTAGTCGCATAATGAATTATAAAGTGTATAGACACATCCTCTCTGCTCAAGTTCAAACAAATGCCTCAAAACTAATTGGCCGGCGGTTCATTCTACAGCATGACAATGATCCCAAACATATGGCTTAAGCAACAAAAAGTTTTGCAAAGCTAAAAAATGGTCAATTCATGAGTGGCCAAGTCAATCACCCCATCTGAACCCAATTGAGCATGCCATTTATATGCTGAAGAGAAAACTGAAGGGGACTATCCCCCAAAACAAGCATAAGCTAAAGATGGCTGCAATACAGGCCTGGCAGAGCATCAGCAGAGAAGACACCCAGCAACTGGTGATGTCTATGAATCGCAGTCTTCAAGCAGTCATTGCATGCAAAGGATATGCAACAAAATACTAAACATGACTACTTTCATTTACATGACATTGCTGTGTCCCAAACATTATGGTGCCCTGAAATGGGGGGGTGGGGGGGTGGAGAGACTATGTATAAACGCTGCTGTAATTCCTACATGGTGAACCCAAAATGTATATAAATGGCCTTTATTAAAATCTGACAATGTGCACTTTAACCACATGTGATCTTTTTCTATTACAAACCTCAAATTGTGGAGTACAGAGGCAAATAAATAAATGATGGGTCCTTGTCCCAAACATTATGGAAGGTACATATACACACACTGAACTTTTTCTTGTTTAATATATTGTTTACAGTGTACTATGTGTACATATTCTGTTGTGCTGCTGCAAGTATGAATTACATTGTTATATTTGGGACATATGGCAATAAAACACTCTTGACTCTTGAAACAGACTCCAGCACATTGACCGCACCAACCCATTAAGAAGTCTTTTACGCCAATACTATTTTACACTTCCTTCTTTAACTTCCCATTCAACCTTCAACCTCCATATTCTAGGGCAGCATGAAGAAGCATGTGCATTTACACGATTCTCTTCAACAAGAACATGAAACATCTGGCTGTCCTAATTGGTGAGTGATGGTCATTGTATTGCCAGTAACCATTAAACGAGTTTGATGAGGATTTTGTTGGTAGCCTTGGACTTTGCCATATTTATTTTACTATGAAGTACATCTACACCAGTTACCTGTGATGGATGCATTTCTCACACATCCTTGAATGCGTTCTATCAATACAGCCATATTATACAGGCGCAACTGAAGATAGACACAAAATGCTGGGGTAATTCAGGTGGTCAGGCAGCATCTCTGAAAAAATGGAATAGGTGACCCTTCTTCAGACTGAAGACCCACCTGAAAAAGAGTCTCCACCCAAAACGTCACCCATTCCTTTTCTCCAGAGATGCTGCCGGACCCGCTGAGTTACTTCAACATTTAGTGTCTATCTTCAGTGTAAACTAGCATCTGCAGTTCCTTCCGGCACATAAATTCAACTGTCAGGTTTTGTCAACATCCCATCGATTTTATTCATCTACCAGTTCCCATACAACCATGCTGTGCAAGGCATGATCTAAGATTACAATGTTAGGACCTAACATTACAATGTGTGAATACTCTTAATGAAAGTTAAATATGCTTCTTCCAGCTGCTCTAGAATATGGAGATTGAAGGTTGAATGGGAAAGCGAAGTGTAAAATAGTATTGGTGTAAATGACTTCCTAATGGTTGGTGTGGTCAATGTGCCAGAGTCTGTTTCAAGAATCAACAGTGTTTTGTTGCCATATGCCCCAAATATAACAATGAAATTCTTACTTGCAGCAGCACAACAGAATATGTAAACATAGTACACTGTAAACAATGTAATAAGCAAGAAAAAGTTCAGTGTGTGTATATGTTCCCTCCATTAACATGTACCCACCGTGCAATGAATGGCCTTGCTGTAATATCTGATGATTCTTTGAATCTTGTGTTGTCCATTCTGACATTCTACTCTACCGATACTAATTGCTGAATGTCATGAATGATAATCATTTTTGGGGGAACGTCTCCAACCATGGCCACAAAGGCAATGAATACTGCGTTGAAACCAGTAAATACCATTTAAGAGAGGAGGCGCAAAACAAAATGAAGATTGAGAAAAAAGGAATAGGAACACTTTCCAGTCGCGATTTATTTACTGTGGGGTCATTCTGGTTTTCATAGTGGAGTTTAATGTCATTCATGTGAGGATGTTTAATTATTGGGAGGAATCCAATGATAAAGATTAAAGATCAGTGGTCTGAGCCGAAGGGCAGTTTTCATGAAATTGATCTGCATTGTAAAGTTTCAAATAGCCTTGCAGGAACGACGTAGCACTCTCAGTTCCACATTGTATGTCAGAGAAAAAATAATTATAGGACAGCCATGGGAACCCAGTTGTGATAGTATAACACCCCTGTGGTAAGTGAGATGTCCAGTTATTCCAATTAGGCAAAAAGTACAGACAGCATGGCAATCAAATGCGGATAAGAATATGCCCATTAGCAGGGTAGCCAAGGTCACCACAGTCACTGTGATTTCTTTCCAAATCTAATTTACATTTTAAGTTGAAAGAAACGGGTGGTGTGGTACGTTAGCACACTTTCCTTTCACCTTTGGGACCTCGGTTCAAATCCTGATTGAGTGGAAGTTTCCGTTATCTATTAGCTGGAAAGCCCCAAGTGAATTGACTTTGGACAGTTTCAGCCCAGTGAGTCTGCATCACAGAACTGCCCATAATTCAGCACTAATTGCGTGATCTCGTTTACACTACAATCTGCTGCAAGTTTGAGTCAAGGTGCCCTTCTAATCTTGCTGGACAGTTCCACCGTAGGTTGTCTGTGCATAGTTCTGTCTTCACGTTCTCTCTTCCTCCCATTAATGCTTTTTTTCTTTTCCCTATTACATCAAAGCAAAATTTAATAATCCTTCAGATTTTGCTTTTGTCACTTTTTTTCCCTTTATTAAAGAGATACTTTAACGTTGGCACGGTGGTGCAGCTGTAGGGTTGCTGCCTTTTGGCGCCAGGGACTCAGGTTAGATCCTGACTACGGGTGTCGTCTGCACGGAGTTTGTACGTTCTCCCCGTGACCTGCGTGGGTTTTCTCCGGGTGCTCCAGTATCCTCCCACACTCCAAATTTGTTGGCTAATTGGCTTTGGTAAAATTGCAAATTGTCCCTCGTATATGTAGCATAGTGTTAGTGTGTGGGGATCGCTGGTCGGTGTGGACTCGGTGGGCCGAAGGGCTTGTTTCCATGCTGTATCTGTAAACTAAACAAAAGACTAAAGATGAAAAATGGAAATATTTTGCAGCAGGTAATTCCTGGTTTAGTATGAACTAAATATAAAAATGAGTGCTCTTCAATTCTGTCCAATCAAAGCCATTAACTTAAAAAAGACAGTCCAAGCTATGTAAAAGATCAATTTTTGCATGCAATTGAAGCATGAAGGATTTATCTCACAATAAATTTGATGATTGCATGTCCCTGATGGCAACCATGATAGAACACTAATAGTGCGGTGCAGCAGTGTTTCATCAATAAATTCACCAAACACTTCCTTCAAGTGTGGCTTCTACAGGCTGATGGATCAATGAATTACCCTCTCTGAAATTGATCAGTTGGTGCCTACTAATATCAATTGACCCCATGTTCCGATGTTAGCAAGGCTAAGGTGATTTTTGTTTCCTGATGGGCACAAATTGCCATGGATTCCAGCATGTAGCAGGGGAAACCGGGGCTGCGTTACAGTCTTTAACATGTAATGGTTTGTGTAAGCCTGGGATACTGGGTGTTAAAATTAGGAGTGTTTAACTATTAATTGATTCAATTATAAAGTTAGGCTACTTTAATTAGCGTTTAAAAACACACCAAACCAAGTTAATTATGAATTGACTTAAATATACGTATAAATATACATATAACACACACACACACACATATAGATATATATAGATATAGATCTCTCTCTCTTTATATATATATATATATATAGAGAGAGAGAGAGAGACAGATATATATAGATATGTATACAGAGAGAGATATTTGATTAGGACAGAAAATGTTCAGATTACTACTACTGCATCTAAAGTGTATTTACCTGCACGTGTCATAGGCATAGATCCCTGTTTTTTGACCATCCATTAAATCCACACTGTTAATAAACCAGAGCTGTAACTACCCTCAGAATACCAGAGGTTTGCTACATCCACAGCAAGGTGAAATTAGTGTCGAACGACATGTTTCCAATCAACTACATCTGCATGTTTGTGCAGTTGGCCTGATGCACCAGGGAGGTGGAGGTTCACCTATACTTTTTGTCTCAGAAGGTAGTTACATCTCTAGTTAAATAGCAGTGTAGATTCAATTAGTGGTCATGAACAGGAACCTATTAACGCAACTCCGGCAGGTAAATACACCTCAGATGCAGCAGTGGAAATGTGAACTTTTGAATTGTCCAGAAATTTCAAAATACTTGCTCCTGGTGTGGCTGAGAACACAGTTTCTGGAGTTTGTACGTTCTCCCCGTGACCTGCATTGCTTTTCTCTGGGATCTCCGGTTTCCTCCCACACTCCAAAGAAGTACAGGTTTGTAGGTTAATTAGCTTGGTATAATTGAAATGGTACAATTGTCCCTAGTGTGTGTAGGATAGTGGTAATCTGCGGGGCACATTGGTTGGCGGGCCAAAGGGCCTGTTTCCTTGCTGTAACTCCAAAGTTAACAAGGGAGGAAGGACAATTGTACTGCACCGCTGTGTTACAGGGGGCTACAGGTTATGGGATTGAAAGGGACATTGGGAGATGTAATGGGTAATCTAGTCTGCAGGATAAATTCTATCATTAGCAACCATGGCTGGGTCCTGCTGTGTTGCCTTCCTGATTTTAGGGCTGAGAGTTTGGAGGAAGGAAGGGAGGATTGAATTGGAACGAGTGACATAATTAGACCTAGGGACGAGGTTTTTTCGATACAGTGTAAAAGCTAGCGTGTACATTAAAAAGCAGATGTTAAAATCTACCCTTCCTTCTATTACAACCTACGAGCAAATTGGCGTAGAGACAGATAGGAGAGGGAATTAAAGGCAAAGCTAAATGGCAAGGCAGTGGGATATCATTACTGAGGAAGGAGCAAGCTGTGTTGTTGGGATGGACTCCACTTAAAACTACTTGGGAACACTAACTCTGTCAAATCTAATGATTTGGGTGTTAGAAACATTGTGAGAGTAGTTGGGGTAAGGGAAGGTTCGGCTAAAGGTAACTTTAAAAGTCCAAAGATAAAAGGAAAGATTTTTAAATGAAGAGTAAAAGGAGTCTGCGTCACTGACAGTAAAAGGGCATGAGTGACTAAGGCCAGCTCGAGAGTAAAGAGTAGACTGTCAACATGAAAAGCACGGCAACTGGATGCAGAAGGAATTTGTATGTAGATAGTTGAATTAATTGGACAAATGGAGATAAATGGGTTTGATTTAGTAACCGTTGGCTGATTTGCGTTTGCAAGATGACCAAGGCTGGGGACTGAGGGAGGGAGCCATAGAGGGAGTGCAGAGAAGGTTTACCAGACTGATTCCTGGGATGTCAGGACTGTCTTGTGAACAAAGACTGCATAGACTCGGTTTATACTCTCTAGAATTTAGGAGATTGAGAGGCGATCTTATAGAAAATTACAAAATTCTTAAGGGGTTGGACAGGCTAGATGCAGGAAGATTGTTCCCGATGTTGGGGAGGTCCAGGACAAGGGGTCACAGCTTAAGGATAAGGGGGAAATCCTTTAGGACCGAGATGAGAAGGACTTTTTTCACACAGAGAGTGGGGAGTCTCTGGAACTCTCTGCCACAGAGGGTAGTTGAGGCCAGTTCATTGGCTATATTTAAGAGGGAGTTAGATGTGGCCCTTGTGGCTAAGGGGATCAGAGGGTATGGAGAGAAGTCAGGTATGGGATACTGAGTCGGATGATCAGCCATGATCATATTGAATGGCGATGCAGGCTCGAAGGGCCGAATGGCCTACTCCTGCACCTAATTTCTATGTTTCTATGAATGTTGCAGGGTGCGGGGCTTTGGGTAGCCTTGATAATAAAAGCTGAGCTATGTCAGTGGGTAGAAAACATCTCGGCCCATTAACAATCAGGATCCAGGATCAGTGAGAGTAGGTTTAAAAACTAACAGCAAAATACTGTGGGAGTAGTTTATAGAATGCCTAATGGATCAGTCAGGAAATTAGAAGATTGTGTAACAAGGATAATGCAATAATGCTGGGTGCCTTTAATCTTCATGAAGAATGAGCAAAACCAAGCTTGCAGGAGTGGGTTGGTTAGGATACAGTCATAGAAAGCATTCAGGGTGCTTCAGTGGAACAATTTGTTATAAAAACAATTTGGGAACAAATAATTTAAATTTTATTGGTAATTAGTAATCTTGTAGTGGGGAACCTTGGGGAAGAATGATACTGAAATGGTACAATTTCACGTCAAATTTGAGGATGTGTCTTAGTCTGAAACCAGTGTCTTAAATCTAAATACGATTAAGGAGTTATGACTGGCAAGTTGGCTGAGCAAGGTTGAGAAATTAGATTAACAAAAGTGACTTTAGATAAATAATGGCAAACATTTAAAGAAATAATTTATAAACTTATTGAATAAACATTCCCTTGAGGAAGGAAAACTGCTGGAGAAGTGGTCTATTCGTAGCTAATGAGAGAAGATAAGAGTTGTATTAGATATAGAGAGTCGTGCAATAATACCGCAACAGCTGAGGATTAGCATTATTTTTAAATTCAGCAAAGGTTTGATAAAGAGGACAAAACTAGAACCTCAAACTAAACTGTACACTGTGGACGGCTGGATTGCGATCATATACTGTCTTTCCGCTGACTGGTTAGCATGCAACAAAAGCTTTTCGCTGTACCTCGGCACATGTGACAATAAACTGAACTCAAACTTAAACTAGCAAGAAATGTGTAACAAAATGACAAGAGGTTAAATGTGCGAACTGGAAAGAAATCCACGTGCCAATAAACTGAGATAAACCAGAAGTGATTAGAAAAATACTCGGCCCCTTGGGCAAAGAGGCAATTGGAGAGCAAAGAAATGCACGAGATTTTAAAATGAATATTTTGTAAAGGGCTGGTCAGCACCTATCGATTGGTGTCTGATGATAGTCCTGCATGTTGTCTGAGTCCTGGTGCAAGCCAAACGAGCTGACTCGTTTGTTCAGATAAATAGTAAATAGGTTTGAGCATTCTGCAAATATCAATGGATATCCTCGTTTCTGATCTGTTGATGAACTGAAAATATTAATATAGTAGCTACAAATAATTGAGCCTAATGCACTGCCCTGAGCAACACCAGCAGCAGCAATAGCCTGGAGCCAAGGTGATTAAACTCTGACCTGATCACAACCACTTTCCTTTATGCGAGATATGACTCCAACCAGTGAAGCGTTTTCCCATTGATTCCGATTTATCTCAATTTTGCCTGTGTTCCTTGATATCAGGCTCAGTCGAATATTACCTTAATGTCAAGGGCAGCCACTCTCTGCTTGTGCCTAGGATATAGCTCTTTTTTCCAACTCTTAAGCATAAGTTGCAAAGAAGGCTGATGCCAAGTGATGCTGACAAAGTCCAAAGGATCAATGACTATGTTATTGGTGATTAAGTATCACTTTGGCTAGAATATTGATTTGGAAAAGGCCAAGGCGCAGCAGTAGATTTGCTGCCTTACAGTGCCAGAGACCCAGGTTTGATCCTGCCTACAGGTGCTATCTGTACAGCGTTTGCATGTTCTCCCCATGACCTGTGAGAGTATTCTCCGGGATCTCTGGCTTCCTCCCACACTACAATGACGCACAGGTTTGTAGGTTAATTGGCGATGGTATAATTGTAAACTGCCCCTAGTGTGTGTAGGATAGTGTTAGTGTGCTGGGATCGCTGGCCCTCATGTGGACCGAAAGGCCTGTTTCCGCGGTGTATTTCTCAACTACACTAAACTAATCTACCTGTGTAGGACTCACTCTGATTAATACGTCCCTCAGAATTTGACCCACTCAGTTCATGGTGATCTTATTGAGCCACACATTGAAATAGGCACTGAAGCCCCCAATAAAATACTATTGTGTCTCCGACTGCTCTCAGTGCTTCTCCCAAGTGGTGTTCAGTATGGAGGAGTCCATGGATTCATCATCTGCAGAAGGAAATGCTAGCTCAAAATTTACAAAGGAGGAAACCTGGCAAACATGACTTGCTGAAGATAATCTTGCTATATCCAATCACTGTACCTCATGCCACCAAATCTATCCAACATTCCAAGTGTTTGCTGAATTTTCTGTTTGTATTTGCAGTTTCTAAATCGGGTGCATTGTTCAATGCCAGGCAATCCATCCAGCTTTACTCTGTTCAATAGTCAAGAGTGTTTTATTGTCATGTGTCCCAGATAGGACAATGAAATTCTTACTTGCTGCAGCACAACAGAATATGTAAACATAGTACATAACAGGAGGAAAAAAGTTCAGTGTGTATATATATACACATGCACACATACTCAATAAATAAACATATATAGTGCAATAATAATAATAGTCTGATGTAGTTCAGAGTGTATTTGTTGTTGTGTTTAATAGCCTGAATGCTGTAGGGAAGAAGCATATTAATGTTTAATGTGGCCGTTTGAACTAAATTCATGGTTTGTAAGGTTTGGAAGTGTATTTTAAAATCACAAATATTAATGCGTTCTGGAATTAAATATAAGTTAAAGGGTTAATGCAAACTAGCAACTAGATTGCCTAATGAACATTTTTTCCAAGGTGTGTTCAGGCAGTTATTTCTTTGGTCATCTGTCCAAAAGATAGGACGCTCAGGTGATTCTGTGGAATTTATTGCCACAGACGTCCGTGGAAGCCAAGTCTTGGGCTATTTTTGAAGCTGCAATTGATAGGTTCTTGATTTGCAACGGTGTCAAAGGTTGCAGGGAGAAGGCAGGAGAATGGTTGAGAAGGAAATATTGATCAGTCATGATTGAATGGTGGAGTAGACTGATGGGCTGAACGGCCTAATTCTGCTCCTATGATTTATGAACTTACTTTTAACGGCCGACTTGCTCAATTGAGCATGACATTTCTACCCACGATCTTCCATCACTTAATCGGTGAATTCACGTGCAAAGAAAAAAGTTATATTACTTTGAAAAGTTTTTTCTCATGCTGATATTTGTTGTGTTTCCGAGAGTTGTGTCTCCACCTGCTTCCATAATTTGCATGCTTTTGAAGGCCTGAAGTGGAGTGGAGATCGAAGTGTAATTCTGAATGGAAGCATGCCTGACCCTGAGACACCATTCTCTAGGATAGTGGTTGGACTTCAATGTCACTTTCTCTCCCTATTTGTTATCAGGCAACTGAATCATCCTACCAAGAGCTGGAGAGCGGTCCTGAACCACTATCAACCTCAGTTGAGACCCTTGGACTATCTTTGATCAGACTTTACTGGCTTTATCTTGCACTGTGCTTATTCTCGTTATTCCCTTTATCATGTATCTGTACACTATGAATGGCTTGATTTTCATCATGCATTGTCTTTCCACTGACTGGTTAGCCTGCAATAAAAGCTTTTCACTGTACCTCGGTACACGTGACAATAAACCAAACTAAATGAAACTTTCCCTTCAATTCACATAATGCTCAAAAACTTTCTCCATCCCTGTCTTGAAGATGCACACCGGTATAGCAAGGCTCTCACTTTTTTTCTCTGTTTCCAGCCGGGCAACCTAGGGAGCATTTTAGGTTGCCAAATGACAGTTGAGGTTGTCATTTAAGACAGCTTGCTTGACGCGTGCGATAATGTGCTCGGACGAAGTGCATAGTTACCAGTCGGAATTATGGTCAATGAAGCATTCACATATTATTTCTGCTTCAAATAAAGTCACAAACTAAACATATCCACCAATCAAGACATGATATAGACCACAATGACATGCAGCAAAATTATAATACAGTATCTCAACTCTTTTTACACGTTGCAATGAATGCATTTTCTGTTATTTCGTTCCACTTCCAAAAAAAAAATGTGGTCGGATTATTCAGCGGATTATCAACCTCGGTGAGACCAAGCGCAGGCTTGGCAATCGCTTCGCCCAACACCTCCGCTCGGTTCGCAATAACCAACCTGATCTCCCGGTGGGTCAGCATTTCAACTCCCCCTCCAATTCTGAATCCGACCTTTCTGTCCTGGGCCTCCTCCATGACCAGAGTGAGGCCCACTGTAAATTGGAGGAGCAGCACCTCATATATTTAGCTTGGGCAGTTTACACCCGAGCGGTATGAACATTGGCTTCTCCAATTTCAGGTAGTCCTTGCTTTCTCCCTCCTTCCCCTCCCATTCCCAGCTCTCCCACAGCCTACTGTCTCCGCCTCTTCCTTTCTCTTTCCTGCCCCCAGTCTGAAGAATGGTCTGGACCCGAAACATTGCCTATTCCTTCGCTCCATAGGTGCTGCCTCACTCGCTGATTTTCTCAAGCTTTTTTGTCTACCACCCATTCACACAAGTTCTGTTATCTCACTTTCCTCATCCTCTCCCGACACATTAGGGGTAATTTTACAGAGACAAGTTAACCTACAAAGCCAATGCGTATTTGGGATGTGGGAGGAAACCCACACGCTTGCAGGGAGAATGTGCAAATTCAAGACAGTGCCGGAGGTCAGGATCGAACGCAGATGTCTGGCATGTGAGGCAGCAAGTCCACCAGCTGTGCCACTATATTTTGTTTTCCAACACACAAAAAATTATACGTTGATAACTTTGGTTACTAAATAAAGAAACCATTTTCAGTCTTAAATCTCGAAGTGACACTCTGTCCCCCTTTACAGCTACTGTATGTTTTAATTCAGTTCAAGACTACGGGGCAGTACATTGGCCATAATGTTACTGCCTAAAAGTGCCAGAGACCCGGAATTGATCCTGAATATGGGTGCTGTCTGTATGGAGTTTGCTCCTTTGATCGCATGGGTTTTCTCCGGGTCGTCTTGCTTCCTTTCACATTCCAAAGGTATGCAGGAACCTGTTTCAGACCCAACCCAAAACATAATATTTTCCTTTTGTCCAGAGATTCTGTCTAACCTGTTGAGTTACTCCAGCTTTTTGTGTCAATCTTCAGTTTAAACCAGCATCTGCAGTTCTTTCCTACACACACAATACTATATGATCGAACTTTATTAATCCCAGGAGGGAAATTGTGTGTGTGGGTATATATATTACACACACACATATATATATATTTATATAGTTATACATTCATATATAAATATACACTGTTTTGTTTTCTCGTTTATAACATTGTTTACAGAGTACTATGCTTACATATTCTGTTGTGATGCTGCAAGTAAGGATTTCATTGTTCTAACTGGGGCGTGAGAGAATAAAACACTCTTGACTCTTGACGTACTCCGCTAATGTGTGGGATAGAACTAGTGTACTGGTGATGATCGGTGGTCGGCGTGGACTCGGTGGGCCGAAGGGCCTGTTTCCATGCTGTATCTTTAAATTAAACTAAAAACACTAAAACCAGAGGCAATCTAAAGAAGGGTCACCCAATTCATTCTATCCAGAGATGCTGGCTGCTCCATGGAGTTCCCCGCGCAATTAAAGCATGGAATAGTCTTCACCCTACCATAGATACCCAACCAGATGCAACTAAATTTAATGTAGTTCTTTTTTCCCCAAGAACCCTTTTTTTGCTAAAGTCCAAGTCAAGAATCAATAGAGTTTTACTGTCATGTCCCAGATAGGACAATGACATTCTTGTTTGCTGCAACACAACAGAATATGTAAACATATACCGAACAGGAGATAAAAGTTCAGTGTGTCTGTATACCATAAACCATATATATACACAATAAATGAACAGATCAAATGCAATAGGCTGTTATTGTTCAGAGTTTGGTGATGCCCCCTCCACCACCTCCAGTTTAAATTCCATTTTGAATATTTTTGGAGGACCAGGAAACCAAGAAACGAGAGTTACTCCAGGAAGTTACTCCAGCTCCAGGGAGTGATTCTGTGTTGGGTTTCAGCGGTCACGGCGAGGCGGCGACCCAACAGCAATGGCGGCCAGATCTCCCACAATGCAAAGGGATGGAGAAAGTGCCCGGCATTGACCTGTTGCCGTGGCAGTGCGCATGTGCAGGGCGCCGGCCGTGCCGGCGGATGAGGAGCGTCTGAAGAGTGGAGACCCGGACGGAGAGTGACTGAGAGAGAGATAGAGAGGGGGGCCCGCTCAGATTTGAACGGCAGGTGTCCCGGGTGCTTGCCAAGCCGGGCTAAATGGCACGACTTTTAGGTTGCCCGGCGGGACTTCAGATGGCCATTGGCACCCGGGCAATCGTTAATTTCGAGCCCTGTATAATTCTGCATGGCTCCGGAGATCGAAGTGGGACCGGCCCCGCGACGCCGGACGGCTCAAGCGACCACGTTAGGTCGCGCTCATCGCATGGAGTTGCATGCTGGTGGGACAGGCCCTTTACATCGTGGAGACCCGGGTTTGATCCCGACTACGGATGCTGTCTGTGCGAAGTTTGTACATTCTCCCTTGGACCACGTGGGTTTTCTCCAGGTGCTCTGGTTTCTCTCCACACTCCAAAGACGTACAGGTTTGTAGGTTGATCGGCTTCTGGAAATTGTAAATTGTCGCTAGGGTTAGGGGTTATCACTAGTCTCAGTGGACTCAGTGTTTTGCTGTATCTGTAAAGTCTGAAGGCGGGTCCATTCACCTGCTTTGCTGGTAGGAAAAGTGCTCAGTTAATGTATAATGGATCAAAATGTGAAGATCATTCTAAAACAGTTTGTGACTGATATGAGGGTGTTTTTGACTTTGAGCTGCATTTGCATAGTTGGCAGGGAGGCCATGCTAACTAACCCATGCTTACGTGGATCGCATGATAAAATTACTCGTTGCTATCAAGTTTGTTAGGTTCAATAACTAGCCAGTCTGGTCACACTTTTTCAAAATTTCAGATTGATTGATAAAAAAACAAAAAACTTGCATTCATTTAAATTGTTATAATAAACGATAACATATATTTAAATGAAAAGTAATGAAATGCCCAGGATTGTCCTCATCCATAAAGTATCTGTAGAGATATTTATTTTCCATTGAGGCATAGGGAAGCTTCAAATACTGGAAAGCCTTGTGTTTGTAGGTACTTACTCCTGGATCTCCTGCTCGTTCTCATCAAATCAGTCCTGGTTGTTCTTGATAGAAAAACAACGAATCACTTGACAGATATTAATTGTGGTCAACCATAGGAGTCCAGTCGATATGTTGTGGACATTTGTTGTTGCTGTTGGTTGGGAGACAACAGGTGTCTGTGAGGTCGTGTCTTAGGCAATGTCTTTGTGAGTTTTGAGTTTAGTTTTCTAGTGATATTGCATCTGTTGCGACCAGTGTTTTGGGGTCAGGTGAATAAAGATGCAGAATGGATTAGGTCCAGATCAGTCCAACAGTCGTTGGAGTAGGAAGGAACTGCAGATGCTGGTTTACACCGAAGACGGACTCAAAATGCTCAGGTAACCCACCGGGTCAGGCAGAAGTAGGGTCTCGACACAAAACATCACCTGTTCCTTTTCTCCAGAGACGCTGCCTGACCCGCTGAGTTACTCCGGCATTTTGAGGCTATCAACAGACATCGGTAGGTACCTGCCGTGGTATGTATGATGTGGAAGTCCTTGTATTCTATTGCTTAGAGGATAATGTGCTTTAATGGATACCAGTGCCTCGAGTACTGTTGTGAAACCTCGTGTTTGTCTCTCAGATGAACCAGGGTGCAGCTTAATGGAAGTCTGTTCACCAGGCATTATGTGTGAGGGCGAACCCCAGTGGAGTATTGCCTTATCTACTCCCTCTTTGCTGATCGTGTTTTGTCAGAGGACAGCATCTTTTTCCCATCCCTGCAATGAAGTTACCAAGGAAGATTAGCTTGTCTCCTTCTCTGACGTAGGCAGGGTTACTGTAGAATATCTCCCTGGCCTTATCGGCAACTTCCAGAGTTGGAACATATGCAAAATGTGTGTGTGTGCATGTGCGTGTGTATGTGGACACATGCATGCTGGTGTGTTTATGTATGTAAGAATGTATACGTTGAGGAAAAAATGGACTCATCAAAGACCATTACTTCAATCCTTTTGGTTCAGAATAAGGGATAGCTCATTGAATGGCAATGAGAAGCCTGTTGGAGGGTTAGGAATGTTTGGAAATCATAATAGCAAAAGGTTTTGTATTGTCACTGCACGCATTCAAGTCTGGGATGGTAAAAGTTACAGGCTATATGGGTATTAAGGGGTATCAAAATCAGTGGTTAATTAAATTTGAGGCTAAGATCAGTTTAGCTCTTTAGTGATGAAGCAGGTCTTACTTCTTGTTTGTGTGTAAGTTTAAAAATGTGCACAGTGCAGTGTTTGAGGACGGAGGTTTGTGCAGATATCTGACGTTGATCTGAATACCAGGACATTCTAACTGAAGGAAAGGTCTCATTACTAGAATTGTGCCCGAGTTATGCAAATAAATGGTTTGCAACTTAAATGAGGACCAGGCTACAACAACGGCTCGATGAGATCAATGATTCACGGAGGTAATGAAAGTTTTTCTGTGTTTATTGACAAACCAATTGCAACTATTATTTGTGATGCTGAGCTTGAAAATGTTATCTTGTGGAACACCAGTAAATTGCATCCATTTTCCTCAAATCCACCCTCCTGTGGCACTTGGAAATTGCTCAAGTGTTGTAACGCTTTAAACTCCATGTGCTCAGAAAGACCATTTTCTCACATGTTGACATCTGATGAAATTATTCAGTTTTGCCTGAAGCACATTGCTTCTCTGCGAGTGTGTTTATTTCAAACCAGTTTAAATACACACTTAAATCATTTTCCTTGTGTCAGACAACTAAAAAAAAAGTCCTATATTGAATAGAATAATTTCCACCGCGATCCTTCATCCTTTGTGGTCGTGCCATCCAGAAAGGACTGGAACAAAAGGAGATTGTAAGGTTTGATTTCAGCAGAAGAAGCGAAGTAACTGCATAAAATAGAGGGGCTCAAGAAGCTGGAGTAACTCAGCGGGACAGGCGGCATCTCTGGAGCAAAGGAATGGGTGACGTTTCGGGTCGAGATCTTTCTCCAGTCTGAAGAAGGGTCTCGACCCAAAACCGTCACCAATTGCTTCGCTCCAGAGATGCCGTCAGTCCCGCTGAGTTACTCCAACTTTTTATGTCTGTCTTCGATTTAAACCAGCATCTGCAGTTCCTTCTGACACAAAATAGAGGGACTCTTTGGTTCGGTTAACAACTTGATGGATGAGGGTAACCTGCTGATGTAAACAATTGCTGTTTGTGAGTAAACAGAATCTTGTATAAACAAGTCGGCCTGGTTTCTCAGTGGGCTGATCTCGTGATGAAGGTTGCAGCTGCCATTTACCTTAATATACAAAAATCCCCCACTTGTTATAAACGTCAGTAGATGAAAGAAGTTGTTTGTCTTAAAGTTATTTCCATTATTTACTCAATCCACAAAGCATTGCCTGACCTTGATTCCCTAAGTAGGGGCCCCTTTCTCCTCCTCATTCTGTTTACAATGTCTTGGCTGAGTGTCACCTACAAAATCTGTTGATTATTTCACCTGGTTAATGTTAAATTGGTCTTGCAAGATGATGTGTTTGTTCATGAGCACAAATGCAGGCGCCTTGTTTACAGTAGCTATGGTAGCAATCAGTTATTAAACAAATATACCCCTGTTTACGGGTGTGAGCAGCAGTTGATCCTGTACTGTTGGACAAAAATTAGTGCTGTGTTTTGATAAAGAAGAAGGGAACTTGTCCATGGAATGCAGCTCAAGCAGACTTTGGGTTTGCTCTGCTTATCAGTGACTTCAATGAAGTGGGTAGCAGATTAACAAGCTGTTTCGTTCTCCACTAGATTTCCTTGGAATGGAATGGTATCAATGCTGTTGTTTGCTTTCTCTTCCTTCCCCTACGACCTCACCCTTATCCCGCAAAAGAGAAGGCAGAGCTGTACGGGAGGCTGCAGGCACGTCGTGCGGCATGCACCCAGAGATGGAGAGAAAATTCTTTGTCCCGCAGATGCTGCGTTAACAGGCCTCTCACAGAGAGCAGAGGTGCGTGCGGTGCTTGGGAGGTGGTTGCAGGTGACCGAAAACTCAGTTTGTTCCGAGCGGTGTTTGGTAAACAAGTTCAAAACCTTCACAAGGACTGCCTGTGTTATTGCTTTGAATGTTGTTGTTGTTGTTTTAGAGTATTTGTTGTGCATTTAAACCTGACAAAACCTGTTAATATTGACAACAGAATGCCGGGACAGGTCAAAGATAAGCGAAAAGAATATCAGCGCAGTGACCTTGACAAATCATGTGTTTGTGAGGCAGGGCCTTTTCCCCCTTTTAATTAATGCACTTTTGTTCTGGCTGAGTATTCAAAGAAAATCACATATTTTTATCTTCAATAATGCTGAAACTCACATTATGCATTGGAAATGATAAAACATTTATCATTTTTACCAACAGGTAATATACATAATTCATGCTGTTTTAGTGCTACCCTTTTTTGATATTCATGATGGATAACACTTAAGATTTCTTCTCGATATTGGAGAATGCTATTGCACTACAGTAAAATTAATGAGAAGATAGATTTATGAGTTTCATTTGTTTGTCGATTCAAAAATTAATTGAGTGTTAATTTTAGCTGTTCCTCATCAGAATAGGTACTTAGCATTAGGGCATTATATTCCGCATTCAATGTGGGCTACTTTTAGTTTACTGCGGGTCAGTAATTTTGCATACATTGAAATAGCCTTTAGGCTCATTCTCTTGATTACTTTTTAGCTGCCGTGCTTTAGAAAATGTACTCCTTCTCTTTTTATAATTGTGAAAATTCATTATGTGGCGACATTGCATGCATAATATCAGCAGAACGGCCCATAGTATTTTTAAACTACATTTTACAGACACATTGTGTTTGGGAAGATTTTGTTGCTAGTTTACGGATTTGGTAATATTTCAGAACTATTTAGCATTTTCTGTCATACTGTATTTGAAATTGTTTTAATTTAGAACCTTTGTGAGTCGGCTTTTATTAGTGCCATTGTCGTTCCAGTGACTGAGCTTCCCATAGGAGTAAGCATGCGATATTATAAATCTGTGTTTAGTTCAATTTTCACTTCCTTTGATGATTAGGCAGAGTGTTTTAAGGGCATTTTTTCTGCTTCATATAAATAATTGATCAGTTAACTTAATTCATTTCAGTCTGACTTGGTCAACCTTCATTAACTGGCCTGGAATAAAGCCTCGTCTTGGTAGCTGAGCATCTTTCCTTGAAAGGTTAATTCATCAAAGTACAGAGTTTTAGGGTTTAGATCGCGGAAGGTGCATCACTATCAAGGTGCGGAGGAAGTGAATGAAACGCCTGCCAGCTGCCAAAGGCAAACCCAAAGTTAAGGAGGCAGCACTTCACGTATCGGACTGATGAGATCTTATTTACTATGAGGAAATTTTAATCTGGAGTTTTCTAGAGTATGTTTTCTATAGCTCATCTTTGCAAAGTTCCATAATTTAACTGAATGTGAAGCAGACTGTCACACTCACACACACTCACACGCTCACGCTCACACACACTCACACGCTCACTCACACACACCCATACTCTCTAACAAACACTCTCACACACACTCTCTCACACACGCTTTCGCGCACACTATCTCGCACACTCTCTCCCTCTCTCTCTCGCGCACACTCTCTTGCACACTCACTCACACGTACACACTCACACATGCTCACACTCACTCACAAACACACACTTGTGTGTAGGTATGAATATATGCATTTATCAAGCATCTTTATGTTTTAAATATTAAATTTGAGGCTAACATTGGATGTTTTGAGTTACTTGGCTTTAGTTTAATTGTGATATAAAGATTAACATACCATCATGGCGTTGTCCACGAAATGTGCCATTCATCCAGCTAATCAACCTGTTTCACAGTTAATCCAGCACAATTGCAGACAACCCTCTGTTTGGACTAATATTTAATATGGTTTACGTTTTTCCCCCCAGTCTCACCTTCTTTGCTTTGTCTTGAGAAGGTGCTGAATCCCTACTGGAATACAGTTCCAAGATACCAGCTGACCTCTGGCACTTTACCCAAATCATAAGGTCAGAAGTGATAGGAGCAGAATTAGGCCATTCAGTCCATCAAGTCTACTCAGTCATTCAATCATGTCTGTTCTATCTCTCCCTCCTAACCTCATTCTCCTGCCTTCTCCCCATAACCCCTGACAAATGGATAATCTATAAAAGATGTCAGCCTTACTTTTGACTCTGTACAAGAAAACTATTTAAAGAAAAATAGGATTGTGTGACAACTCTGGACTATGACTGCGATTACTACTTTAAAACTAATTAGACATTCAAAACGTTGAAATAATACTGCATTTTGCTTTTATGGCAGACTATCATTTATAGAAATGTTTCGCTCAGCCTCCAATTTGAACCAGACAAAGTTAATGCAAGTATGAAATGGGTTCTGGCATTTCTGTTCATTGGAGAAAGAGCAGGAAAATTAGCTTAATTGTCTTCTTTTGGTCTTTTGTTGGATTTTAATTGTGTCACAAGGTAGTGATACAAAATAAGGCTCAATTAAATGCTTCAACATTTTCAAAGGCCTTTAGTTTTTACAGGCACTTTAGCTTAACACCACCAGTGAACCTAATTGCCACAAAAGCAGTGCAATCCAATGAATTGTAAAAAAAAACCATGTGTGCTGTATATTTGTGTAGCACTATAACATGATGCAATAGGAAATTAAGTACTAAGCTTGTGAACGGCAATTCACGATAATGAAGCCTTTTAACGCTTACACATTTACATTGTCGTAAAAAGGGTCTGGATCCGAGACATCACCCATTCCTTCTCTCCAGAGACGCTGCCTGTCCCGCTGAGTTTACTCCAGCACTTTGTGTCTATTTTCGGTGTAAACCAGCATCTGCAGTTCTTTCCTACACATCAGATAGACACAAAAAGCTGGAGTGATTCAGCGGGACAGGAAGCATCTCTGGATAGAAGGAATGGGCGACGTTTCGGGTCGAGCCCCTTCTTTGGACTGAGGGCCAGGGGAGAGGGAAATTAGAGATATGGAAGGGTTAGGTGTAAAAACGAGAGATGAAGGGGGACGAAGAGCAAGGAAAATTTTGAATAGATCATTGTTAGCTAGGGATAAACCAGCAGCGGCAGTTCCTTCCTACACACTCCTTCCTACACATATCATTAAGACAACTGAGATAAGGATAAGATCAAATTTTATTTTGTTTTCAGCTGTTCATTTTGTTTTTGAATTATTTTTCAGGTTTTTAAGTCATGATGCAAGAATCTGGGACTGAGGCAGCAAGCAACGTTTCAGCCAGTCAGAACGGAGCTAGCAGTGGTAACCACTATCTAGACAGCATCACAAGGGAGGGGAGATCAAACGGAGATATATCTTCCATTGAAGTGACCGCTGCTGAATTGGTTCATCTCCAGCAACAGCAGGTATATATATCGTGCCTTGGGTTTTCCCTCGATACAGCTTCCAATTTTTGCTTCGGTGTACACACGCAGGTTGCTGCTTGAAGTAAATGTGCCATTACTTAGAGGACTGCAGTCATGCTGAATTCATTATTGCTGTAGTCACACAAAACCATGGATAAGATTTCAATAACTGCAGGCCACAGTTGAGTAAACAGTTGCACTGAAACTTAATTCCTGTTGACTTTTCCTTATTCTTTGCCAGGGGCAGATTCTGATACGCTGTGCATAAAAACAAGAAGAGTATATCTTCGATTAATGTGTGACACAAAAACAAAAATCAGAATTGTTCACAAAGGACTTAAAATGTTTGCCTCTTGGTCAAAAATGAGAAGGAATAAAAAATGTGACTGGGAATAGATGATGAGTGGCAATTTCCAATTTATCATCACTTCAGTTGTTACAGTTCACCATTTTCCTAAAGTCACAAAAATTATGAATTTCCTCCTTTTAAAAAATATATTTTTTCATCCAATTGTTTGTACAGAACATAGAACAGAACAATGGAGGAACAGGCCCCTTTGGCCCACAGTATCCGTGCCCGTGAAACATTTAAGAACCACCAAATGCCATTAGATTAATGTGTGAGAAGGAACTGCAGATGTTGGTTTAAACTGAAGATAGATTCAAAAAGCTGGGGTAACTCAGTGGGACAGGCAGCATCCCTGGAGAGAAGGAATGGGTGACGTTTTGGATTGAGTCTGACGAAGGGACTCGGCCCCTGAACATCACTCATTCCTTCTCTCCAGTGATGCTGCCTGTCCCGCTGAGTTACTCCAGCTTTTTGTGTCTATCTTCGCCATTAGATTCATAGTCACACAGCACGCAAACCAGCCTAACTTGCCCACACCGACCAACATGTCTCACCTACACTAGTCCCACCAGCCTGCGTTTGGCCCATATTCCTCTACACCTATCCTATCCATGTACCTGTCAAAATATTTCTTGAACATTACGATAGTATCTGCCTTGACTACCTCCTCCGACATTCCATACACCCACCACTTTTTGTGTGTAAAAAAAAAGTTACCCATGAGGTTCCTGTTAAATCTCTTCCCCCTCACCTTAAATCTACGTCCTCTGGTTCTCGATTCCCCTACTCTGGGCAAGGGACTGTGTGTGTGTGTATACCTTTTCTATTCCTCCCATGATTTTGTACACCTCTATAAGATCACCGCTCATCCTCCTGTCCTCAAAGGAATAGAATCCTAGCCTGCTCAACCTCTCCCTGTAGCTCAGGCACTCAAGTCCTGGCAACGTCCTTGTAATATTATGGAGGACAATTCTGTCTTTCCATCTGTGGAAATGATGGTCCTCCTAGGTATCTAACTGGGTTTCTTTAGAGATGCAGGATTGAAGTAGGCCCCTCGGCACACCGAGGCCACTCCAACCATCAATCACCCCGTTCACGCTAGTTCTGTGTTATCCCACTTTCTCATTCACTCCCTACACACTCGGGGCAATATTACAGAGGATAATTAACCTACAAACCTGTACATCTTTGGGATGTGGGAGCAAACCCGGAGCACCCCAGGGAGAACGTGCAAACTGAACGTACAGGTCTGGAGCGAACCTGGGCCTGTGTCACTGTGAGGCCGCAGCTCTACCAGCTGTTCTAAACTTGTGACCATGCTGAGACCAGAGTATTTTGAGGGGGACATTCAAAACGCCTGAAGCTGCATGATGATTTCAGCTTGAATAACTATGTTTGGCTCAATCAGCATGAACTGCTACGCCACAAGTACACTCATTGATAAATCCAGCGTTGTATCGGGAGGGGCTTATTGCTGCCTGCCACAACTAAAACACAAAAATGAAACTTGGGTCAAAGATATCTAGGTCTTATAGTCATTGAATACTGTATCAAATTGTATCTATTGCGCAGTGCATGGAAAAATGATTGTATGCCACACACCCAAAAGCACGGGTTTGACTAGTAATCGGATATGTTTTGGTAGATGTCTTAGATCTCAGTAATAATAATGTAAATCGTAATTAGGTTTGGTTTGTTCAGCATGATCGATCAGCATGCAATCCGAAAGGTTATGACTGATGGTGTCTGCGAAGCTTTAGGGGGATTGATAAATGCTGCCATTTTAATGGTAAAAGGGCAAAGGTTCTGATGAAATGTTATATCTTAATACATTTCTGTAGCAATGTTACCCTACGAATTCATTGATGTTTTTTGAATACAAACTTGAAAGTGCCATCATTTATCTGGATCTTTCCTTTACTCCTGGCCTCTTGAGATTAAGAAAATGGAGGAAGTACGGCATTTCGGAGCACTCAGTTTAGTTTAGTTTAAGATTTTCATGTGTGCCGAGGTAATGTGGATGAACTGCAAAGATTCACGGTTAGAACACGACACATCGAACAGTACAGCACAGGAACAGGCCCTTCGGCCCACAATGTCTGTGTTGAACGTGATGCCAAGCCCAACTCTTATCTGCCTGCATATTATAAACATCCCCCCATTCCCTGCATATCCATATGCCTGTCAAAAAGTCTCTCAAATGCCACTATTGTATCGGTCTTCACCACCAACCCTGGCAGTGCATTCCAGACATTCAAATCCAATGGGGATAAAAAAAGTCGTGCACTTCCCCTTTAAATATTGCCCCACTCACCTTAAAGATATAGCCCCATCTAGTATTTGTTATTTCCACCATGGAGGGGGAAAAAAACGTTCTGACTGTCTACCCTGTCTACACCTGCAGTATTGCGAAAGGTCTCCTTGTAAAATTCTTACACGTGTAAGCTGTGCAATACTTCAAAATAGAATGAATCAGATTTACATGAGATGTATGGAGGTGAGCAATGAAATTCTTCCAGAAATGGAAGAAGGAACACAGACCCAAAACTTGTTGCAAGAAGCTCTTCAAGGTCAGTCTGCCTAATAGACCAAGGTACTGCCTGTGAAATCTACCACAAGAGGGCCACAGAGACAGGACCGCATTCCGAAAACACAAGACATTAGCAAGGTAGAAACTGCAACTAAAATTATTTTCGCGAAATACCGCCAGTCAGTCACACAAGACAACATTGTGCATGTGCCTGTATGAAACTACCCAACTGCACTAAGGGCATAGTTCAGATCCTGGTCTTTTAATTTGGGTGGGTGCTGAAGATTGCTGTGCATTTTGTTCTGCAGTGCTTGCATATTGCACCTTGCTCGTATCAGTGTTCTAGGAAAAATAAACACAGGTATTTTGCAATTGCTAGCATTTATTGATAAACAGAGCTGAGCAGACAGAATTTAAACATTGGTAAAGTGCATTTGCAGGCTGCCTGATGGATCTGAAGTGTACTTGAGCTGGCGCAGTGATTTATTAATAAAAGGTTAGAGGATGGCTCTTTTTCTCGACGTAACTATATAACGCTGGTGTCGTGCACGCCAGTTTTCACTGGTGTTTATTTATTGGGCAGAAGAAATGCTCATATGAGCTGCTTTCAAGTTTGTGCTGCTAAAGGGCAGAGAATTTTGTGGGCCAGGACAACTTTTGAGTCTATTAATCAAAACCAAATGCAATGGCCTAATAACTTTCTTCCAAAAAAAAAGATTTCTCGTCACAACATCAATGTGTTAGGCAGTGCTGTTTTAGATCAAGCCACCACAATCCTGGACACGTGAGTAAATAGATTATTTATGTGGCTGAGCTGCGGTTGCATAACCCGGGAGAACATGTACTGGCCGGTTCAGAGTTTTCCCTCTTTTATAGTTGACTTATGCTTGGCATCCATCAGTGGTTGGGAGCTGAGGAAAAAATGCAAATTTACCAGAACACTTGTACACAGCCAGTTGAACAGAATCCATGTTCATAAGTTCCAGGAGCAGAATTCGGCCATTCGGCCCATCAAGTCTACTCCGCAATTCAATCATGGCTGACCTATCTCTCCCTCTCAACCCCATTCTCCTGCCTTCTCCCCGTAACCCCTGACACTCGTACTAATCAAGAATCCGTCATCTCCTCCGTAAAAATATCCATTGACTTGACCTCCACAGCCGTCTGTGGCAGTGAATTCCATAGATTCACCTCCTTCTGACTGAAGAAATTCCTCCTCATCTCCTTTCTAAAGGTACGTCCTTTGATTCTGAGACGATGGCCTCCGGTCCTAGACTCTCCCACTAGTGGAAACATCCTCTCTACATTCCCTCTATCCTGGCCTTTTTGTGAATTTGTTAGTTTATTACATTGGTGATTTTTCAGAAGAAATGTTTTAAATAATAAAAAATTGTATTTATAGGCACGAAATTGGAAATGCTGACTAGCATTCAGGAGTCTAGTTTGAGAAATGCTGGGAATATTTTTGAATCAATTTTGTAGCATTAGGTAGTATTCTACCACTAGCGTGGTACATGTGCTGAGAATTGCTGTCCTGCAGGGGATTTGAATTAGCCATTTCTACCAGCCCAGTGTCAATCTCCTGTTCACTATTCAGGTCAGCTCCTGAGGTCAAGAGGTGGGAGATTTTACTTCAAAATATGATCAGAGTAAACAGCTGAGTGCCATTATTTAACCACACTGCTGGATTGAGCTGCAAACTCAAAACAAATGTGAATTTGGAGCTCGAGTATAAACAGTGTTTTTAATTTAAAGCAGCTGGGAACGCTGAATTAATTCGAACGTACCCCAAAGTGTAAATGAGACCAAAACAACTTGCACATACATTCTCCTTCACAATGTGACTGCCTTCACCTGAGTTTATGAGTCCATACACAGGCTTTGTAAGGATCTTGTTTGAATCGTTGTATTATTAATAGAAACAAATTGATACAGAAACGGAATCTCAAAAGGCCATCACTATTTTCTAGTAGCATGAATATTCATTTTTGAAAGCTCATGCTTTATTCAGTCAGTAAGCTTTCCAGAGTTGTAATTTTGGTCATCACACACTTTCAAATTGTCTCTTTCTGACAAAGAATGCTTGGTGGTGTCTTTATTAGGTTTGTTCAGCTGCACTTTTAAATTGTTGGGTTTGTTGGTGCCCGAAGGAGTGCGTGGCTTATATTTTACTTTGTTGGGTCATTAGTCCTTAAACATCAATGGAACAATTGTGTTGCTTTGAAAGAGAGTAAACCCCAAGTTTGATAAGCAAAAACAATGTGGTGTAGTCTGATAGCGCGCAATTTAACTTGGAACATCTGAGACTGTTTGTATCACCTTGTCTTTAGAACTGAAACAAAGCAAGATTTGAATATTCGGTAAAAGTCTTACCTCAGAATCCAATTGGAAAAAGTACATTGGCTTTTGGTCCTTTGGGTTTTTTTGTACCTGTAGAATCTTACTATTTCTCACTGAACTTTCTGTGGAAATTTACTTTTAATACTTGCCCTATTCTGATATTATTTTTTTTCAAAAGTCTCGATAAGACAGATCATATTGTGAACACCTCTGTTACCACTACTTACCTGTTAACTTAAAACTAAAGGAACAAAGTAGGACAAAGGGGTGTCAGGGATCGACCCCTGTTGTACACACCTCTACACGTTTGATTCAGTTGAGTTCAATTAATTCAAGAGTGCAAATGATACAACTCATGGCCTGTTTTGTGTTGCCAACCGCTGATAAATTCCTCCCCAAAGTATTCCAGATATAGCCAAAGTGAAACGAGAGATACTATTTAAACACCCCCCCCATCATAAATAGAATAAATCCATCCCGGTTGAATTAAACAATTCCGTGTAAACACTGGCCTGGACTTTGTTAACGCTATTATCCAATGTAAATTGGGCAACAACTTGCAACAATCACATTTTAAATGTCTAAATTGTCCAAATCCTCCAGCTTGTTCACAAAACTGTGTCTTCCTGAGCAAGCCCACGTTGAATCATCTGGAATGGCACAAAGTTAGAGTATTTATATACCAACCAAATTCACTAGAACGTGCTGGAGCTTGGCTTTTTCAGTACAAGTACATTTTCAGCAACTGAATTCTATGAAACAATTGTTCTGGCACTGAAACTCGACTTACACAAGCGTGAAGGCTACTTCCTTCTGATTTCTTATGGTTGCAATGAAGAGGATTTTTGCCATTTTTCTATTAATGCCTCGATCATCTTAAGACCATAAGTAAGACACTGGAGCAGAATTAGGCCATTCGGCCCATCGAGTCTGCACTGTCATTTGATCATGGCTGACCTATTTTTCCCCTCTCAACCCCATTCTCCTGCCTTATCCCCGTAATCTTTTCTTCCCTTGTTTTCAGTTTTGCCCAAAGCTCATTGCTTCTCAGCGAGTGTGTTTATTTCAAACCAGTTTAAATAGACACTTAAATCATTTTCCTGTGTCAGACAACTTGACATAAAGTCCTCTATTGAATAGAATAATTTCCACCGCGATCCTTGATCCTTTGTGGTCGTGCCATCCGGAAAGGACTGGAACAAAAGGAGATTGTAAGATTTGATTTCAGCAGAAGAAGCGAAGTAACTGAACAAAAAGCGGGACTCAAAAAGCTGGAGTAACTCAGCGGGACAAGCAGGGTCTCTGGGGAGAAGGAATGGGTGATGTTTTGGGTCGAGACCCTTCTTCTTTTTGCCCCAGTTTTCTTTTTAACCATTTGAGGAAGGGATGCCCAGTTGCTTGTTGTGTGCATACATAATCTTCAACTCTTGTAGTGGGTGCCTCGCTAAAATGGCTTCAATTAGACCAACTTCAAGTGAATCACACCTCCAACCACTACCCACCCCCTCCTCCCCCTCTCATCATCGCGTGGGCAAAGTACATCTAATTAATGAGTGCTTGCCTTGTTTTGGTCAGTGAAAGCAAAATCCAAAGACACACTAACACAGAATGAGGCATCAATTACCAGGTTAAATCACACCATTGTTATTGAAAGTATTGGACAACCTAACGCAGCATACTTAATCAAACTTCAATCATTCTTTGAAATCTTATCCCCTGTCTTTTGCACTATAAATTTTAAAGCATGCTGAATATGGATATGAATATGCCTTTTGTCTGGTGAATTGACACCGTGTTTGGTGAATTGACAACTGACTCTTGAATGATGGCACTTCTCATTTCCCTTCGTTTACTCGTTTCTCTATCTATCCTTGTACTCTGGCTTG
The DNA here is from genome assembly GCA_963514005.1 of Raja brachyura. Next base: position 43,003,475 of record OY740796.1, read on the forward strand.
TGCATATCTGCACATGTGCATAAAAACATTTATACACACATACACGTGTTTTTGACTTAATCCATTTCACCACTAACATCCATCCATCACTCAAATACACCTGGAACATTTCTGAAATCTCCCTACCGTTTCTAGACCTCACTATCTCCATTGCATGTATCAGACTACTGACCGACATCTACTACAATAAAGGAATCTAACCTAATGTAATCTACAAACTCACTGACTCCCATGGCTATCTGAACTACACTTCTTCCCACCCTGTTTCCTGTAAGGACTCCAACCCCTACTCCTAATTCCTCCGTCTATGCTGCTTCTGCACCAGGATGAGGTGTTTCAAACCAGGGCATCGGAGATGACCTCATTCTTTAGGGAAAGGGGGGTTCCCCTCTTTGACTATAGATGAGGCTCTCACCAGGGTCTACTCTATATCCCGTAGCTCCGCTCTCACTCCCCATCCCCCCACTCGTAACAAGGACAGTTTCCCTTGTCCTCACCTTCCACCCCACCTGCCGTCACATACAAGAGATAATCCTCTGACATTTTTGCCACCTCCAAAGGGATCCCATCACTGGCCACATCTTCCCATCTCCTCCCCTTTCGGCTTTCAACAGAGACCGCTCCCTCTGCAACTCCCTGGTCAACTCGCCCCTTCCCACCCAAACCACACCCTCCACTGGTACTTTCCCTTGCAACCGCAGGAAATGCTCCACTTGTCGATTTACCTTCTCCCTTGGGTCCATCCGAGGACCCAAGCAGTCTTTCCAGGTGAGGCAGAGGTTCATCTGCACCTCCTCCAACCTCATCTATTGCATACGCTGTTCTAGGTGTCAACTGCTCAACATTGGTGAGACCCAGCGCAGGCTTGCGATCACTTCAGCCAACACCACCGGATAGTTCGCATTACCTACCTGATCTCCCAGTGGCTCAGCACTTTAACTCCCCCTCTCATTCCGAATCCGACCTTTATGTCCTGAGCCTCCTCCATGGCCAGAGTGAGTCCCACCGTAAATTGGAGGAGCAGCACCTCATATTCCGCTTGGGCAGTTTACACCCCAGCGGTATGAACATTGACTTCAAGTACTCCTTGCTTTCCCCCTCCTTCCCCTCCCCTACCCAGCTCTCCCACAGCCTACTGTCTCCGCCTCTTCCTTTCTTCTTCCCGCTTCCCCACCCCCACATCAGTCTGAAGAAGGGTCTCGACCTGAAACGTCACCTATTCCTTCGCTCCATAGATGCTGCCTCACCCGCTGAGCTTCTCCAGCATTTTTGTCTACCTTATACACTCATACACAATCAGTCTCCGAATGAGCTTAGTTTAGAGATACTGCATGGACACAGCCACTTCGGCCCACCGAGTCCACCCCGACCAGCGATCCCGGTACACTAACACTATCCCACACACACTAGGGACAATTTACAATTATACCAAGCCAATTAACCTATAAACCTGTATGCCTTTGGAGTGTGGGAGGAAACCAGAGATCCTGGAGAAAACCCTTGCAGGTTACAGGGAGAGCATACAAACTCCGTACAGTCAGCACCCGTAGTCGGGATTGAACCCAGGTCTCTGGCCCTGTAAGGCAGCAACTCTTGCACCATGCCACCGTGCCACCCCACATTTATTCACATCAATAATCAGATTATTTTTACAGTTACTTCCCCTTGATTCTTGACTGGGTACTCTTTTAACAGCTACATATAGTTAATCCCTCTCACAGATTTGCTTGAGTGCAGTCTTAGTTTCCACAACACCTGACTGTCACATTCCTTCCATTTTTTGAATACGCAGGAAAACATCGAGAGATATGTTCACGCAATTCCATTTTCATTTGTAGGAAGGAACTGCAGATGCTAGTTTACACCGAGATAGACACAAAATGCTGGAGTAACTCAGCGGGGCAGGCAGCATCTCTGGAGAAACATCACCCATTCCTTCTCTTCAGAGATGCTGCCTGTCCTGGCTGAGTTACTCCAGCATTTTGTATCTATCTTCCATTTTAATTTAATGTAATACCCGAGCAGCTTATTTATGCGTTACCCTACCTCGCCGAGTTCATTAATCTTTTTTTTAAATCCTTCCCCCACTGCCGGCCCTGAGGCAGGGTCTCGATCTGAAATACCAACTATACTCTGGCATCCGCAGATGCTGCTCGACCCGCTGACCCCAACCCTGACCCTTCCTGCAGGTTTTTTTTCGCTCCAGATCCAGTATCTGCAGTCTCTTGTGTTTCCAATACAGTCTTTCTACTTGTTTTTGAAGCGATCAATGAACAGATCACAATAACTTACAGAAGCATAGTATGGCGTACAGTATGCCGAGTCACCGGCAAGGTGGCATAGCGGTAGAGTTGCTGCCCTAAGGGCCTGTCCCACTGATGCGACTTTTCAGCGACTGTCTTCGACCTTCAAGTTCGAGGGCACTCGCCTGAAAACCCCGAGCTGGATCGACCGTCAGTGATGAAACCGCGAGTCAGATCGACCGTCTACACACACACAAACACATCGCAAAGGCGGGGGCCAGAGAAGGGGGAGGGGAGCACTGTCTGAAATTCACACCCGCGATGAGCAGGAAGGTAAAAGACAACTGGCACAGTTACGGTAAGTCCTTCAGAGAGCGCGGGGGAAGAGAGAGAGAAGGGGAGAGAGGGGGAGAGAAGGGGGGGAGAAAGAGTGGTGACACATTTCAGAAGCCAGACAACTTTTAATAAAGTTTAGCAGGCATTTAACATTACCGGTCGGTTTACTTACCTTATTTTTCTCAAAGAACTTTACCTTCGACTATCTTCGATTACCTTTGATTGCCTTCGATAGCACTACGACCTACTACGACCTACCTTGACTAAACCTACAAGTAAAAAAAATATACACTTTTTCCATGGCAACCTTTTTTTACTCGCAGGCATTTTTCGCCGCGACCGAGCTGAGGCCTCGAGTACGCGGGGACTACTCTTGAGCATGAAGGGGGACTACTCTCGAGCACAAAGACCTCCCAGAACCTCGTGTCGACCATGCTGCGAGTACCAGTCGAGGGCAAACTCTTTCTAAACTTGCCAATTAGGTTGCCGCAGTGGGACAGGCCCTTTACAGCGCCAGAGAACCGGGTTCGATCCTGACTATGGGTCTGTACGGAGTTTGTACATTGTCCCTGTGACCTGTATGGGTTTTCTGTGGGTTCTCCAGTTTCCTCCCACACTCCAAAGGCGTACCGATTTGTAGATTAGGGTTTGTATGGCTTGGTATAATTGTAAATTGTCCCTAGTTTGTGTAGGGCAGTGTTAGTGTACGGTGATCGCTGGTCGGCGCAGACTCGGTGGGCCGAAGGGGCCTCTTTCCTTGCTATATCTCTAAGCTAAACAAAATAATTGTTTAGATTTACTCCTGGTGACTTTCTTGAGTCCATTGTAACAGAAGGGGAAGGAACTAAGATGGCTGGCAACCAGACAGTCACGGTGGCCAGAGCTGACAGAGTGCAGTCGGCAGAGTCATTGCCGACTCTGCATTTGGGCTCATCGAGTGCACCGGTGCGATAAATGTTGGAAGGGGTGCAGGCGAATCTCTGTCTTGCCTGGAAGGGTTGTTTTGGTCCCTGGATGGCAGGGAGGGGAGCAAGGGGGAGATGTTACACCTCCTCCAGTTGCAGGGGACAGCATCTGGGGGAGGGGAGGAATGGGTGGGGGGGGAAGAAGGAATGCGTGGGGAGGGAGGAATGGACCAGAGTGACCAGAAAGCGAGGTCCCTGCAATCGGCTGACAAAGGTGTGGAGGGGAATATGCGACTGGTGGTGTGACCACATTGCAGCTGGCGGAAATATCAAAGAACTAATTTCACCATTTGGTCTGATTCAAGTGAGCAGATGCGGTGAGAAATGAATCACACGAAACTGGGAATTGATTCATTTGGTCAGAATAGAAGAAGCCAAATAATTTTGCGTTCTATGAAACCAAACCTTCGTACTGAGCACAACAGTGAGAAAAAACATTCTGTAGCTCTCCTCACACATAAATAACCCGAGTAATTAATAAAAGTGCAGGGTCAAAACGAACACAGCGCAGGATGAGGAAAGGTTAAAATAGGAGGAGAGCTCAGAGGATGCTAGATTACCATTGAGCAGATATTTGAAGGACATTCTTGGAAGTTGATGGCAAATCTCATGTGTTGAGTGAACATGTCCAACAGGAGAAATAAAGATAAAGGTTGCCCTTGTGTAGAAACTTTCCATGGCACTTGACAACCAAAAGCATTTCAGTTTCTTGAATTGTAGTAATTTTAGTCCTGAATACAATCTCAGCTAATTGCACAGGACGGCGTTGACAAATGAAATAAATGTTTGAATCAAATCTTGAAGCAGTGATGGAATTCTTCAGACTCTTGAGGCAATTTGAAATCATCCAGATTTTAATATCAGTTAGGTCGTTGGAGACAGTGCAGGAGTTAACAATGGGGTACAGACATATGAGTGGAACCGAACCATCTGTATTTTTCAATGCAAAATTCCTTGGCTATTATATTACCAATGGATCAACCACATTGATGTGACAGCCAAGAAAGAACACCAACGCCTCTTCTTCCAAAGGAAACTGAGGAAATTTGGCATGTCTCCAGTAACTCTTACAAACTTCTACAGATGCACCATAGGAGGCAGAACTGTGTAGGAAGGAACTGCAGATGCTGGTTTACACTGAAGATAGACACAAAATGCTGGAGCAACTCAGCGGGACAGGCGGCATCTCTGATGAAGGGTCTCGACATGAAACGTCACCCATTCCTTCTCTCCATAGGAAGCATACTGTTGGGTTGCATCAGAGCGCGGTTTCGATCAGCTCTGCCCAAGACTGCTCAAAATTGCAGAGTTATGGATGTAGCCCAGTCCTTCACACGGGCCAGACTTCCCACCATTGACTCCATCCACAATTTGCACTGTCACAGAAAAGCAGCAAACATTATCTTGTCATAAGACTTGGCCCACTTGTCATTCCCTCTCCCTACTCCGTCTGGTAGCAGATACAGTGGCTTGGAAGCGCGCACCACCACACTCAGGAACAGCTTCTTCCCCTCTGTTATCAGGCTTCTGAACAGTCCTTCCAAAAACTAGAATACTGTCCGATTCACCTCTACCCCGTTGAGGACATTGGACTTTGTCTAGGGAATTGATGTACTACAATGCAGAGAAGTACATTCTGCATTCAGTATCTTCCCCTTTGCTATATCTATTGTAATTGAGTTTGACTTGATTGTATTTATGTTTGGTATATCTCATTTGTTTGGATAGCATGCAAAATCAAGTACTTCACTGCACGTGAAAATAATAAACCTAAAATGTTTCGCAATATTTTGAATTGTGTGTTGGATCAGATGTAAAATAAACTTTACATTTTTAATCAGATTTAGTTTGGTTTAGAGTACAGCGTGGAAACAGGCCCTTCGGCTCACTGATTCTGCATTGAACAGCGATTCCCGTACACTAACATTATCCTACACAATAGCGACAATTTATAATCTTTACAGAAGCCAATTAACCTACAAACCTGTACGTCTTTGGAGTGTGGGAGCAAACTGAAGCACCCAGGTAAAACCAACGTGGTCACAGGGAGAACGGACAAACTCCGTACAGACAGCACCTGTAGTTAGGATTGAAACTGGGTCTCTGGCACGATAAGGCAGCAACTCTACCACTGTGCTTCTGTGCCGCCCAAATTAATTTTAATATTTATGTAGATATTTCAATGTTAATTATAATAATTGGACAAAAATATGGACAGTGTGCTCTGCTGTTGTGGCTCCATGCCACGGAGCAGAATTGTATAATCACTTCTGCGTAGTTTCAAAAAGTCCGTGTTTTTATTTGAAAAGCGGAGTCTTCTAAAGATCAAAGAAGGAATTACATCTTTGTTTACGAAATAGGTTTTCAACAGATGAATAGAATATAGCGGTGGCCAAAGATGTTGTTGAGGAATAAATGTAAACCGAGTTGAAGAAGACCATTTTCCATTTTAAAGCTTTGCTATTTATTGTCCTTGCCCATAAGTATGTGGGGCGTGAAGCTATGAAATATAAACATTATCCAGGTGTTGTGGAACAGCTGCCAGGGAATGACATGTGAAGGGAATGCTTTTGTATGTTTGTTCAGTATTGTGTGGCTTTATTGAACTGCTTTCACAGCAAGAAATATTTAGACTAAAATATTTCCGATTTGTTCTGTACTAGGAATTCTTCTCTTCTACGTTTCACATTAACCGAGGCCCAGTATCCAAAACGTACTCCTATTCATTCCATCCTTTTGCGTTTCTGAAGAATGATGTTTCTTTGGCAGTTATTGTTGTTGATGAATTTTCTTTCATGCCTCGGATGTAGGAAAGAACTACAGATGCTGGTTTACATTGAAGATAGACACAAATTACTGGAGTAACTCAGCAGGACAGGCAGCGTCTCTGGCGAGAAGGAATGGGTGACGTTTCGGGTCGGGACCCTTCTTCAGACGGAAGAAGGGTCTCGACCCGAAACATCACCCATTCCTCTTCTCCGGAGATGCTGCCGGATCCGCTGAGTTTCTCCAGCATTTTCTGTGTCTATCTTCAAAGAAATCTATTGCCAGGCGGTGGTCAGTTTTCACATTAAATCAGTTTTCACATTAAATCATATTTCACATTAAATCATATTTCACATTAAATCAGTTTTCACATTATCTTGGCATTATCTGGGGATTGCTCGGAGTTAGCAACAGTGAAATTCCTTTACATGGGGACTTGTTCCCATGAAAAAAACCTATCTAGCAATAGGTTTTTGTTTCTATAACTTTCACATCAACTTACCTGCATCCCAGATGCATCCAACCTCTTAACCAGTTCTGTCCAACACGAGATAATTTGTGAAAACCACAATTGCCGGAGCATTTATCGGCATCCTGCAACATATGAGATTGCACCGCAACTTAAAACTTTGCAAACATCAACTTGATGTTCTTCTTTGCTGGTTATAAATTTATTACAGTGGTTAGAAAAGTGCATCTATCGATGAAACATTTTAACATAACAACCGTACTTAACTGCGAGAGGAGTGATTCAGTGATCTGGGAGCACGCAGCAAGGAGCAACACTCAGCGGCAGTGTATCTCTTCAAGTGGTTCATGGTTTTCTGCTCATTAATGAACAATAAATCACAGATTGTGCATCTCTTGATTTCCCAACACTTGCTTCTGCGAGAGCCAGCTTGTGGATTCACCCCTGGTATCTTCTAGACTCCTACTGCACAGAAGACCATTTAGCCCTTTGTGCTTCTTTTTGAAAGAGCCATTCAGTAAATCTCACTTTTCTGCTCTTTCCTTGAGCCTGTATCTTATTCAGCTATTTGTTAAAGGGATCACTGTCTTATACCATAGTTGGTAATATAAAAGGAATGTGAGGAATATACATGTTGTAGACTGCTCAGAGCTGCACAGAGGCATGAAAACTTTTTACTGTTTCTCTGGGGACTGTTTCTTTTTGTCAATGAAACTATTTATAAATCTTAAAAAGGCGTAACTTAGATAAAGCTACAACCCTCTCTTGGCATCTTAGTCCACTGATCCAATTTTGATTATTTGGAAATATGAGAACACAGACGTTTCTGCCTCTGTTAAAATGTTGTGGGTTTAACTGGATAATCATGGAAAGTTGGTATCATTGCAATATGTGATTAACACATGACATTTAATACATGCGCAGAAAATGTACAAAACATTGGTGCTGCAACCTCATCACAATGATGTTAGCAACTGCTTGATGTTAACTGTTGCAAAAAAAAAAATCAAGTGCTCGAGGAACTCAGCGGGTCAGGCAGCATCTGGAGAGGGTGATGCTCGCTGTATATTGACTTAACCCACCGTGAAGGATCCAATTTCACCAAATAGTTGGATTGCAGCCTTGCTTGCATTTTTTATGTTGGAGGTACATACCAGGAATCTGCCTGGCATCTAGCTCGAAGAAGTGTACAGGCAGTCTGTGATTTTATTTTTTGGTGTGGTACTGAAGATCGTGTTAGATGGAGTATTCGGTAGCCTCAATAGTTGATTGTAGCATGAAGGATGTGAAACAATTGTTCCCTAATATTAGCGGTATAATACAATAAATCCTCTCAATTACGGACCTCATCTCCTCCAGCCTCAACGACTGTATCCGTTGTCCAAGATGTGGACTCTTATACATCGACGAGACCAAACGTAGGCTGGTCGATCGTTTCGCTGAATGCCTACCTGATCTCTCGGTTGCTAAACACTTTAATTCTCCTTCCAATTCCCACACTGACCTTTCTGTTCTAGGTCTCCTCTGTTGTCAGTGAGGCTAATCGCAAATTGGAGGAACAGCATCTCATATTTCGCTTGGGCAGCTTACAGCCCAGTGGTATGAATATTGATTTCTCTAACTTCAAGTAACCCCGCCATTCCCTCTCTCTCTATCCCTCCCCCACCCAAGTCGCACTAGTTTCTCGTTTTCACTCAACAAACAGTTAACAATGGCCTGTTTCCTTTATCATCGTTACTTTTTTTGCATATCTTTCATTCATTGTTCTTTATCTCTCTACATCACTGTCTATATCTCTCATTTCTCTCTCCCCTGACAAGTCTGAAGAAGGGTCTCGACGCGAAACATCACCCATTCCTTCCCTCCAGCGATGCTGTCTGTCCCGCTGAGTTACTCCAGCTCTTTGTGTCTATCTTCTATATAATGGACTTTGGTCAAGACAAACTGAGGCGTCCGTCCGTGGTGGTGGCTGGTGCTCGGCGCGCAGTGAGGCCTTGGCCAGCGGAAAGGTGGTGGGTCGGAGAGAGCGAGCAGTTAAAAACACACTTGAGGAGCGATGCACTGGGCATGGGTTTGCAGCGGCTGCCACAGAGTGAGGTCCCGGCGTGTCGGAATGCCGATGTAGTGCGCGCCATTGCACCTACACCACCGCGGCAACGCGTGCCCCGGTTACCTGGTAACGGGGCGAGGCTCCCGTTGCTCCACCCCCCCGCTTCCACCAGGGGACCCAACGAGCTGGCGGCACCTGACGGAAGTGACAAGGGCTAGAGGTGACAGGGACACAAAAGGGTGCAATAATACACTGACAGTCTGATCAGTCTGAAGAAAGATCTCGACTCAAAATGTCACCCATTCCTTCTCTCCGGGTATGTTGCCTGTCCCGATGATTTACTCCTGCATTTCGTGTCTATCTTCGGTGCAATATTACAGTTCAGTAAACTTTCACCATTACTCCTTTTTTCATGAAGGTAGACACAAAAAGATGGAGTAACAGCGGGTCAGCATCTCTGGATAGAAGGAATTGGTGAAGTTTCAGGTCGAGACCATTCTTCAGACAGAGAGTCAGGGGAAAGGGAAATGAGAGACATCAACGGTGATATAGAGAGTTATAGAGAGTTATAGAGAGTTATTGCTTTGGTGATAGAACCTCTGGCCGAAAGAATCAGATCAGAACCCGAAATATATGGGTATAATACTGACACAACAAATAATAAGATATCTTTATATGCAGATGATATTCTGATTTATATTACTAAACCGGAATGTAGTATTCCCAAGTTATTCAATGTTATAAATGAATTTAGCGTATTTTCAGGATATAGGATTAATTGGAATAAAAGTGACATTATGCCTATAACTGGTATAAATGTAAATATACTACAAAAATACCCATTAAAAATAGTTACAGATAAATTTAAATATTTAGGAATCAATGTGTCTAAATCCTATAAATTATTAATTAAAGCTAATTATTATCAATTATTAGAGAAACTTAAAAAAAACATTTCATATTGGAAAACACTCCCTATATCTATGATCGGTAGGATTAATGCTATAAAGATGATTTTTTTACCACAATTGTTATATTTATTTCAGGCAATTCCTTTTTTTCTCCCAAAAAGTTTTTTTAAAAAAATTGATACTATAGTTAATAATTTTGTCTGGGATTACAAAAGTCATAGAATAAGTAAAAAACACTTATGCAAGTCTAAGATAAATGGAGGGCTGGCACTTCCAAATTTTCTATACTACTTTTGGGCAGTCCAGATTAAGAATATGAATTTTTGGTGGGTAAATATGGATGTTGAACCAATGTGGTTAAAAATGGAAAAGGAAGACTGTTTACCTTTCAATATAGAGTCGATTATTTTCGCACCAAAGGAAGTACAAAAAAAGACTTATAGGGACAACCCTATAATTCATAATAATAGGCGTATTTGGAAACAGATAGTTAAGACCCTATATCTGGATAATCTTTCTTTTAGGTTACCAATTAGGAATAACCCACTGTTTAAACCCTCAATCTTAGATGCGGGGTTTAGACTGTGGGAGGATTCAGGAATTAAAAGGATAGGACACCTTTATAGAAATGGAAAATTTTTATTATTTGAAGAGTTACAAGATATTTTTGGATTACCTTCACAACACCATTTTAGGTATTTACAAATTAGAGATTTTATTAAATGTAACACACAAGACTATAAAAAAAAAGAACCAGGCTTATTAGATGAGCTGTTTAATTTACATCCAAATACGGATAAGCTTATAGCTTATATATACAATATTATTTTAGATAAAGAGAACCCAACAACTGAAACATATCGTCAAGCATGGGAAAATGAAATTGGATTACCTATAACAAAAGAAACTTGGGAAGAATGCTTACAAAGAATACATTGGTGTTCTTTGAATGCCAGACACACATTGATACAATTTAAAGTTATATATAGATTACACTACTCGAAAACCAAATTAAAAAGTATCTTTCCTAGTCTCTCCTCTATTTGTGATAAATGTAAGAATCTTGAAGCAAATTTAATACATAGTTTGGTAACGTGTCCACGGTTGAATTATTATTGGATTGAAATTTTTAAAGTTATTTCGGAAGTTCTTAAGGTTGAACTCGACCCAGACCCAAAATTAATAATATTTGGAATCCCGGAGCCAAATTTGGTACTCACAGTTAATCAAAGAAATTTTTTTGATTACTGTTTAATAACAGGGAAAAAAATGATACTTAAATTTTGGAAGGGAACATTATCCCCAACAATTAAAATGTGGAAAGCAGAGATGTTGGAGACGTTGAATTTGGAAAGAATTAGATTTGTCCTTTTGGACAGGTATAATTCTTTTGAATCGATATGGTCTCCATATATACAGTATTTAGAGAAGTAGCTATTCTTGGAATCACGGCTCGACGGACACCCTACGGATCCGATGCGAATAACTTACTTATATTTGATATTATTGTGCATTTATTAGAGATATTTCTGAATGAAATAGTATTTCGTATAATGACTTTAGTTTTTGTTTATATATATGTAATATTTTTGTTTTTCAAATTTTCTTTTTTTTTTTTTACGGTTGAAGTATGTGGGAAGAATTTTTTATTCCTTTTTATTTACTCTTTTTTCTTTTCTCTTTTATATATCTTTTTCTTTATTTCCAAAAAATAGAAGATATTAAGTATTGATATGTTATTTGTAGTAATATTGAATTAAGGTGTTAGTTTATAAAGTAAGCTATACATTGTAAACGGTTTACTTCAAATAAAAAAATATTACAAAAAAAAAGAACAAATGAAGTAACGATCAAAGAAACAGGCCATTGTTAGCTGTGGGCTAATGAAATGTTCATTTCATGAAGTGTTTTTCTACCTAATTGCTACCTGGACTGCAACTGAAATAAAAAATGTGTACTAGGTTTCATCAGATGCTTTCACAATTGTGGTAAAGGGTCTATATTATTCTGCTTATGAAATGTTGTCTCATTTACTTCAGTGGAAGCTGAGCTGCACCTCTACATTATTCCATGTTTAGCAAATATAACCCTTACAAGGGTGGCGCGGAGGCGCAGATGTAGAGTTGCTGCCTTCCAGCGTTAGAAACCCAGTTTCCATCCTGACCACGAATGCTGTCTGTATGGAGTTTGCACTTTCGCCATGTGACCGCGTGCATTTTCTCTGGGTGCTCCGGTTTTCTTTCGCACTCCAAAGGCGTACAGGGTTGTCGGCTAATTTCTTTTGGTAAAAATTGTCCCTAGTGTGTGTAAGATAGTGTTAGTGTGCGGGGATCGCTGGTCAACGCTGACTCAGTGGGCCAAAGGGCCTGTTTCCGCGCTGTATCTATAAACTCGAAACTAAACCAAAATATCTGGATTGTGGCTGTTTATTTTTGAAGATGAAAAGAAAAAAAAAATCAACCAGTTATCACTGTAGTATCGAGCCCATCACTTTATAGCGCATTTAATAAGGCATATCATCCCATCATCACCACCATTTCCTTTAAAGCTAAATGGATATGGGCACATGGGTGTGTACATCCATAAGCACTTCTGTTAAAGCACTTTATTATTCTGAAACTTCTTAAGAAATGCTTTACCACATTAGTGGAATTCAACATTCCTTTAGTTATGGAAATTAAGAGAAATATATCACCGCTAAATCCTGCTTAGAAATGTGTTTTATCCAACAATAATGCGATTGCTCAGTGAAGTGTCGCTGGCAGACAGTCACAACGCACCTGCAATAATAACTCCTAATAATGATCAAGCTGCTAAATGTTGGAAAATTCATTAATTTGGCCATTCAGCGCACTATTTCTTTTGAAAATGACTCAATGACTTTTCAGAAAAACACATTTTCCATCAAGTTCCTGCTAATGCTGGTAACCTCTGTTCAGGAAAAATGCGAATAGACTCGGAGTGCTACACATGAGGTTTGAAATAGAGATATTAAGTATGCCGGTAAAGAATTAACTCGTGATTACTTTATAAAGGGATCTGCTGGAAATATGGAAGAAGTTACAAGATTTAAAGAAGAAGCAAGAATATAAAGATAAAGCAAGAGTTTGTTTGGGAACAAACCCAAATATGCAATAATTCTAGGCCCGTGTTCTCAAATGGCCAGCCTTTACCTCACACCATCTCATGCATGTGCCATCGCGGTAGGCAAGGTAGGCACTGCCTACCCCGACTAAAATTATAAAATGGTAATTATTAAATATAAATAGTAAAGACACGGAAGAATTATGCCTACCTAAGAGATCGATCTTTTCGGTAGATATAATTCTCCGTGCCTTTCATCTGCAGTACTTGTAACACGGGAAAGTGTGTGCAGCTCACGTGCCGTCGAAGTTGCTTCATGCCGTCAATGACAAGGGGAGCTGAAGGCTGCTGAAATTCTGCCCTTGCACCGTGGACTGCGTACTGCGCGTGCGCAGCAAAAGTTTCTTGGCGGGTTTTTCGAACATAGTTTGTCCTTATCTTCAGAGTATTTTAGGAAACAAAGAGAGAAGAATGGATTTCGTGTACAAATAATATGGTAAGTAAATTTCTTTGAGCTATATGTTTTTAAATACCGTATTTCCCAACAATGAAGATGCTATTTTTTACCCAAAAATAAGGCACGAAAATGTGCTTGCGCCTTGGAGGCCGAAGGTTAGGTTGTTGGCCAAGAAAGATAGACTTGGCTATCGCTCAGTACAGCAACATGAAGAACGATGTGCTGTACTGAGGAATAGCCAAGTCTATCCCTCATTGCTGGCAGCTGATGGGAAGCGGCTGTAAAGTGGGAAGCGGCTGTAAAAGAACGCTGCTGCTGGGGGTGTGGGGTGGGGAGTGGGGGAGAGTTCCTTTCACAGCTTGTGGGGAGTCTGGCTGGGGTAAAGTTGCGGGGAGGGCAGGAGCGTTGAAAAGGAGGGGGTCGGGGATCATGTCAGTAACTCACTCATTCACCGCTGCCGCGACACGCCGGGCACTGAGCCACCGCTTGTGGCCAGGGAGGGAAGTAGCTTGGGCGGCTGCAAGCGGCCACCAGGACCGGACAGCAGAACCTGCCGCCATCTTAGCGCCTTCTGCCGGCACACTCACCTATGGCAGTGCGGGCGGTGGAGCTTACTCATGTGTCAGCGCGATCAGGGGACCAATTGAGGTTACTCGCACTGACACAATCCCCGACCCCCTCCTTCTCAACGCTCCTGCCCTCCCCGCAACTTTACCCCTAGCCAGACTCCCCACACCCTGTGAAAGGAACTCTCCCCCACAATTGGTCCCCTGAACTAGTATTGTCATTCAATAAGATCACAACTGATTCAACTTGTCCCATTTTCCCGTGCTCCCATTCAGTAATTCAGAATGAAGGAGATTTGGAAGCATTGGGCAAATTGAATTGTTACTTTCTTTATATTTATTTTGAACGTGAGAAATTCTATGTCCCGCCAGCCTTCTTTCAAAATTTAGCAACTCAAAATGGGGGTGCATCTTCATTGTCAAGAAATACGGTACTTTATTTAGAGATATGGCTTTTAAAGACTTTATAAAAGTCGACTGACAGCTTACGGAGAGGAGAACAATCTGCGCATGCGCGGTTTAAGATTTTTTTAAAAGCCGACTGACTGCCTACCCTGAATAATTACTCACGGCACGTGCCTGCACAATCCTCATCAAAAACTGTACTCCCCATATCCAAACTTCTACCGCATATTGTTTATGCATCAGCCATTTATACTGTTACCTAGGCTGCAATATAAACCCACTGACTTCCACGGCTACCTGGACTACTCTTCCTCCCACCCTGCTTCCTGTAAGGACTCCATGCCCTATTCCCAATTCCTCCATCTACGCCGCATCTGCTCCCAGGGTGAGTTGTTCCACACCAGTTGTTCCACATCACAAATGCCCTCATTCTTCTGGAAACAGCGATTCCCCTCTCCCACCATAAATGAGGCTCGCACCAGGGTCTCCTCCATACCCCGTAACACTGCCCTCTCCCCCCATCCCCCCCACTCTCAGCAAGGGCAGAGTCCCCCTGGTCCTCACCTTTCACCCCACCAGCCGGCACATACAACACATAGTCCTCCGCCAGTTTCGCCACCTTCAACGTGACCTCACCACCCGCCACATCTTCCCATCTCCCCCCATGTCTGCCTTCCGCAAAGACCGCTCCCTCTGCAACTCCCTGGTCAATTCTTCCGTTCCCTCCCGCTCCACCCCTTCCCTGGGCACTTTCCCTTGCAACCGCAAGGGATGCTACACTTGTCACTTTACCTCCCCCCTCCACTCCATTCAAGGACCCAAGCAGTCCTTGAATGTCCTAAGTTCAGGTGGTACTCGGCAGTTTTAGTTAGGAGATACAGTGCGGAAACAGGCCCTTGGCCCACTGAGTCCGCACCGACAAGCGATCCCCGCACATTATTATCCTTCACACTATTTACATTTCTACCAAGCCAATTAACTTACAAGCCTGGGTTACACAAAAGGCTGGAGAAACTCAGCGGGTGCAGCAGCATCTAAGGAGCGAAGGAGATAGGCGACGTTTCGGGTCGAGACCCTTCTTCAGACTGGAAGAAGTCTGAAGAAGGGTCTCGACCCGAAACGTCGCCTATCTCCTTCGCTCCTTAGATGCTGCTGCACCCGCTGAGTTTCTCCAGCCTTTTGTGTAACCCTCGATTCTCCAGCATCTGCAGTTCCTTCTTTATAACTTACAAGCCTGTACGTCTTTGAGTGTGGGAGGAAACCGAAGATCTCAGAGAAAGCCCACGCAGTCATGGGGAGAACGTACAAACTCCGTACAGACAGCACCTGTGGTTGGGATCGAACCTGGGCCTCTGGTGCTGTTAGCCAGCAACTTACTGTGATACCATGCTGCCCCACAGTTGGGCACTATCTGTTGAGGGAATGGGCGGACTCTGGAGAAGAGAGTGCAAACAATTAATACTGTGGTCAAAGGCGAGGCAGATAGCCATGGAAGGAGAATGAATGCTTTTATGGATTCGGAATGATAGACAATAGACAATGGGTGCAGGAGTAGGCCAGACTGCCCTTGAAGCCAGCATCGCCATTCAATGTGATCATGGCTGATCATCCACAATCAGTACCCCGTTCCTCCCTTCTCCCCATATCC
Source organism: Raja brachyura (assembly GCA_963514005.1). The sequence goes on from OY740796.1 coordinate 43,019,375, forward strand.
CTTGACTCCACTATCTTCCAAGCCTTCTTTATTCCAAATCTGTGTATTGTTTCAGGAAGGTGAAATGTCACTGCTAAGTATACAAGTGTAGTAGCTTTGAATGTGAAACATACAATATTAATTAAACAGGATTACAGGACTACAGGATGGAACAAAGCACAAAGATGCAGCAGTAGTTACGGGAAAAGGATTTGGATGTTTTCCTCTTAACTTGTCCACATATAAGGTCATTAATCTTCCTGTAGTGCTGCAGTCATGCTTTTGGGCCTTTACTCCTTACATTAACCTTGAGTATGACCATCTCTCATTGGATTTAGAAACATAGAAACATAGAAAATAGGTGCAGGAGTAGGCCATTCGGCCCTTCGAGCCTGCACCGCCATTCAATGTGATCATGGCTGATCATCCAACTCAGTATCCCGTACCTGCCTTCTCTCCATACCCCCTGATCCCTTTAGCCACAAGTGCCACATCTAACGCCCTCTTAAATATAGCCAATGAACTGGCCTCAACTACCTTCTGTGGCAGAGAATTCCAGAGACTCACCACTCTCTGTGTAAAGAATGTTTTCCTCATTTCGGTCCTAAAGGAATTCCCCCTTATCCTTAGACTGTGACCCCTTGTTCTGGACTCCCCCAACATCGGGAACAATCTTCCAGCATCTAGCTTGTCCAACCCCTTAAGAATTTTGTACGTTTCTATAAGATCCCCCCTCAATCTTCTAAATTCCAGCGAGTACAAGCCGATTCTATCCAATCTTTCCTCATATGAAAGTCCTGACATCCCAGGAATCAGTCTGGTGAATCTTCTCTGTACCCCCTCTATGGCAAGGATGTCTTTCCTCAGATTTGGAGACCAAAACTGTACGCAATACTCCAGGTGTGGCCTCACCAAAACCCTGTACAACTGCAGTAGAACCTCCCTGCTCCTCTACTCAAATCCTTTCGCTATGAATTTGGAGGGATTCTTTGGGCTCTGCATGTAAAGAATATCCCTCCTTCCCTTCCCTCCTCCAGAAGATCTGTGGTGACTCTAGCATCCATGGTTTGTACCAAACATCCAGAAAACCATTAACGTCACCTATCCATGTCCTCCACAGTTGCTACCCTACCCACTGAGTTTCTCCAGCACTTTGGGTTTTGGTCAGGATTCCATGAACTCAGTAATTGTGTTCCCAGTAAATAACTCAGCACTTGCATTTCCAGTACAGACATGCTGAAGTAACTCAGCACCTGTGTCTCCAGTAAATATTATTTTCCTCTCATTTAGTTGCAAGCAATGAACACCTCCCGTGTAAGAGGTGCATGCACCCCTGGCATCAGTCAGCAGGATCAGCCACCCAGTGCTGTGCACAATAAACGGGGTGCTTCAAGCTGCCTGGACACTGCTAACAAAGCCAGAGCAAATATTTTATGTGCAATCTCTGCTACATCAAAAAGGCCTGGGTTAATCATGCATCATGGTCCCACTGCACATTCTCCAGTCTAATCCAGTTTCTCCCCCTCTGACTTCAAACGAGTGTGAATTAAGATTACAAGCTATCAATTTTATTGAAGTGTTTGGAAAATAATAGCAATTGTATGTCAAACAGAGTGGAGGAAGAAAAGGAAATAGTGGCAGAAATATGATGAAAAGATGCTTCTCTTAGCCTGAAGCTATTGAATATCCTGGAATAACAATATAAAATAGCAAGTATATATTTTTTGTTTGTCTATATTCATCAAACGCCAAGTATAAAAGACTAGAATTTGTCTGAATAAATGGTTTGAACACACATTTTATATACTGCGTGCTCTTTCGTACGAGTACTTAAAAAAAAATAAAGCAGAGATGGATGTCACACATCCAATATTTCCTCACTCCTTGTAACTCATGAGGAGTTTGCCTTGTTTCAACTTAATGGTAAAACAAAACGTCTTTGAAAATAAACACACATTGTTTATGTCACTTTGGTTTTTAGAATGTGTGATCAATATGTTTGAGATACGTGAGTGTTGGGACGTAGTAAATGTGTTTGCTACTGAAGGCAGAGTGGACTTAACAATGGTTTATGCAAATACTCATCCTGGTTTTCTAGCCCTTTGTTATGTTGTGTATAAATGCCAATCAAGAGACCCATCAGATAGACATCCTCTCCAAACTCCGTGATCATTTGAGTTTATCATCCAACCAATGCAGAAATACTAATGCGGCATTAAGCAACGAGTTCATAGGAAGGAATATACATTAAAAAAACTGGAGTAACTCAGCGGGTCAGACAGCATTTCTGGAGAAAGGAAATGGGTAGACACAAGTTGCTGGAGTAATCCGAAAGGTCACCCATTCCTTCTCTCCAGAGATGCTGCCTGTCCAGCTGAGTTACTCCAGCTTTTTGTGTCTATCTGAAATTCCTTCCTACACCATGTGAGTGCAAAGGACAGACTGATAAATTTAGCAGAACTGCATGGTCAAGGTGTGTCAACGCATCACCTAGTTGCTCCTGCATCTACAGTATAATTAACCTCACACATTGGTCCAAACAAGACATAATAATCAAAGATTGGCACAAATTACTGGATTCTCAATGGGACAGGCAGGGTCTGAAGAACGATCTCGACCCGAAACTTCACCCATTCCTCTTCTGCAGAGATGCTGTCTGTCCTGTTGAGTTACTCCAGCATTTTGTGTCTACCCTTGGTGTAAACCAGCATCTCTGCAGTTCCTTCCTACACAAGACATAGCTATTGCGTCGCTTCCTCACGTCTCGAACCTGGGGGCTGAGACCTGACATTTAAATGTCATACCTTCATACACTCCATCCCTCACACACACTGAATCTGATCAAACATTGGAGGATATCATTCACTCACATTGCAAAGTAGTCATCAATGCACTCCATTCTCTTGCAAGAGAAGGGAACAGACAATCAGCATGAGGGAACCACAGCGGCAAGGTCAAGCACAGCTCCACTGGCTTTCTCTCTCTCTCGATGAATCAGCAGGTCAATCTTGTTAATCAGCCAAAGTGTTTGGTTAGTAGCAGATCACAGACTATTAAAGATGATATTATACAAAGCCAGTTATCCCTTGTCCCAAAATGGATAGGACAGGTTTGGAGGGATATGGACCAAACACAGGCAGGTGGGACCAGTGCAGCTGGGGCATGTTGGCCGGTGTGGGCAAGTTGGGCCAAGGGGCCTGTTTCCACGCTGTATCACTCTGTGATTCTAAAATCTCTTTTGGTTGATAAACTAACTGTTCTTGACTTATGCAATAGGCAACTTGCGTAAATAATTCTTTACTCAGTTCCTTATCCTTGGGTTCGTGATACACAATTATCTACGCCCATTTGCTGATATTTCAATGGCGGTAGCCACAGCTTATTGCCCTCCTATCCATCTTATTATTCTCGTAGTGATCAAGACTGTTTGTAATTTCCACAACACTGTACGATCACTAAATGTTTACATTGGAACCAAGCTGGCAATGATACTTACCCAAAAGGCCAGGTGCGGCAGGAAGTGCCGCAGTGGTGAGATGGAACTGAAGCCGGCAATGGTGGCATAGTTACCCACACACTGCAGAAAGTGCCCGGGACGCAGCCAGCCAGGCGCTGCTGACAATTAATGCTATCAATGAGTTACTGTGGATAGGATACGGGGATGGTGATTGTGACTTGCGTAAAATCTGACGTGTAAGGGTCTGAAGAAAGGTATCGACCCGAAATGTCACCAAATTCTTCTCTCCAGAGACGCTGCCTGCCCCGCTGAGTTACTCCAGCAATTTGTGTCTATCTTCACGAAAATTAACCCTATAAAGGTAACCCTTATCCTTGCTTGTATATGCACTCACTAGTGGTGACTCCATCCTCCCCCCCCCCCCCCCCCCCCCCCCCACCCCCCCCCCCCCCACCCACCCCCCCCCTCACCCACTAGTGCTAATTTGCAACCTTGGGCCTTCTCCATTCTCTGGGGTAGCCAAGAAGTCCCACTGATCCAGATGACAGATCAACATGATCTGACAATTGTGGTCAGCAGTTCAGAGAGTGACATTTAACACACTGTGTTGAGATAGGATCTGCATGTGGTGAGTTCTCAGATGTGAGCAGGTTGCTGTCAGAGTAGGAGTGAGGTGAACTCTGATCACCTTCAGGCCCCCGGTGGGAGAGATTGCTCATATGTTCTACTGCAAAGGAATCAGATGAGAGATTGGAAGAGGGTAGCCGACAGAGAATACTGACATTGGTGCAGAATGGAAGGCTTTAATGTACTGACTGACCCACCAGAGTGTATGTTAAACATCAGAGGGCGCGGGTAAACATGGAAACATAGAAAATAGGTGCAGGAGTAGGCCTTTCGGCCCCTCAAGCCAGCACCGCCATTCAATATGATCCAAAATCAGCACCTCGTTCCTGCTTTCTACGCATACCCCTTGATTCCGTTAGCCCTAAGAGCTATATCTAACTCTTTTGTGAAAACAGGGGGCGGAAATCCTGTGGGGAAGGGGGGGGGGGGGGGGGGGGGGGCAGGGGACACACGTCCCACCCCTGTTTTGAGAGGTGGGAGACGTTCCCCCCCACTCTTTGTAATCCGGATTTCAAAACTCGGTGAAATCTCCGCTTTCCGCGAGACAGTGGGGGTGGGACTGATGATCGAGGGTGGCGATTGGACCAGAGAGACGTCGGATGGCAGGCAATGGGGGGGGGGGGGGGGGACCATGATGATTCAGCGCGATGATTGGAGGAGGTGTCCGTGGAGCAAAGATCAGGTAGAGTTGAGCTTGAATTGTCCCGTTCGCGGGGCTTTTCACCTCCCAGCCGGGATCTTCCATCGCCCCGCGGTCAAATTGCTGCGTCGAGCCAATCGAGCCTCCCAATGTTGAAGCACCCGCTGGGGGATGGAAGGCCCCGTAAATGGGTCTATTCAAACCCTACGATTCGGGGAGGACAAACCTGCTGTTGCTGGAGTTCAGAATCGGTCACCAACCAGTCAGCTGCCGATGTTACCGTCCACAGCAAAGATACTAGAAAGGCCTACAGCCGAAGCCTCGCGGTGTGCGCATGCGCGCGTACGGCCGCCAAGAAATTGTGTCCCCTCCATGTTTTGACAGCGATTTCCGTGCCTGCTTGAAAACATCCAGTGAATTGGCCTCCACTGCCTTCTGTAGTGAAATCAGCTCCAAGCTTGCAAATGACTTTATGTGGAACTTGGGGACAATCCTTTCCAGCATGGAATTGCGGCGAGCTCCATTTTCGCACTTGTCAACTAAATTGTCATGTAGTGTTGCATACAAAAAGAGAACGTGCTGGAAAAGCTCCAATCTTGTTATCTTGATGAGTTGCTGCGACGTGTTCTGCAGACGATGCACACAACTCCTGGCTGGTGGACAGTGTGCCAGTTGTATTGACCCGGAAAATGTAGTTTCATCATGACAGCGATTCCATCTGTTGGCCTCGCATGGTCCATCAATTCCATCTGATGGCCGATGGTTCTCCTGGTATGAGGAACCTTATATTCAGAATATATCTCATGTGTATTTTGAATTGGCATATTCATTCCAAAATAGAGTGCCTGGCAGGCTGTTCAAGATGTATGAATGAAGATAGCTCCCAAGGTATTGCAGATTGACCATCCTGACTGTTTGGAGTGTTGGCCGTTCAGCCGTTCATTCAGAGAATAAAATCCTTTGGTTGATTCTCTATCACCAGATGCACATATGGTGTCCTCAAAGTAAGATAGGATGAGCTGTTGGTTCATGTCCATTGGGAAGACTGATTCACAAGCATTTCTTTGCTCCTGGCCCTTGATCCTCTTTCCCCTTGGAAAAGCATATGAAGTCAACTTTTGTTGCTGATCAAATGCAATGCTGTGCACTGACATTTTAATTTTAAGTTACCGGTGCTCCTGGTACAAGCTTAAATCAAATCTAGAATCTGAAATTCATTGCTGTAGTGGCCTTCACTTTCATTAGCAGAGTGGACATGGTCTTTCGCCAGAGATGGTGCATGACCGAATAGAAAATAGACAATAGGTGCAGGAGTAGGCCATTCGGCCCTTTGAGCCAGCACCGCCATTCAATGTGATCATGGCTGATCATCCACAATCAGTACTTCATTCCCGCTTTCTCCCTATATCCCCTGACTCCGCTATCTTTAAGAGCCCTATCAAGCTCTCTCTTGAAAGTATCCAAAGATCCGGCCTCCACCGCCCACTGAGGCAGAGAATTACTGGAGCATTTTGCATCTATCTTTCTCTGCAACACAGGTGCAACGTGACAAATGACAGAACTTTGTCTACTCACCCTTTAAAATGGAGTGTCCCATTTATTCGAACTTCGGTGACTGTAGGTGAACTATTCACTTTTGAGGATGAGTCTTTCTTCTGAGAACCCTTCTCTCTTTCTCCCTCTACTGGGAGCTTGCCAGTTGTCTATGGACAATTCTCTTCCTCACTGTTTTGCAGACGCAAAGAAGCGGCTCCTAAATCCCCATGTTTGGCAGCAATGGTTTGAGGCTACATGCGGCAAATACCGTCAACAACACTTGCACACATGTTGTCAAACCACAGGATAATCCGGCTATTAAAGACTTGCAGGCTCCACAGGTTGCTTGTAGGATGTGGGCATCCAGCATTCTTTTCGTTGCTAAGTCCTTGTTTTTCCACATGCTTAATACATGGCATTAGCTGGATCATCGAGATCTGATTTGGCAGCTGGTATTCAATAAGGATCACATTAGGATTGATATGATCTGCTTGCTCTGCATACTTCCGGCATATGTAAGTGCCACATGCATGAAGTGTCACATCCCTCCAAGTCTAATAGATGCGGTCACGTCACGTTAAAATGTGCATGTCCTTATCCTGTATAAATTTCAAACTGAACCGTTACCCATCGTATCGAAGAAATGGATATTATATCCTCCAATTTATCCTCCTAAATTCTCTGCTTTTGAAATTAAAACACTGAATCTGCTTTCTCCTTTTCTTTCTAAAGTAAAGTGTCCTGAAGAATGTCCAAAATAATCATTGTTTTAACCAGATTGCTATAGGGCATCTAACTGGTCTCATTTAGAATGTAAATAGAGTGCGGCCTTGTCAGTACAAAATGGGTCTATAAGGTTGAATGTTAAATGAATTGCAACAATTGAAAATGAGACCTTGCCTAATATAAAATGTTATTTGTTTCTACGTTTAACGTAAGGTGAATTTCACTGCTAACACATTGTGCACGGATAGGTAAGTCTTATTGGTAATGATCAAGATCTGGAGCTGCAGAGGACAGGCAGCTAATGCAGAACTAGTGTAGTGAAAGCCTCTTTTATTTCTTATTTATAACGTGCATGCACAGCCTGGATTATAGATGATACTACTTTAACTTCAGAGCACTGGAAGGAAATGGATGACAGAACCTTGAGCTGGAGCACAAAGGTACTAACAAAAAGAAATGATGACTGTTTATTGAAATGCTTTCGCCTTTGCATTAGCTTGTCTTCAGATATCGTTCCCACAGGATTGCATATGAAACATGCTTTGAGAGCTAGAAACTGGTACTTAAAAGTCTGCTGTCTTATTTAGTGATGCAGTGATGATAACTGCGAGGGAAGTTTATTCCATACAGTTGCTAAATATGCCATCTCTAAAAGCCAACCACAGGCTAGGCTTTTACAAGCTTCATTAAGCCAGTTTTGTTTTTCGGTGAAAACAGCAAACTTAAAGCGGCGCTTGCACGTAAAATGCAGCTGGTGCACTTGTTGTTTGTCAAGTCTTTATCTTAACAGACCAGTGGGAGTATTTAATTAATGTGTGTGAGAGGTGTATGCTAGTCTGTTCAAACCATCTTGGCAAATTTGACTCATCCTCCACTTGTAGTTGGTGGAATCACCAAAGCCTTCAGGGATGTGCAAAATTAAAAGTTGTGTCGCATGTCGTTGTCTGTATAATATCCATCTCATCAAGCAAAGATTTAATGCAAATGTTTTGCCTGGGAGATTAATTGGACTAACAGTAATCAAGTGATGGTCTTGAAAGGCTCACCTTTCACGTTTATTTTGTAGTTGCTTTCGTTTCTTACATTGGTTATAAAAGTCTTCTGGTGAGACGTGACATTTTATTTAATTTTCAAATTAGGTGCAGCATTTTATCTTTAAGAATCAGCAATAAAATTACAGTAACTAGTTGAATATTATCGAGCTGGATTAAAATGTAAATGTTTGAAATTTAGGCACTGATGTAATGTTTATGGACCTGCACAATATATATTCACACATGAAACTAGACAAAACATTTGTCACAATGGATTTAATGGACATTTATTGTAATATTAAACCAGTTGTTATTTTTAATGTATAAAGTAAATGGAGAAAAATAACTGTAAAGTTTTGGCATTTCTCAATATAAATACTTTGTGCTGTGATTTTGGAAATTCTAAACATATAAATTAATTGTCATATAATTCGACATTGGGCAACATTTAATCTCATATTTCTCCACGTGATAGTTACCTAAAATCGTCCAGATCGTCAAGCTCCCCGAGTGAAGGGAGCATAAGAAATTATAAGGAATTGATCCAGAAGTCCAGGGGAATCGAGGACCATATGTTTAAGGTGAAGGAGAATAGATTTAATAGGGATCTGAGGGGTAACATTTTCACACAAAGAGTGGTGGGTATATGAAATGAGCTGCCAGAGGAGGTAGATGAGGCTGGGACTATCCCAATGTGTAAGAAGTAGTTAGGCAGGTACATGGATAGGACAGGTTTGGAGGGATATGAGGCAAACACAGGCAGGTGGGGCTAGTGTTGCTGAGACATGTTGGCCGGTGTTGGCAAGTTGGGCCGAAGGACCTGTTTCCACGCAGTATGACTCCGTGACTCTTAAGTAGAACATTCAACCCCTCTAAGCTTCTTTAACTTGCAACAAGATCGTGGCTGAGCTTCTACCACAATTGCATGTATTTTGCTCTTTTGCCATATTCCTTGGTTACTCTAATATCCAGAGATCTATTGATTTCTATTTTCGTGCAATCAATGAATGAGCTTCTTCTTCTTGCGTATGGCATGCACAGCCTAAAGTTGTAAGACAACTTGTTCTGTTTGATCCTCTGTTTGTGCACGCCAGTTTGATTGCATTCGTCGAAACAGGGTGGACCACGTGAAAGTTGCAATCTCCCACCCCAATGAATGAGCCATCATAGCCCCCCATAATAGAGAATTCCAAAGCTTCATCATCCCTTACCATTTCAGACCAAATTGGTTTACCCTTTATTGCCAATTAAAGATTCCTTACTTTAAAAGAAATAACATTCTCCTTGCATTACCCTATAAGTTTATAGAGTAATTTATATATCTTGATGCCACCTCTCATTCCTCTAGCACCTGGAGGATAGCTGTATAGCCCACTCAGTCATTCCTCACGTACAGTGGCGCAGCTGGTTGAGCTGCTGCCTCACAATGCCAGAGACCTGGGTTCGATCCAGACCTCGGGTGCTATCTGCGAGGAGTTTACACTTTTGCCTTGTGACTGTGGGAGGTCCTCTCCTTACATTCTAAAGACATGTGGATTTGGTTAATTGGCCTCTGTAATTGCCTTCAGTGTCGGGAGTGGATGCAAAAGTGAGATAACATGGAAGTAGTATGAACAGGCAATTGATGTTCAACGTGGACTGAAGGGTCTATTTCCCCGCTGCATCTTTTTTTTAAATAGACCTGCCATCCCAGAAACTAGGCTGATGAAACATTGCTGCACTCCCTCTGCAGCAGTTAATTCCATTAGAAGGATGGTACACAGATGGATGGTACACAGATGGATGGTAAAATCTTACCATACCCGATGTAACTGCGGGAGGTCATCTTTACTCTTGTACTCAAATACATTTGTAGTGAAGGCAACATACCATTTGGCTTCTTAATTGCTTTTTCATCTTCATGTTTGCTTTTACCAATTCATGTACAAAAACAACCATATCCTATTGAAAATCACCATTTCTCAAATTGTTACAGTTGAAAAAAACCCACTGCATTTCCAGTTTATCTACCAAATAGAAGCCTTCACATGTTTCCAATGTTTGTACTCCACTTGCCTTGTTGTTGCATACTCATTCATTTCATTCATATTCTCTTGAAGAATATTTTGCATCCTCATCACTACTTACACTCCGTCTTAGTTTCCTATCATCCACAAACTTAGAATGTTGCATTTGTTCCTCTCAACCAAATTGTCAATATAGCTCACAAATGTCCAGACACTATTCCTGAGAGCATCCTACTGGCCACAACCTGTGAAGGACCTTTTTATTCTTTATTCATGGCGTTTTTGGTCACCTTTTACTGAATTCTGAAATCCACACGATCCTCAATTATTGCTTTTTTATAAAACGATTCCTTGGATTTAATGTTTAAGAAAGAACTGCAGATGCTGGAAAAATCGAAGGTAGACAAAAATGCTGGAGAAACTCAGCGGGTGAGGCAGCATCTATGGAACGAAGGAATAGGTGACGTTTCGGGTCGAGACTCTTCTTCAGATTTAATACTCCATTGGATTTAATACTACTTTTACCTTGTATTTAATACTTGGATTTACCTTGGATTTAATACTATTACTTTCTCCTGTATTCCATGGTTTGACCATTTATAAAAATGTATATTTGCTGCAATTCATAATACATCTTTCAATGCTGGCCATCCATTGTTACATCTGTAATGCAGTTTCTCAGTGTTCCACAGCTCACTTGACTCTTATATCCTCAGTTTCCTTTAGATCGAAAATACTGTTTTCAGAATGAGCTGTATTGCTTTTGAACTTAATGCATTAATCTATGATTATTCATAAATACAAGATATTACTAATACCGTATGCATTCAAAAGAGAGTAACACAGAGCTCTTAGGGCTAGCAGAATCAAGGGGTATGGGGAGCAGGCAGGAACGGGGTACTGAATGTGGACAATCAGCCATGATCACATTGAATGGCGGTGCTGGCTCGAAGGGCCAAATCGCCTACTGCATAGACTTAGAGGCATTGTTTTGTCTTTGCACTATTATTATTTGTTTGTGTGTATATGTGCATGCGCGTGTGTATATATATATGCATTTATTGCATATATATATACTCTGTGTGTGTGTGTATATATTGTGCCGCTCTTCTCATTCTTTACCAAGATGTGCCGTCAATATATTTTTAAACTACTATTCTGATGCCAAACATATCACTATCCTTTTTCCTCTTTATGTCAATTATCATCAATGCATAGCTCCCCTTGCTCACCTCTGCTCACCTTGCAGTCATTCCTACAATAACAGTTATCTAACATTCAACTAATCGTACTGTTAATTTATCCACCTAGTCGCGGATGTAACGCTTATTTAGACGTGGTTCTCGAATGTTAAAGAGGAGGAATCTCAGGGGGCTAGACACCTTGTCAATTAACAACAGAAATCTCCTTTGACAGAAGCCACGAATATACCGTTAACGATATCAAACAAGAAAAAGTGGATGTGAAGAATTTAACAAAGTGCACTAAAAAAAACCTACACCACTGAATGAAGTAAATGAAGTGCCAACTTGGAAAAAAAATCAATTTGAGTCATGTTTTATAAAACAGAACATGAAGACTGAATAAAGTAATGCTGCTCACATTGCCGGTGGTGCATTGAATGCATTGCCTTGTGTTGCTTTTTATTTACCAAAGCAATATAATGTAATGCTTAAGTGGAGATGGTGATGCGTGCCACTTAAAAGCCGAGTAAGCATCTTGTGCTTTTTTATGTTTTCTTTGAACTGAGAACACGCTCTTCACATTACCATCAGAACATGACTCATGAATGTAAGTAACTGTTTTTTGCATTAGGTGCTCCCTGGAGGTATTAGAAAATATCATGTCCCCGCTTGAAATGTAGATGTGAAATCTACCAGAAAGAAATATTTATGACCATTTTATGCTTGATTAGATTTGGATGACATCTGTTGGGAGACAGGGACTGGACAAAGAGAAAGCTGCTCTTGGGTAAATGTTAACAGAGTTGTTTAGATGATGCAGGAGCTGAACCTTCCATTACAGCCAGGCAAAAATACAAGAACACTGTAAGGGTGAACACAGCTGAAAGGATTCTCTTGTGATGGAGAGGGACACAGTAATCTGACTTCTCCAGTACCAAGAAGATGCAGCTGCTTGTCTCTACCCAATATAACCAGGTAATACCTAGTTCACACATTTTCTTGTAGTTCATTTTAAGGTCAGTGAAATTAGGTTGAAGTGGCTTGATATTTCGATTAAATGTAATACCACTTTGCGGTGAACTTTGAGTCCACATGATTTCAGTGGATAGTCTGCACATTGTTTATTTCTTTACGGCTTTTATTTCAATTTATTTATTACCATCCAAAAGCTTTTTTTGCATTCGGATCCAAATGTAATGATTGGTAAGTGAGAATCTGCTCTGGGAAAAAAAAATCCAGGATTAGGTGTACTTGCTCAAACGTCCAGTACAATTTGAATATTTTAAACCGTTTTAGTTGTGTTTGTAGTTTTGCCACTTCCAGTACTTTTGAAGCTCAGATGTATCTTTCTTCACTCTTCGATCTATGACCCAGTGGGTTGGAACAGCAGGTGGGTCTTATTATGTAAAGTCGTTAAACCCACTGTCTTTTCCAAAGAGTGGTTGTTTGGTCTTTCCTGTTTTTGGAGGAGTTTAAAGTGAACCCAGCTAAGTGAGAAGTGGTTTTGATTATTTAAACCCCCCTCTATGCCAGTAAATTTCCAAAAGAAAGGGATTATATAGGTGACTCTGAGCTCTTTCTCATATGTGTGCATATATATTTCAGTGACAGAGAACAAAGCGTGCAACTCAGCTATTGATGTAAAACAAATTCAGCTGGGAATGTTTGCAACAATTATGACAAGAGAGTGCTTTTACTGAGGTTCTAGCAAAGATTCTGAATTACAAATTTGTTCCATTATAACGCGATTAGAGTTGAAGATACCCTAGTAAATGAAGAAAACAGTACGCTTCTAATTTTAGTTGTGACTTCAGTAATAACGTCCCACTGACCAGCTAAGAATGATTAATGACGAGGTACACCAGTTTCTCATTTGTTAAATGATTTGTAGCAGTTGGATTAAACAGCAGAATGCAAACAGAATATTATTGTGACATTTTTGATCCCGAATATTATTTCTAAGGAACTGATACTAGGTATTGCAGAATGTGACATAGGAAGAGTTTTTGAATTACGTTTTGAACATTTGAATTACAAAGAAAGTATCCCTATTATATACCAAAACTTCAATTGATATATGAGTGGAGCTGACATGACTATAAGTCTGCAAGAAAGCACAAATAATATATAAATGATTAGCCTGTTGTTTCAGTTCTAATGGATCTCCATGCCAACCCTTAACACTACATTTAAATCATTGCTAGTCTGTGGATTGAAATTCTGCCTTGCCATTTGATATGTACTGCAGAAAATTACCTAAATGTTCTGAATGTTATTAACTGAAATCAATAATTAAATGAATTTAATTAACATATAAACAGCACACCTGCAGGATCTTTATTTGGACAGTAAGAATACTATTACATAATTAAAATAATTAATATCAGTTTATCTCTTGAAAGATTATACTTGTTTTGCTTAAAGCTTTATGCAAATTGTAAACATTTTGTCATATAATAAATTGGAAAACAACAAAGTACGCGGAAATAATCTCTCTCTCTCTCTCTCTCTCTCTCCCTCTGTCTGTCTCTCTCTCTCCCTATCTCTCTCTGTGTCCCTTTCTGTCTCTCTCTGCCACTCTCTGTCTCCCTCTCTCTCACACACACAAAGAATGACATACATTATTTGGAGGTATGGTGGTAAACTGCAGTGGTAGATGTAATTAATATGGATCACGATTTTGATTACATATTTCATGTAATGAGAAATAATGCTGCAAAGTGGCACGCAAATACTTTGATCTATCCTTTTATTGAGAATGCAGACTGTATGTAATGATGTTAGAGCATAGAAGGAATAAGGCAGTAAACAGACTAAGAGTTTAGATGTTAAAAACCATAGCAGTGAAGCTCAAATGTTATGTAACTGAATAGTGGGGAAAGAGAATGTTTATTGCATGCACGATAATATGTAGTTAGGTAGTTCTTCATTATGATCAAATGCATGAAGAGATTCTCAGTACTTTTGAAAGCAAAATTGGCACCAAACTATGTGAAGGAATTTTTGCAGACCAGAAGTCCTTAATGTTTTACAATATACACTGTCAGAGTTCCATTGGTTGCTGTGGAGAAAAAGCTAATGAGTTTACAAGGTGGTGAACCCACTGTTTGGATAATTCTAAGCCACATTCCATCTCGACAGCCAGCAATCTTTGCTATCACTCACCACTATCTTTCATAGAAACATAGAAATGAGGTGATGGAGTAGGCCATTCGGCCCTTCGAGCCAGCACCGCCATTCAATATGATCATGGCTGATCATCCAAAATCAGTACCCCGTTCCTGCTTTCTCCCCATATCCCTTCATTCCATAGCCCTAAGAGCTATATCTAACTCTCTCTGGAATCAATTGTGGTTGCATTTGAATTCAATGTAATGGACAGTCACATTCAGTCTTATACATGAAATATAATTTATGGGAGTGTAGTTCCAGCGGACGTATATATGGGTAAAATTAGTTTACGCCATTGTATCATTAACCTAATCACCCTAATCTTTGCTACCTTACCATTTCTTACAATATTCAGTGTATGCTGCTTACTGTTTAACCCACCATCTCAGCTCTATTTAACACTTCTTTGTTAACCATAGATGGTTCATGGAGCATCACAGTACAGGATCAGGCCCTTCGTCCCACCCTGTCACTGCTAACCATAATGCCAAGACCAACCCTTATCTGTCTGACATAATCCATATCCCTCCATTCCTTGCACATCCATGTGCCTATCCAAAAGCCTGTGAAATGTCACTATCGCCTCTCAACAGCGCGTTCCAGGCACTCACCACCCTTTTTGTAAAAAGGAAACTTGCCCTGCACATCTCCATTAAACTTTGCCCTCTCACATTAAAGCTATGCCCTCTAGTATTTGATATTTCCATCCTGGAAAAAAGGTTCCAACTGTCTACACTATCTATTAAATTCATGGAGTCGTGGAGTGATACAGTGTGGAAACAGGCCCTTCGACCCAACCCGCCCACACCGGCCAACAATGTCCCAGCTACCCTAGTCCCACTTGCCTGTGCTTGGTCCATAACCCTCCAAACCTGTCCTATCCATGTAACTGTCTAATTGTTTCTTAAACGATGGGATAGTCCCAGCCTCAACTACCTCCTCTGGCAGCTTGTTCCAAACACTCACCACCCTCTGTGAAAAGGTTACCCCTCTGATTCCTATTACATCTTTTCCCCTTCACCTTTGGTCCTCGTTTCCCCTACTCTGGGTAAAAGACTGTGCATCTACCCGATCCATTCCTCTCATGATTTTGTATACTTCTATAAGATATGCCCTCATCCTCCTATGCTCCATGGACTAGAGACCCAGCCTATACAACCTCTCCCTATGGCTCACACCCTCTAGTCCTGGTAACATTGCCATGATTTTATATACTTCTATAGAACATAGAGCAGTACAGCACAAGAACAGTTCATTTCTCCTGTTGACCCTTCTTTCTGAATGGGATAAACGTATGCTCAATATTATGAAATAGTCACTATTCATTTTCCGACCTTTCCTTCAGCCTGTTTTTCCCAGAATACTCTCAATAACTCCCCCTTCAAACCCTTGTAATTGCCCTTATTGAAATAAAGGGCTTTGCCTTTGGACCTGCGGTGTTCACCACATCCTGCTTCAAGAATTCCATCATGTTATGATCACGCCTCCCCAGAGGATTGTTAAACGCAAGATCTCTTATTAACAAGTCTAAAGTAGTCTATTCCTGAGTAGATTCTGAAGTGTATTGGTCTCAGAAGCAGTCCCCAATGCATTTCACAAAATTCTTCGATAGTATGCCCAGCAATTTTAGTCCATTCAATATGCAGATTAAGAGCACCAATGCCAATTGTAATTTCCTTCATACATGCCCCCAACTATTACCCCATATACATTTCCTCCCATGTGCAGAAACATCACCTATTCCTTTTCTCCAGAGATACTCCAGCTTTTTGTGTTTACATAAGGGATGATATTTTTACATGGCAAATAGTAGCAATGGAGCTAGATTCAATGGTAGCATTGAAAGGGGAGCTGGGCACAGATTGAAAAGAAAATCAAGGCTCGGGGAAGAAGGCAAAGGAATAGGATGAGATGGCTCATTCTAATGTAGAATATGTACAGACAGAATAAATGGGCCATATAGAGTAATTCTTATTCATATAGTGTAAACGTATCACAAGTGATTCTTGTGATACGTTTACACCCCCTTAGCAAATGTAGAGTCTATTGTTGAACGGTGTAAGATCCAGACAGCATTAGATGGGTAGGAAGGAACTGCAGATGCTGGTTTATACTGAAGATAGACACAAAATGCTGGTGTAACTCAGCGGGTCAAGCAGCATCTCTGGAGAAAAGGAATAGGTGACATTTTGAGTTCCAACCCGTTCTTCAATGTCGCCCACTTTGAGGCAATATTTTAGGGGCATACGGATCAGTCCCAAACCGCTGTTCATTATTTCCACTCAAACAGATTCCACTTCATGATCCACTATCATTGCTGCACAGATACCGTCCTTGATTAGCAACACCTCCACAACCCTTCTCCTTTTTCCTTACTTTCGAAGATCAAATAAACTGGAATATTGAGTTCCCAGTTGTGGTCACACTGCAGCTGTGCCTCTGCAAATGCTAATAAGTCAAACACATGTATTTCTATCTGTGCTATCACCTCATCTATCTTCTTAAAAAAAAAACTGTGTGCATTTAGATTAAAGAACAGATTAAAGCTCTGACTTTTTGCTCTTGGTATTTATTCTGGTTGTCATGTCTACTGCACACTTTTACATCTATTTTCTGCCCCTTGATTCATGGTTTGACTTTTTTTCATTCACCCTTCACAACCCTGTGCGTTTGCTCTCTAATTTTTGACTTGTTCAACTTTCCATGGTCTGAACCCTCCGCTGGTATAATCAGCATGAACCACTATCACTGTGCACTTGCCCTTGTGACAACTGAAGTACCATTGAAACATTGAATATCCACAACCCTGGTCATATGATTTGCCGTTACATAACCATGTCAACACAGTGAAGACTGTTCCAACAGGACCGGTCTCACTTCTCCAAGTACTTGTGAATCAGAACACATTTCTCCTGCACCAATCTTTGCGATATGTATTTACTTCTCTAATCTCATTTAACCTCTGCCAATTTGCACATGGCTCAGGTAATGATCTGGAGATTATTGCCTTTTGTGATTTTGCTTTCCAATTTTGCACCAAGCAGCTCGTAACAATCCCTCTGCAAAATATCCTCTTCTGCTTAGAATATTTGTATGCATGTGGACCGGGGCAACTTGACCACTCCAGGTTCCTTCACAGTGGCGCAGCGGTAGAGTTGCTGCCTTATAGCATCAGCGACCTGGGTTTGATGCTGACCTCAGCAGTTGTCTGTACGGAGATAGCACATTCTTAACCTACTTCACCCCATATCCATAGCCCTTTTTCCAATCTCTGTGAACTGACTTCGCTTCTGAGGTCTGACTGGACCACACATTGGACCAACACCAATGGAGGCCTTTACCTCGGGCAACCAAGAGTAATTACATGGAATGAATTGCAATATGGATGATGATTGTCTTTTATTTTCTGGGATTAATTAGTTATTAACTTTCTCATCAATTCAGCCTATCTGCAGTCATCTTTCCCTAAAATGCTTTTAGTTTTAGTTTTAGTGATACGGCACGGAAACAGGCCCTTCGGCCCATCGAGTCTGCGCTGGCCAACGATCCCCGCACATTAACACTTATATCAAGCCAATTAACCTACAAACCTGAACGTTTTTGGAGTGCGGGGAGAAACCCAAGATCTCAGAGAAAACCCATGCAGGTCACAGGGAGAACGTACAAACTATGTACTGACGGCACCCGTAATCGGGATCGAACCAGGGTCTCCAGCGCCGCAAGCGCTGTAACGCAGCAGCTGTAACGCTGCTCCACCGTGCCACCCTGTTAATGTTATTGCATTCCTCGAGCTAGGATAGTTTACGATTTCTTCTTGAACTCTTGTAAATTGTTACCATATCTCTCGCTCTTTCTTGTTCTTTTTTCCCTCTCCCTGCCCTACAGCTCCTCACACACAAACAACCCTCTGTCAGAATTGTATTCTGTATTTCGTCCTAAAGATGGCTCGATACAGGATCAGTTCTTATGCAGAGGAAATACATTTTTCACATTTCTGCCTTGCATTTGATTTTCTCTGATTGACTGAACAGTTCGTTTTCTTTTAACACGGCCAACATTCTTAACTTTCATCAAAAAATAATTGGTTAGTCTATTTCAACACATCTCGCTGATAGTGGTATAGCAATCTGATTTCAAAATTCTGAATGTTTTATTTAGAATATAGTTGTGGGGAATGGACATTGCGATCAATTTTATTATTTTGGTCTAACTGGTCCAGTCTTTGAATCTGCAGATTAAACATTCAAAACACAAACAAAATACGTTCAGAAAGATAAACATTTTGATCTAATAATGCAAAATGACTGCAGGGCAGTCTGGAATATCAAGGTTATTCTGGAGAGAAAGAAAATGTTCTCCCCTTTTTTTGGCATAAAGCAATGCTTTTTGTAACAAAAGATTGTTTCAGCTCAAAAATTGAGTTTGCCCCACACATTGTGCATGCTCTACTATGCTTGTGGTTAAATGCACTGCTTATGTTCCTCTGCCATCTGTGTGTGTGTGTGCCATTGCAACGGTGGTTGGAACCAAAAGGAAGAAAAGTGAACTGTAATAAATGTTAAAATGCCGCACAAAAAGGAACGATAAACAGAAGTCAGAGGAGGTGTTGAGAGTGGAGTACTTTTGGCCAAATGATATTTCAGAACTAACGGATGGTAATTTGTAACAAAAGCTCCACGGGGAGGCAGGGTGACAGTGACAAAAAACTATAGCTGCAAGACTGAATATGATCACAAAGTGAATGCAACGTATCTGGACAAGTACATGCTAAAGTGTCCGCATAAACAGAGAGGGGCGCTGCAAGCAACGGTGAGGTTCACCGGGGAAATGCGAACCAAAGGCAAATGGGCCAGCAAGTTATGACGGTGCAGGTTCTTTCCCAATTCCTCCTTTAGTTGAAACTACATGATTCTGAAGTAAATGTTTCCATAATGAATTAGACACAAAATGGACAAAATAGCGTTCTTAAAAAAAAAAGGTACTTGGCTTAATTTTATAGGACTTCATTCTAGATTGAAAATAAGTCTGACTTCTTTAGGACTGCAGTACAAGGAGACAATAAGAAAGGTGAATTATATTGGAAAAAGAAATTACCTTTGCGTCTATATTTGTTTGAAAATGCAGTTGTTATTTACTTCTACTCTCTGTGGTTTTTAGCAGCATTCAACACCTCAATGCCACTATTTCTCAGGCCTTTTGCTACACTCCAGCCATTACCATTACAAGTGCAGGTTGCCGCTCCACACACTCTACCTTCGTTACAACCATTCGGGTTACGGAAAATCACCGTTAAATAATTCGCAAATCATTGTCCACATATCTGAGATGCAGAATAAAATTTGTGCTCCTGGAATCTCTGAAAAAATTGTAAATAAATCAACACAGAATTTATTGTTTTCAGCTCCCAATTCCCGACGGGCGTGCTGTTGACGTAATTTTGCCATACAGAAAATTGCAACGTGGACTATTTTCTCGGAATGCAAACCCCCGTTTCCCCACCTCCCCCTCCACCCCCATGATAAAGCAAGGTTTGACTATGCCTCTGAAAGCAGATTGTGTGTTAAATTGCATACAGACGCCACATCAGCAATATATTTTTCAATGTGATCATGTCCTGAAACAACTGTGTACAGAAATAAAGGCCTCTAGCAAGTTGGCTCATGCAGCATGATACAACTGCTTATTAGTCAGTCTTTATACTTGGATTTTTCCATACAAAAGAGGTGGTTAGTAACATATATCAGTTTAGCAGTTTCGGTCACTAATATGTTAAAGAAGGAACTGCAGATGTTGGAAAATCGAGGCTACACAAAAGGCTGGGGAAACTCACCCTTGTTCACTAATATATTGAGCAGATGATAATTTATAGGACATGTTTGAACTAAATGGCATAAATAGTCCAGGAGATCCATCCTTGCTATCAGGCTCACCCAGAAGTTTCAAACTTTAACCAGATGAGTCAAAAGAAAGGAAATTTGAGTATCATATAATTGGCACTGTTAAACTTGAAATAGTGAGAGTCTACAATGCCACAAGTACTATTTCGTGGAAACTAATGCAGTAGAGAGATTCACATCGTTATATCTTGAATAACAGTTATCAAATTGAAACTGTTAGACTTCTTTAAGGGGATCGTATAAACAAAATATGATACGTGTGTATTGCAATAGGTGAATAGTAACTGTCTTATCATTTTGATCCCATCAACTGGTTAATCTCTAAATCGTTTTTGCTTGGCTAATCTGAAAAATGGTATTTTGGTCTCGGTAGATTCCAATGTAGTTTGTTAACAATTAAAAAGGAAAACCATAATTGCTATTCATGGTGATTATTGCAATAAAACTCCGCTTTCTTTATCCCTGGATTTATAAAAAAATCATGCAGTCATATGAGATCAGAAATTGATTAATAAAAATGTGGTCTACTGAAGAACATGAATAATAAAATCTGATGCATGCTTTTATTTGTAACTTTGATTGTAGTTGGAAATATACCACACACACACACACACACACACACACACACACACACACACACACACACACACACACACACACACACACACACACACACACACACACACACACACACACACACACACACACACACACACACCCTGACCATCCAACTCAGTATCCCATACCTGCCTTCTCTCCATACCCCCTAATCCCTTTAGCTAGCAATGTTACAAAATTTTGAGATTTTAAAAATCAAGTCTGCAATTTATCCCATCAGATAAAGCATAAAAAGAAGTTTAATTTGACACCTAATTTACTTTCATATCTTCAGTATTAAGAAAGTTATGGCCATTTTCATACTCGGAAATGAGCATCTTGCTTCCCATTGCCTTTCAATTGACTTAACTCAAAAGCTGTGATCTGGAAAAGTTAAATGTCCATAATATTCTTAATAATTAAGAGAACTCAATGAAATTTTCAGTTATTATAGATTGAAGCATTCTGAAACAAATATTAAACAATCTTACTTGGATGACCTGAAATTAAAGCATATAATTAGTTAGTTATCTAATTGTAGCTAATTACAAAATTCAATGAGTAGATCTAAACATCTATCAATTTCTTAAGAAAAGATAAACTTTTTAAAAATTGCCTAAGTGTCCAAATAACATTCACACAATAATCCACAATATAACATAATTTTTTAATCTCATTTTCATGAATTTCTGGGCCAAATGGAAGGATTTTAGTGTTTTATGCCTGTAAATTAATGGCCATTTAAATCAACTAGCGAGTGGGTTTTAGCGGAATGCGGTGGATTGGAACGTTGGGAGTCGGGGGGAAAAATACTGGGGGTTCATACATTTTTTGGGGAACCCATTTCGCAACATAAAAATATTATTAATGCCTCCCGAAAAACCAACTTTTAATATAAAAATAAACTATTTACCTTTTTTTCTTCCCTACGCAAAATGCTTCCGGTTGTCTGCGGTCACGGCTTTTGAAGGTGATTTTTAAATTACTCTAGTTAATAAATAATTTAGAGTAATTTAAAAATACCACCATTGATGAAATGTCGGAGCGATTTTTCTTCAGCAACCAAATCGCCCGACATTCATCGATTTGTCCTGCCTGTGGAAAACGGCACTTTAAGCCCGCCCCCCTCTGCAAGGCGCGGAAGTCGCGCACACGGGGAGCGGCAGAAGTGCAGCGCCGGTAAAGGTAAGTTTTGTAACATACCTACTTTAGCCGCAAGGGCCACATCTGACTCCCTCTTAAATATAGCCAATGGATTTTTCCATACAAAAGAGGTGGTTAGTAACATAGCTTGTGAAAAAAAATCATGCAGTATTCTGAGGAAGGGTCTCGACCTGAATCGCCGCCTATCTCCTTCGCTCCTTAGATGCTGCTGCACCCGCTGAGTTTCTCCAGCCTCTTGTGTACCCTGGTTAGTAACATATATCAGTTTAACAGTTTTGTTCACTAATAAACAAACAATAATAGTGCAATAATAACAATAATAGTCAATGTAGTTCAGAGCTTATATGGAGGTTGTAGTGTTTTATAGTCTAATGGCTGTAGGGAAGAAGCTGTTCCTGAAGCTGGACGTTACAGTTTTCAGACTCTGGTACCTTCTTCCCTATGACAGGGGTGAGATGAGCGTGTGGTCAGGGTGATGTGGCTCTCTGATGATGCTGGGTGCCTTTTTGAAGCAGTGACTCTGGTAAATCCCTTTGATGGTGGGGAGGCCAGAGCCCGTGATGGACTGGGCAGTGTTCACAACTTTCACAAGATGTTCACAAGTGTTCATAAGATGATTCTTGTTTAAGAAAGAACTGCAGATGCTGGAAAAATCGAAGGTAGACAAAAATGCTGGAGAAACTCAGCAGGTGAGGCAGCGTCTATGGAGCGAAGGAATAGGTGACGTTTCAGGTCGAGACCCTTCTTCAGACTGAAGAAGGGTCTCGACCCAAAATGTCACCTATTCCTTCGCTCCAGAGATGCTGCCTCACCCGCTGAGTTTCTCCAGCATTTTTGTCTACCATAAGATGATTCTTGGCGCTTTCTCTGGTTAGCATTAGATTGAACAGTCTGTCAAACTAAAGAATACCTAGAGACAGCATGAAAGGAAGAGGAAAAAAAAACAATTTTAGTCAGCTTTTCAATTAATATTTTACAAAGAATAAAATAAAGATTTATCTATGTGCATATGATTACGGTGGGAAGCTGACTTATCAGCAAAAATCTTAAAAACGAAAGTATTTTTTAATTCTATTGATCGAAAAATTCTAAAGCATGAAACAACTTTAATGTGATAGAATTTAATCTGGAAACTAATTGCTAAAATCTAAATGTGATTGTTTACTTCTTATACATTTTACAGTAGTTGCGTGCTTATTTCTAGATCCACCTTGTCAGCTAATGTGGAGATCACATGAGTCAGATGAAGGGTCTCGACCCGAAACGGCACCCGTTCCTTCTCTCCAGAGATGCTACCTATCCTGTAGAGTTACTCCAGCATTTTATGTCTATAGACATGTGGCCAAATGTGCTATACTGTATATCAGCATATTGGGTGATAGTTTTGATGAACACCTACATTCAGTCCGCCTTGCCCAACACGATCTTCTGGATGCCAAACAGTTTAACTCCCCTTCCCACTCCCACACTGACCTTTCTGTCCTGGGCTTCCTCCACTGTCAAAGAGAGGCCACACACAAATTGGAGGAACAGCACGTCATATTTCACTTGGGCCGCTTACAACCCAGGGGTATGAAGATTGATTTCTCTAATTTCAAATAACCCTTGCATCCTCTCCCTCTCTCTGCCCCGCCCCATCCTTGTCGTCCCGCTAGTTCCTCTATTTGCATCCATATATCCCTTTGTTATCATCTCTTCCACAGCCAACGTAGAAACATAGAAAATATGTGCAGGAGCAGGCCATTTGGCCCTTCGAGCCAGCCCCGCTCCATGAACCATTGCGGGCTCCACCGTTCCTTGGTCATCGGTACCAGCTCTGATTTGTTTGGAACCTTTTCATACCTCTAGTTTCCCTCTCCCCCGACCCTCAGTCTGAAGAAGGGTCTCGAGGTGAAACATCACCGATTCCTTTTCTCCAGAGATGCTGCCTGAGGTGCTGAGTTACTCCAGCACTCTGTGTCTATCTTCTTTCTGTGTACTCTGCAACCTTGTCCATTATTTTTAGAACATCTGAGCTGTAGGCCCCGGACTGGGCAACAGGCTACTTCTTTGCCAGCTTATGTGTTTGCCACTGAATTTCTGGAAGGTTGTTTCAAATAATCAATGCACATTCAACTACTATTTTATACAACCCTGTGGTGTTTACACATTGATATGTCGGAACCTTTTTGTTTATTATGCTATCTGTGAGGACCCTGTTCACAGACCTGTCACGCTGCTGCAAGTAAGGATTTCATTGTTCTGTTTTTTGTCGAGTCTTGACTCTTGGATACAGGGAGAACACGTGCCCCGCAGGTTGCTAACTCTTTGTTCTCGAGATGAGGTTTTTACCAATCATCGGTTTCATGTTGTTTACATTATGACGTAGAAGTAAGAGCTGGCAAGACAAAGGAAAATAGGAAGCCACAAAATATGTCAAGGGAAGTTGTGCGTCTGTTGTTGTACTTTAGTTTAGCAGAGAGATACAGCGCGGTCTTTGGCCCACCGAGTCCGCACCGACCAGCGATCCCCGCTGTTAACACTATCCTACACAATCTAGGGACAATTTTTACATTTGTATCCAGCGAATTAACCTGCAAACCTGCACGCCTTTGGAGTGTGAGAGGAAACCAAAGTTCTCGGAGAAAACCCACGCACGTCACGGGGAGCACATACGAACTCCGTACAGACAAGCACCAATAGTCGGGATCGAACCTGGGTCTCTGGCGCTGTAAACACTGTAAGGTGGCAACTCTACCGCTGCGCCACCCATTGTGCTTTTTAAAATGTGATGTCGATTTTGTGCTTTTTAAATAGGACGTTATCATTGTTGTATATAGTAATTTGACAGAGATTCTATCAGCAGAGTAAATCAATATATCATCAATAATCCATATCTCCCTGCATTGTGGTGTGGACCGAGGATTAAACAACGATTTATAAAAAGCATCTCTTTCGGCTCTCTAAGTAACAGTCACGGCTATTACGCTTGAGGTTTCATTCTAGTTCTAAGCCTGTATTTTGCTTTCTTTATTTGACACCTGCTGTTTGTAATCTCACAGCACTTGAACTACAAATAAAGGAAATTCTGGAACAGAAAACCTGACCTTTTGTAATATGAAAAAAATATCCATGCAACTGTAAATGTCCAGCTGTGCTTGTCTTTTTGTGTTCCGTCTTCATCACTTTGCTCAGTTTCACTTAATAACGTCTTCATCAGAGATCACCGCGGTGCAAGAAACTGCATTTGCTGATCAAATTCAATTGGATAACATTGTGATCCGGAGCCCTAAAAACAGCAGAGATGTGCTGTGAATGTAGAACGATAAAGCCATGTGATTGATTGATTCTCCTTGTCACAGATGAAGATAACAATATCTGTAAATACATCATTTCATTCAGCACAGTATAAGGGATGAGGGCAACACTGGGATCATGGGAACATGTGGCCTAATGGAAATGCAGTTCATCATAATGATCAAATGAAGGGAAAATGAGTTTGTGTACGCAAGACTTTAAAGAAAATAGCAAGCGCAGGTCATTATATTGATGAAACAACACTCCTGGCAACACCATGATTGTTCTGTTGCCTTTGCTTTCACACAACTAGATACCATTATGTGACCTAAAATACAAAACTAAAACAAGTTTTATTTGTCAATGCATTTGTTAATTTTGACAATTCAGCCTCCATGTCAAAGCAGTAACTCTCAAGCGATCTCTTGAATTCAGCTGTTTGAGGTGGTGATCCAAGTGGTTATGGTATGACAGACTGGATATCCTTCAACAGGTTTGGCATAGAGGTAGAGTTGCTGCCTTACAGCGCCTGCAGCGCCAGAGACCAGGGTTCGATCCCGACTACGGGTGCTGTCTGTACGGAGTTTGTTTGTTCTCCCCGTGACTGCGTGGGTTTTCTCTGAGATCTTCGGTTTCCTCCCACACTCCAAAGACGTACAGGTTTGTAGGGTAAATGGCATGGTATAAGTGTAAATTATCCCTAGTGTGTTTAAGGGAGTGTTAGTGTGCAGGGATTGCTGGTCGGCGTGGACTCGGTGGGCTGAAGGGCCTGTTTCCGCGCCGTCTCTCTAAACTAAACTAAATTAAAAGTTATTTGTGTATAAGTACTGCTTGATCACATGTTTCAAACTAGATTTATTAGATGATAATCAGCCTGATTGTTCTCCCTGTAGTGGACATCGCATATGTACGGCAACTTTCCACATTAGACTTTTGACTTTTGAGACAAGGCGCTGAAACAGGCCCTGCAGCCCACTGAGTCCACGTCGACCATCGATCACCCGCACACTGGCACTATCCATCACACTAGGAGCAATTACAATTTTCCCCAAAGCCAATTAACTTACAAACCTGTACATCTTTGGAGTGTTGGAGGAAACCGGAGCACCCGGAGAAAACTCGCACGGTCACAGGGAGAACAAACAACCTTCAAACAGACAGCAAACGTAGTCAGGATCGAACCCAGGTCTATGGTGCTGTAACGCAGCAATTCTACTGATGCGCCACTGTGCCGCCCCGCCCCGCCACGATTGTCTGGTTAATTGATATCGAGTAACTTCCCTGGAACAGCTGGACTTGGGGCAGGGCTAGCCTGAGAACATGTTCCCTGTACCATATAATTGTAGAAATAGACCACAGTGCCTCTCAGATGCTCACTTTTGAGATTAAATGTCTGTTCTGAGATCCTATTGAACACAATGATATTTGGAGTATCCTTGGTGTGAAGGTAGGAATTTTCTATTCCTATTATATCTGTGGTGCTTTTGGCCACAGGTAGCTTAGGGTGAGCAAGGTAAATTTGGTTTTTCCCTTGGGTCACTTCCTTGCACCTCAACATCATCATACCATCTTTTCTCATCTTGCACGGTTTTGCAAGTGGCACAGGACATACCCAGGCATTGTAACGGAAGAGTACGACACCAAGAAAGTTGCCCTCAGTAGGACTATATCCATCTGTTACTTTATAAGTTTGTGGGGTAGCACTGCCAAGTTAGACATTAATCCCCAATTGTTTGTGAGGACGTCTTTGCCAGGCGAACTGGGCTCGGAGGGCATTTGCCGTGCCCAAATTGCATTTCTCGTTTGCTTCTGGTTGGTCTGGCTGTAGATGCAGCATTATCAAAAAGGCAGCCATCATCATTAGTGACCCACACCACCCTGGCCACACACTCATTTCACGCCTGCCATCAGGAAGAAGGTACAGGAGCCTGAAAACTGTAAAGTCCAGGTTCAGGAACAGCTTCTTCCCTGCAGCCATCAGGCTATTAAACACTAGAGCCTCCAAATAAGCTCTGAACTACATAGAGTATTATTGTTTTATTGCACTAATATTGTTATTTGTTTTTTATGTGTACGTATATGTGCCCGCATGTGTGTGTGTATATATATAAATATGTGTGCGTGTGTATATGTGAGTGTGTATATATACACACACCCTGAACTTTTTTATCGCTTATTGTTTACAGTGCACTTTGTTTACATATTCTGTTGTGCTGTTGCAAGTAAGAATTTCATTGTTCTATCTGGGACATATGGCAACATTCTTGACTGTTGACTCTCGAGACAATAAGCTGGTTTGCTACTTCATGTTAGAGGGCATTGAGTAGAGGTCTGGAGCCTCATACAACCAAACTGGGTATGGATAAGGACGCCAGATAACCTAAACAGGACCAGATGTAAAAACTTTCATAATTCACTGGCTATTGTTGGATTTCCATTTAATGTTTATCTGTATTTACATTCCGATAAAGCTATGGCGGTTTTTGTATTTTTGTCTCTGGATTGTTAGGCCTGTCCTAGTTTGCGAACTTAATCACTAAAGCAGCAATTATTAACTACCAGGTAGTCAAATCTAAATTTCATTTTTGAAACATGTAAGTAGAGTCACAAAAAAGAAGAGGGTGATAAATGGGTTTAATATACATTTAGAAGTAGAGCTTATGATAGATTATTTTCTTTCTGGGACAAGAGGCAAGGAAAGACTCCTATTTGGGAAATTAAAATAGGTGTGTTTTTACTTCAAAGAAGAATGAAGAAGTTGTGTATAATGTGGCTGGCACACAAGGCTCTTGAAGGAGTGGCTTAGAGAGTGGAGAAGATAGCAGGAAATGATGTCCTGCGTGCCCGCCTATCTTGGCTGCACACAACATTATAAATGATATGAAGTACTCAAGACTTGTTACTTTTTAAGGCCCATTTAACTGCAGGCTATATCGGCAAAGTAAAGGATAGAATTTGATTTGTTGCCGGCTCTCTTCAGAAATGGCTGATAATTTTTTCCTGAAAATTACCTGAATTTTTCAGGCGAAATTAGGTCCCCCTTGTGCTTTGTTAGGTGTAAACCAATGCAAATTTCCTGCCCTTTCCTTTTTGGGTCCTCCTGTGTTGCTGCAAGATCATCAGACATGCTGTCTGGGGTAATCGTGATAATGCCGGCTATTGTTTTGTGAAAACATTCTTAAAATTTAATGCAATGCATAAAGTGGAAGAGTTCACTTTTAATTATAACAGTACACCCCTACATTATATGGCTTGTTTTCATTGGCAGGGGGCTCCTGGATAAGAATGACATATTTGTGCAGAAAGCTGGTATTCACTTTGGAATTTACACGTATGGATGATGAACTAAACAGAGACCATTTGTTTTTTTTTCTCCTTCCCTTGCCTATGGAGATGTGAGGTTATATATTGTAGACAAGTCTGGACCCATCCACCAGGCATTTGGTGACTAGAATTAATAAATAGCTGAAATCTTGGATGATTCAACAGGGTCTAACCACTCTACAACTCTGTAATGCAAGGAAGTTAATTAAAACAAAATCATTGCTTGAGGAAAGAGAGTAGTCTGTTTGTCCTGTGTTTCAAACACCTGAATCTGCGCCAGAAACACAATTGTCTGCCTCATGTTTCAAACAGATGCTGGGAGAACCTCCATTTAATGAAAGTTGATGACTTGCCTTTAAACCTTTTTGCACCTTTTTGATTTTTGTTTATATCCAGTGTCGATTTTCTTTCTTTCTGTTAATTGTTTTCATATTGCAGCTCCTGGATAGTAAGGAATGCTAGCCTTTCTTTCCACTCAGAACTCCAATCACTGGGTTATTACATTGGAAAAACCCACATTTATCTATAATATTTTGCCGACTTTATATGACGAGTGTCTGTTGAGTTTTATCACCGCAGAAAACTGAGTATTTCCATTTGGAAACAGCACCATGGTAGAAACAACTGGTTACACCGCTCCAAATGTATATACATATTATAAATGAATAGGAGGCACAATTGACAGCAGTTGAATGAGATTTCCATTCCACATGGTGAAATCTGAATGGGCTTTCAGCTGCAACTACATGCTCTGTAGATGTTCTTAAAAAACTGCATTTGATTGTGTCAAGTTTTGCCAAGACAACGAAAGGGCCCGTCCCACGTAGGCAATTTTTTAGGCGTCTACAGGCGACTAGGCTGTCGCCACATGGTCGCCGTGGTGTTGTGAGTAGTCTCCTCAGTCGCCCAAAGAGTCGTAGCGTCTTTCTGGTCGCTGCTGGATTTTCAACATGTTCAAAAAATTTTGGCGACAGTGGGTTGACGCCAATGAACGTAGTTTGACTTCTCCTGACATAGTTGCTGTCGTAGGTTGTTACCAGGTGATGTAGGTTGCCGCCGGTGCTGACTTCGGTGAATTCCATTGGCGAATACCTATGGCAACCTACGTCAACCGGTGACAGGTACCGGCGACTGAATTGTCTTCAGTTGTCGCCGACAGGGTCGTTGCTTGTCGTAGCTTGTCGCGGGTGGACGTGGGCTGACTTCGGTTGTCGTAGGTTGTCGCCTGTGTGGTCGTAGGTTGTCGCAGGTGGGGTCGTAGGTGGACGTCCTAATGGGTCGCCGGTTGTCGGCAGCTTGCCTTAGCTTGACGCGGACTAGGTGGTCGTAGCATGTCATAGACATTGTCGTGGGGGGGGTCCAGTCACTGGTTTTTCAGCGACCCATTGTTTTTTTTCAGCAAGAATTTCATTGTCCTATCTGGGACACATGACAATAAACTCTTGACTTGACCTGCTACGACTATGACAGTTGCCGGCAGTCGCCTAAACAATCGCCTAAGTGAGACAGGCCCTTAAAGAACTGCTCTAAAGGTGAAGCTGTCCCACAGAAACAAACATTTTCAGTACCAAAATTCATTGGCAATCTTAGTTTATTTTAGTGTTAACATTGACCGTGAAAAACAATACTCTTGGTGTTTTTATTAATAGCTCGATATTTGAAAAATGTATGAAATTATCATTGAAAGATTGCTTTGCTTTTTTTCCAATGTCTGAACAGGTTTACATTCACCATAATTGGAAATTAATGTCTAGATATGACTGCAAATATAATTTTTATTTGTTGTGATTGGTCAGTAGGCTGGTGCTTATTTTCATGGGTCCCCATTCATTTTTCAAATTCTTGTCTTTAAAAATCCATGGTTTTGTTTTCCTTGATGGTGGGAATTAACTTTTTTTGCTGAACATTTCTGGTATTCCAGGTAGTTAGTTAGTCAGTTTAGTTTAGTTTATTGTCACGTGTACTGGGGTACAGTGAACAGCTTTTTATTGCATGCGATCCAGTCAACGGAAAGACTATACATGATTACAACTGAGCTGTCCACAGTGTACAGATACAGGATAAAGGGAACCGCGATTAGTGCAAGGTATTGTCATGCGTATATGGTTTATGTTTATTAGTGTTGATGGTTTGTGCAAACACTTACAATTTCCAGGTGTTTGCAGGTATGTTTGTGGTTTCCAGCGGTGGTGTCCTGAGGTTTTCTGTTTCTTGTACCTTTAATGACACTTAGTTGTCATGAAGATCTATCTATCTGGAGTGTAACTGGGTTTCATAGATAAGTGGGAATGTGTGAACATTTCTAATGTTTGATCATTATACTTTTATCATATTATCTATTGGACATATCCCTAGTTTTTGAGGCAGGGTGCCCATTGTAATGTTTTGATGGCTAGGTATCTGTTTTCACCAACTTTATGTTACATACCTCCAGTTTTCATGATGTTCGTGTTGGTACACATCTGACTTGCTTCTTGCTTTTTTAACTGGGAGTTCTATTTTTGTGGCAATTACATGTGTGTGTGTGCGTGTATATTTGTTTTTCCAATTAGTTGAAGGTTACACATGAAAGAACAAATGAATGAATGTATATTTATGTTGTGCTTGCTCATACCTGGGACTCCAGACACACATCCTTTGCTGGTGGAATGGTGAGTGTGAACTAGGTTGGTTAACTTATAACGTTGAATCTATTTTTTGGTTCCTTGTAATGGTGTGTGCTTTGCAGTTTTTGTTTGCAGTTTATTGATGTGTGAAGCCCAACAAATGTGATGGGCTTTACCTAGTGTTTGCATTAGCCTGGGTAGATATTGTTCAAAAGTTAGATACACAAAATGCGGAAGTATCTCAGCGGAACAGGCAGTATCTCTGGAGAAAAGGAATTGATGACGTTTCGGGTCGAGACCCTTCTTCACACTCGACCGAAATATCACCCATTCCTTCTCTCTCGAGATGCTGCCTGTCCCGCTGAGTCACTCACTCCAGCATTTTGTGTCTATATCTTTGGTGTAAGCCAACATCTGCAGTTCCTTCCTACAAATACACATTGTTCAAAAGTTAATTTTATATTTCAATCAATTGCTATTACATTGATTAAACTAATGTTGTAATATACAGCTTTTCTAATCGTTATTAATAAGATTATTTTTGTATGAAGTTTAGAAAGTTTTCAAATTCTATGAAACTCATAGTATTAGGATATGCTACAGAAAATCTATCCTATGCTTCTGTTCAATATATACCTGTAAGTAGTAACTATATTTTAATAAAATTTACAAGCTGCATATGTTACTACAGTATTTACTTTAGATTGTACTGTGGTGGCTGTAAACGTACAGTAAATGGCGATCATCAAAGCTTTGGAAATTGAGTTTTTCCTTATGCCTCCCAGCTGTATACACAGTACTCCTTGAATAAAAACCATTTCTGTAAATCAGTACACGTAATCTGTAAATGTAATAAAGGAGCTCAGGCTCTCAGGTGTGGTTTTAGCCAAAGGAGGGTTAATGAGTTATTGAGTGACTCCTTGCTTGAGGATATCTATGTTGTTACTTGTTTTGCTGCCATGACAATGTCATTCTTTATGCTTTATAAATAACACACAGTATTACAAAAAAATAAATAATTTTAAATACATAGGACTTCAGGTTCATCGCAAGGCCAGAACTAAAGTCCACTCCATGTTATTCCCTCAGAATGCTTGTTGACTACACTAACCTTTATCTATCTACAACTTTTATTTGCATTAGTAGTTTTAATGTTAGGAGAAAGGGAAGCTTTAAAAGATGATTTATTGCTCTTCCGTATAGGAATATTATGAGAATGTTTACATTTGCATGAACCTATTTTGAACATTTTAATCCAACAAATAACTACAAGGTAAGATAATCACAAAATGCTGAGGTAACTCAGCGGAACAAGCAGCATCTCTGGATAGAAGGAATGGGTGACGTTTGAGGTCGAGACCCTTCTTCAGACGAAGGGTCTCGACCCGAAATGCCATCCATTTCTTCTACCCAGAGATACTGCATGTTCTGCTGAGTTACTCCAACATTTTGTGACTATCGTCAGTGTAGACCAGCATCTGCAGTTCCTTCCTACAAATAACTGCAAGCATTTCAGTTATTTGCAGCTGAAGAATGGTCTCGACTCAAAATGCCACCCATTCCTTCCATCCACAGATGCTGCCAGTCCTGCTGAGTTACTGCAGCATTTTGTGTCTAATTATAAATGAATAGCAGCTTCATTGACAATGATGTGGATGTTTACTGCTATGCCCATATCTTTCATTTTTAGTGTGATAGACTAAGTGTGGATTGCAACAGCATGCCACAATTTAAAGAGCTTAAGGTGGTATTTATGATGTTGAAATTGTACAAAGGAGAGGTGATGGATTGAGCTAAAATTTATTTGTATTGGTTTATTATTGTCAAATGCACAGACATACAGTGGAAAAAATGTGTCTGCATGCTACTAGGCAAATGATACCATACATGAGCACATAAGGTAGTGCTAAAGAAAATGTAAAGGGAGTTCAAAATATCGTGTTGAACGTAGGGCCAGGGATATGTTATCTGCCATGAACCTGTTGCAGCAGTGGGTGGATTGCTGTGGTTCAAGGCTGTCTTGGAGGCTGCAGTTGATTGTGCCATGACCAGCCCCTCGAAACATTTTATGAAGATGGATGTCAGAGCCACTGGATGGTAGTCATTTAAAGCTTGCTATCTTATTTTACTTTGGGACGAGGACGATAGTGGTTGTCTCAACGCAGTTGGGAATCCCAGGCTGGAGTAGAGAAAGGTTAAGGATTTCCACGCAGGTTCTGAGGACATGGTTTGAGGACAACTTCTGGGTCATTTGCTTTCCACGGGTTCATTCTTCAGTAGGAGCACCGCAGATTTTCCAAAATGCAGGCAATGGATAGAGTGGTAGGTTTCTTTGATGGTTATATATTGAGGGGTTTTGAGTCTGTGGTGGGTCAGGAAACATGTAAAATGTATAAGTGTCTGATTATCCGCATTACCTGCAATATTACACAGAATATCTTTATTCTTACAAGTGCCATATTAGTATCAACTAGGATGTCCCAGGACCAATCCAGTTTCAGATAAGACATGCTGTTAGCCCCAGTATTCCTGGACAATGTCTCTACATATTCATTGCCCGATTTCCTTGAATAATGGGAAGTTTCCAGTTCATGAGAATTCAAAATAAAAAATAGACCATAAACCTTTACTTTAGGGATTTAGGGCGGAAAGAGGCCCTTTGGCCTCACAAACACAGCAATATATTTAGCCTCGGGATGTAGCAGGGGGCAAATGTATAGAGGGCAATTAATGGGCCTGTCCCACTTAGGCGATTTTTTAGACGACTGCCAGCGACTACGACAATGGAATTCACCGAATCCAGCACCAGCGACAACCTACGACATCCTGGCGACAACCTATGACAGCACCAACGTCAAGCTACGTTAATTGGCGTCAAACCCATGGTCCCCACTGTCGCCGGAAAGTTTTCAACATGTTGAAAATCCAGCGGCGACCAGAAAGACGCTACAACTCTTTGGGCGACTGAGGAGACTACTCATGACCCCGGCGACCATGTGGTGACAGCCTAGTCGCCTAAAAAATCGCTAAGTGGGACAGGCCCATAAGGGTTTGGGCTGTGGCATCGATTTCCCTCTCAAAAGGAAATGAGTGAATCCGATCAGCTTTTAACGCAGTCAAATAATTTCCCGATAACTTTACCTGATGCTACAGTTTCCATAAATCCAGAATTTATTTAATTAATTGAATTTAAATCCCCGCTTGCCATGATGTATGTTTGTCCTCTGTGCAAGTGTCTGGTAAACTGGTGGAGTAATTTATTCCTCTGCCACTAAAGCCACGTGATAGATTACATTCTCTGTTAATTAGTGCCACGTAAAAGGCCACATCATCCTCCATTTCTTTTGTTGGCTCCTGTTATCCACCACCATATTGTTCAAGTTTTTTGGAAAAAACTGCTTCATTGTGTATTTGAAATATTCTTTGGTGAAATGATGTGTAAGAAGGAACTGCAGATGCTGGCTCAAACCGAAGATAGACACAAAATGCTGGAGTAACTCAGCGGGACAGGCAGCATCTCTGGAGCGAAGGAATGGGTGACGTTTCGAGTCGAGACCCTTCTTCAGACTGGTTAGGGATAGGAGAAACGAGAGATATAGGCGGTGATGTGGAGGCCTACTCCTGCATCTTTTTTTCTGTGTTTCTATAAAAGGTCTTTAATGTCCCATTAATGAAAGCCTGGTTTATCCATCCACAGAACATGTGAGCACAGTCCCCTTTAACTAATGCAGAAACAACCCACAGTCATTCAATTAGCATAGGACAGAACTGCAGATGCTGGTTTACACCGAAGATAGACACAAAATTCTGGAATAACTCAGCGGGTCAAGCTGCATTTGTGGAGAAAAGGAATAGGTGACGTTTCGGGTCAAGACCATTCTTCAATTGAGAACTCAATTCGTGCCTGCTTTTGTGAAAGGCCATGCAAAGAAATGTTGTCTACATGATGTCAACACCTCCCATTCCCATGCATTTGTGCACCAAATGCAAGTCGCACCCAAATTTCAAGAACGGCATAACCTGCAAAAAGGAAACAAAGTCAAACTTCAGATTACATTTTTGTGTTGGATGACAGATTACATAAATGTGCTGCAGAAAATAATTTATGACCCTTTGTTTTCCACAATAGAATGGGATTGGACATATTCTAGAGCAACCCTGTAAAGTATAAATAGACTAGAATGCTTCATTTGGTTTTCATTATTGACATCATTGACAACCTTTCATTGTGACTCACTAACCTAGAAAGTAGACCTCAATAACTTCATGAGATTAAATAGTCAGTCTTTGTCGACCATTTCTAAAACTACAATACTACCAAGAGGGGCATATGTGGTCACAGGTGTAATAATACATGTGTAATGTTTATTCTGTATTCTTGTTATTAATACAGAAACAATATTTTAAAAAACAAAATCATCATCTTCTGCTTTCAAAATATATGGAACAGACAACTTAATCAACTTCTCCTTTAAAATGGTCAGTTAAAAACAAAAGGATCATTTCAAGCAGACTTTCTCCTCAATAATCAATTCTATCATTTTTCCAACATAGACATTGGACTGCCCTGTGCATAGTTTGCAACATTTTACTTCACAGCCTGTTTGAATTACCCAGTAAAATGTATGGTACACTATGAGCTGGAAGATTGTTCCCGATGTTGGGGGAGTCCAGAACAAGGGGTCACAGTCTAAGGATAAGGGGGAATTCCTTTAGGACCGAAATGAGGAAAACATTCTTTACACAGAGAGTGGTGAGTCTCTGGAATTCTCTGCCACAAAAGGTAGTTGAGGCCAGTTCATTGGCTATATTTAAGAGGGCGTTAGATGTGGCACTTGTGGCTAAAGGGATCAGGGGGTATGTAGAGAAGGCAGGTACGGGATACTGAGTTGGATGATCAGCCATGATCACATTGAATGGCGGTGCAGGCTCGAAGGGCCGAATGGCCTACTCCTGCACCTATTTTCTATGTTTCTATGAGCTCTCATTACTGTCATTATATACTGAGGATGAAGGATATTCAAAACACTCCTTGATTTTCGCAATATGTCTCCAATGTTGAATATAGTTGATCATATCCACAATGTCTCCCCATTTGTGTCCTGCTGGGTGGGTTTTCACTTTCCTGTTCAATTCATAACTGTCCAGTCATGGCCAGAGAATAACATGCAATAAGTTTCCTCCCATGGATCAAAGCATTACCAAAGATGACCACTGTAGATCTATCCTTCGCCCCATTTTATTCCTCATCATCATGTGATCTTTAACGGCAGTTCCCATCTACACCTAGGATCATAGAAAGTTCATACCATAGAAGGAAGTCATTGGACTCATCCTTCTGTCCTGCTTTAAGAATGGTTGTTCCTAACAAATCCCACCTTCCAGTTCTTGGAATGTATCCTTGCGGGCTTTTTCTTTCTCCCACCATCTCTCCCTCTGGTTGATAACTTTTCTTCCTCAATTCCTCCTTAATTTTTCCATCAATAACTTTAAAATTAAGCTCTTTGGTTTTTGGCCCGTGGAATTAGATCCTCTCTATCGACAGAATCTGGGTCCTGCAATTTTAACCAACGACATTAAGACTGCTCTGGTGTTACTCAGTTCCAAAGAAAATAACCTTGTCTGTCTATTTTTTTGATGTTGCTAACATTTTCTAGTTAGTTTAATGTACTACATCCTTCTTCAGGTACAAATGTATTTTCCCTATAATGTGATGATCAGATCTGTAATGGAGTACACATGCTTTGGATAACTAGTCAGTTCCTGCATCTCCTTACTCTTATATCCTTCAGCTAATAAGACCAAACATCCTGTATGTTTTTACCACATTATTGACTTGTCCTACTGTCTTTAAAGGACACGTGAATGTGTTCCAAGTTCGCTCTGTTCTTCCACAACTCTCACCATCCTCCCATTTATTTGCCTTGTCGCAGCTCCCCAAATGCAGAATCTAACACTTTGACTCCAGATCAAATCTCGTCGGCCACTTATCAACCCAATTTACTAGTCCATCAGTATGCTTCTTTGGTGAAAAACGTTCTATCTCATTGTCAACTGCATTGGCCATATTTTACACTAGCGGTAAACTTTTTTATCATTTCCCCCACATTTAAATGCAAATAATTAACGTGTACCCAAGTAACAAGGGACCAAGTACAGAGCCATGTGGAATCCCACTAAAACTTGTTATTCCAGTTGCAAAGATATCATCATTTATTGCCTTTTGCAGTTTCCACATTTGCACTGACGCACCCAGATCAACCAAACCGGCACCTCACCCAATTCCTCCACTGTATAGATTGCCTGTCCCACATCCAGATTTGGGAATGCACAAGCCGCTGCCTTAATAAGTATAATTAAACAGCTGTCATAATACATGGTAACGGCTACCTACAATCTAACCACTTAGCCTGGCATTTCAGCCTTACTACTGTTGCAGAGCCCCCATCATCAATTAGCATTCTTCAATGAACATTGCCCACAAACTCATGAAGATCAGACATATGAAAACTGTGCCCCAAATGAGTTGGCCAGAGATGGTGTATCCCATGCCATATAATTCATCTGGACACCCGCTCCCCCCTACCCATTCTCTTTTAAAGCCATTGCCAATAGCTGATGGAATACACTTAGATGAATGCATTGTAGTTAGGGTTCACAATGCCCAAGAACTGAACACCATCTCAGTCAAATACTGTCAATTTGATTAGCACCCAATCTGCCGCCAAATTGTTTATAACCTACAGAATCCAACCTCATCTGTGCCATTGTTAATTTTGGCCATGTCCTAACATTAGTCCAGGCTGGCTATTCTTGTTTTAATCTCGCTACCCTTGAGAAGATTCAATTTTCTGCAGATTTATTTTAGCACCCATTCTGCACTGCAACCCGTGTTTGCTCGTTTACACTGTTCAAGCAACACCTTAATATTCTCACTTTTAATTTCATCACCATTCATGGCTTCATCCTTTCTCATGTCTATCATTTCTCCAGTCCTGTAACCTTATGTCAATCTCCCTTTTGGCCTCTCGACCATCCTGAATCCAACACTCAGCAGCTAGTTTCGCTGGTGTTACTTTAGAGATGGACCATAGATATACAGCGCGTAAACAGGCCCGTTGAACACCGAGTCAGCGATCGCCCCCATACACTAGCACTATCGCACACACCAGGGATGATTTACAGTTTTTACCAATGTCAATTAATCAACAAACGTGCACTTTGGAGTGTGGGAGGAAACCGGAGCAGCCGGAGAAAACTCACAATCACAGGGAGAACGTCTGCACTCTGTACAGACAGCACCCGCAGTCAGGATCGAACCCCTGTCTCCGGCGCTGTAAAGCAGCAACTCTACCGCTGCGCCACTGTGCTGACCTCGTTAGTTCTGGAAATCTCCACCACATATCTTCTTGAAGTCATTCCTTAAAAACCCACCGCTTTGAACTAGCTGTTGTCATCTACTTTCATGACTCAGTGCCAAACTCTGTTTGATAATTGAAGTGCATTGAGAAAATTTGCTATGTTATAAGCACCATATAAATACTAAGCGTTTTTATTTCCTAACAGCAAATTGTCTTTTCCACTAAGTTTTCAGGTGGCCATTTTTCATGTGGAGATTTGAGATGGCAAATGGGATACTAATTTATTCATTTTTATATCAGTAGAAGCCATTATGAAATTCGTTTCTGTTAAATTACAGAATCCAGAGATCTATCTTCCAGCTTCTTTTTATTTTCCTTTCCTGACTTTGCAGTGGATTTGAACCATTTCCAAAGCATTTTGAACTCTGCTAGACTGATTCTTCTGAGTAATAAAGAAACCATCTGAAATCAAATGGTTAATGTTTAAAATACACCGCACCTCTAATCGCCACCTAAGAATAAAATTATCACTTGCATTCTTTATAGTAATTCGGTGCTCAGGGCTTTGTTAAACCTTGTACCTTGTCAGTGACATTATTGGAAAGTTGATTGAAGATGGCTATATATATATTTTTTAAATCCTTGTGTATTTTTACATTTTACTACATGGGCAATTCAGCATCAAACACAATCTTCATTCACTATATTCAACTCCCTGAAATTGCTTTAAAAAAAACTCCTCAAACCCTTTGACGTCTTGCATAATATCTTAACATGAATATTTAAAAATTTAAAGGCAGGAATGGAAAAATAGTTTTGCATAGGTTTTACGTCACAGAATTTGGATTATTTATTGAAAGTACAAATACTTTGCAAGCTAATTCTGTCAGGTCGTTTGTTATGGCATTGGTAAATATTGATAATATCTGCGCTTTTTATTTTAGGTGTATTGTTTACTGAGTTTTTAAACTTCCAACCGATGTTGTGTAGCTAAAATTTCCTTCTATATATACGCTTACTCACATTCGTGCATAGATTACATTAAAAAGAATCATTTACACAAAGCATTAAAGCACGGCTTACTAGTTACATGCAGTACAAATAGTAATAGCTAAATGACGCTGATTTCTCCCCCCCTCCCTTGCTTATTACAGAGGCAGATTTTTTCCATCATTAATGAAGGTAATTTGCTGTGGTTGAGGGATTACAATTCAAAAGAATTAATTCAGCATTCCCACTGCAAGATTTAAACACATCTTGGACTTTTTTCACAGGTTGCCCGTTAGTGGATGGTGTTACTCTCGCATAGCAGCTAATGGACTTGAACCACAGCCTGTCATTTATTGTTACCTAAGTGTGTAGGTCCTTTGCCCTTGATAGTGCCTGCGATTTCCTAACAGAGCAAGTGTGTTTAGTGCCGCATTAATATACGTGATGCATTCTAAATATACTTTAGTAAGTACCGAATTGACTTTTATGCAGTATAGCCACTGGATTGTATTAAAAGCTGAAAGTAGGATCAGTGAGGGAGGTGCAACATCCAATTCTTTGAGATTCAACCCGGTGTTATATTTATGTGCCTTTTCATTTTGTTGCAATTATAAATAAAAGCAGTGTTAGTGTTCAAATATTGAACAAAATAGTCCATAGATAAAGGAACGAGAGTCATTTTGCACATTTTCAGGTCATTTTCTTCAATGAATAACAACCAGTGAAGCAATCTTCAAAATTAAAGAGAGCTTTATAAAATCTGCTATCATCTGTAAAATTTCTGACATTGTTGAAATAAGATGCTTTCCCATTCTCAATTAACTTAAGGCAGGGTTGTTAAAGACGCAGAAACGCTGTGTGATGACTACAAGTACATGAAAATGCAATATCTTAATGGTACATATTTTCTTGTGGCAGCTCTGTTGCCTTTCATTTTGCAGCTAATATGTCTATTCTTATGAGTCATTTACTTCTTTAATTACCTTTTGGAACCGAGGCATCGTAATGTATTAATGCGGATGATTTTTACAGCCAGTTTATCATACAATGCCCCTGAAGTTGAAAGATATAATTGACTTGGAAGAGCAGCTCATGAATGAAACAATATTTAGTTGACGGCTCCCTTGAAGTCTTGGATGGAGTTTAACAAATATATATGAGACAAAATAAAGAATTCAAAGCAGACAATTAAAATATAAAACAGTCCCAAATAAATTAGTACACAATAAATGGCTTTGCACATCATCTTATGTTTAAAAAAAAGGAAAATATTCATTAATGTTTTATAAATTTAACATTGTGTGTGCGTTGACGTCTTAGCCTTGCAGTGCAATTTTGATGTACAATACATGCATGAATAATGCAGCCAAGAAAATTAGCAATAAAGATATTTTCATTGAAATCTTATTAACTGGACTCTTTCTGTCACATTGTACAAAAATTGTGTTTATTTAATGGGCAAACGTTAGTATTTTATTTTCAGTCTATTCCAAAGTACACTTAAATTCAAAGCATGTTAAAATAAATCACAGAGGGGACTAATAAAAGTTATTCACTCATTTTAGAGGGTTAGTAGTCCAACTCTTGACTGTGTATAATGTAATTTAGCTAAAGTATTGGAAATCTTTCTTGCCATGTGTTGTTAAGATAGTGGTGAGCAAGGTCGGGATATCCAAACAAAGTGCTGGTCTCCTGTAAACGGAACCTGTCAACCAGGCATAGCTTTGCTGACCTACCGAGTGTGCAGGGCAGTTCCTGGTACCAGTCACTGACTTCGTTTATAGCTTATAGGGGGACCGTTGAAGGGGGAAGATGTTTACGTGACTTAGTTTATGTTATTTGCTCTGTGTGGAAATAAATGTTGTGCAAATCTCCTTTAAATAGACGATTTCCCAGATTATAACTTTGAGAATTTGGAATTGGAATTTATGTATGATTTTTGCTTTTTTAGGTGATGAATAGTATAATTTACTCAAACCAGCCAGCACTTTAAGCTTCTGTATCGTGTTGTCTCCTTGCATTTCTAACCTGAATTGTTAACTGCAAATACCTTTTCAGCAATAATGATGGGAGTGTCTACACAGTGGATTTCATTCTTGAAATTAATGAGACATAGGAAAAGGTGACGTGATAAATATAACAGTTTTTTTCAATATAAAAATGACTGTTTGGATATGCTTGGTCAGAGATTCAGGGGGCCTTAAAAAGGAATCACGTCAAAACATTCCCATAATAAAAGAAACATTTGAAGAGAAGATTATGGAGGGACAATTCCTCTTTGAATACCAGAGAGTGAAATAATCTTTTGTTGACACAACCCAACAATTGGGGAAATGGCACAGATCGAGCTGCCAATGAAATCTGATCTAGTCTGTGGTGAGGGTATACAAAGAGAAGCCAAAACCCAAACAAAAAAATATTTTTTGTTGTAGATACAGGAAGTCTGTTGGACATTTTACAATGCAGATGGTCTGAGCACTTTTCCAAATGTGATATTGCTGATAAACAGAGATGATAAAATATTTTCCACTATCGATGCTTGATATCACCAATTTCTCCCCAAATATGTATCTATTCTTCCCAAACTGTCCACCTTTCCTTCAGTTAGAAACAAAGAAACAGAGGTGCAGGAGTAGGCCATTGGGCCACTTCGAGCCAGCACCGTCATTCAATATGATCATCATGGCTGCTCATCTAAAATCAGCACCTCAATCCTGATTTTCCCCCATATCCCTTGATTCCTTTAGCCCGAAGAGCTAAATCTAACTCTGTCTTGAAAACATCCAATGAATTGGGCTCCACTGCCTTCTGTGGCAGAGAATTCCACAGATTCACACCTCTCTGGGTGAAAACGTTTTTCCTCATCACAGAACTAAATGGCCGACCCCATATTCTTAAACTGTGACCCCTGGTTCTGGACTCCCCAAACATCGGGAACATTTTTCCTGCATCTAGCCTGTCCAATCCTTTAAGAATTTTATATGTTTCTATTTGTTTAACGGAACTGCTCTTCCCATTTCTGGATCACTGCTGTGAGAAATA
The DNA here is from genome assembly GCA_963514005.1 of Raja brachyura. Next base: position 43,061,992 of record OY740796.1, read on the forward strand.
ACTATGTACTGTGAACTTTTTGGCGCGAGATGTGTGACGACTCATTGTTTACTGCGTAGGTAAAGTCTGCTGCATGATTTTACCGGATTGTATGTAAAAACAAAACATTTCACTGTAGGTACACGTGACAATAAAGAATCATTGAATCATTGGATCATTATCATCAGTGCACAGGGGAGCATCAAGGGTCTTTTCTTTAACGTTCCATTTATGTAGATAGCCACTGGCATCATGAGTGCAAGGCTGGCTTAATGGAACTGCTGGTCTTTGCCCATCATTTTGGTATGTTTGTAAAATGCAGTATGCAACTTCCATCAGTTGATTTTGCATACTGGGGTACTGATTGTGGATGATCTGCCATGATCACATTGAATGGCGGTGCTGGCTCGAAGGGCTGAATGGCCTACTCCTGCAACTTTTGTCTGTTGTCTATTGATTTCTCTCTTGATGGTTTTGTTTTAAATTTAAGCTGGTTTCAATTATTGACAACTGAAAATGTGGGCCAGTCTTATTGAGATTAAAGCACTGCTAATTGTGCTGAACGATAATTTATAGATAGAATATATATACATTTGTGTATATATACAAGGATCTGCATGAATTACTTGTTTTACACAAATTCCTGGGTTTGGGTGGCACAGTGGCGCAGTGGTAGACTGCTGCCTTACAGCGCCAGAGACCCAGGTTCGATCCTGAATACCGGTCCTGTCTGCATGGAGTTTGTACGTTCTCCCTGTGACTGCATGGGTTTTCTCTGGGTTATCCAGTTTCCTCCCACACTCAAGACATGTAGGTTTGCAGGTTAATTGGCTCTGGTAAAATTGTAAATGGTCTCCGGTGAGTAGGATAGTGCTGGTGTATGGGGATCGCTGGTCGGCACAGACTCTGTGGGCCGAAGGGCCTGTTTCTGCGTTGTATCTCTAAACCAAACTAAACTAAACTAGTGTGTAGGATAGTGCTAATGTATGGAGTGACGCTGGTTGGCACAGACTCGGTGGGCCGAACGGCCTGTTTACGCACCTTATGTCTAAAATCTAAAGTTTAAACCATAATTTGTAAGCAAACAAAGGATGGAATTTGTCATCTAAATATCAGGTAAGTATTCTTTGAGTACTAAAGAAGCAAGAAACCACAAAGAAAGTCATACAGTTAACCTTGACATTTCGGACACTGTCTGCCAAGGCACAGAACCATGGTTTCAGAATGGCCTACATGAAGAGGTCACCTATTAGTGATGTTTTTGCTGGCTGTCTAAAACCTGGGCTTGCCTGTCTGTTAAACTCCAACCACTGTGTAAACATTCTTCTGTTGTTCCTGGTCTCCACAATGGCCTAAGGGATCAGGTTTCACCTGCCTGCACATCTTCAAGCAATTATATCAATTAGTTTAAAGTCGTTTTTCACATTTGAGGTCTACAGTGGTATTCATGATGGTTGGAAAATTTAAAATAGCACTTAATTCATACAACTGAATATTTAAACCACTTTTGACATTTTACAGACGCGACCAGTTGGTTCATGTGCTCTTTTAAAATATTTATTTCAGTTGAATTAAACAACATTACTGCGATATCTGAATGCAAAATTATGATCAATTCAAACAGCCAGCATGAGAAAGCAGGTTTCAAGGGGAAAGCACCCTTTCTCATTTTCTTTGCCGTTTATTACAAGAAAATATCTTTTGCACGCTATTTTGCAGAATTTACTTTGTTGAGTCAAATTTGAGATTACTTCTGATATTGGACACACATGAATCTAGCTTTTGCCGTGTTCTTTATGTATTAAACAAAACAATAAAGTGTTTATTATTGATTATTATCATAATCATGGTTTATATTAGATTACAGCACTGAAGCATTTAAAATCTCTTCTAACAAATGTTTTTTGTCCGACAATTCTCACGCAAGATATCTTTTGCAGCCTTAGAATAAGCTACATTTTATTGATTTTGGTCTTCTTTTGAATTATGGCACATAAACGTCCCACAAACATCACCTCAATAACTAAGCAGATTTTTTTGTGCTTGTTACTTTATTGTCCTTTCTGTAACCATAATAAACTTAATTTTAACCATCCCTCGCATAACGGAGGACCTCAGTGTGATTTCCCGAGAGGCTTTGTAAGAAAGCACTGAAAGCTAAATTATGAATTGGAATTTTCATGCTCTTTAACCTAAGACACTTGCTTCAAGGTATGTTAAATCACTACTGTCTTAGCAAAATGTTAAATAGTTAAATGCAGCTACATCTGTTTAGATCAGTATCGTCAGTCATGCCACAAGGAGACTTTAAGCCTCACAATGCAGATTTAACATCGTGTGTTAGCCATTTGAGTTACAGAGGGATAGATAGGTGCTGAATTGTTTAGAGGTATTTTACATATCGAGAGATAGAAAATTAGGAAGGATCGATGGGTGCCGTTTCTGGTCGGAACCCTTCTACAGCATTCATATGTGTTGTTTTTAAATGCTATCAAGTGGCAGGTTACTTTTATGCCTCAAACTGTTGGAGCAATGACCATTTCCATCACCAGTATCATGGAAATCACCATTGAACAGGCACTTAATTGGATCAGCACACAATTACTGTTGCTCGAAAAGCAGGTTGGAGGCTTGTCACCTGTTCTTTTACTCCAGCACTTTGTGCCTATCTTTGGTATAAACCAGCATCTGCAGTTCCTTCCTGTGAATAATGATTTTCTTTTCCAAGTGTTTAATTAATATTAAATAGTTTTTGTGTGCTCCTGACAGAAACCAATGTTGGATGCTTGGCAGGTCTATCTGTCAAGATTTTACTGGCTCTAGTGGACAGGGCTCATATGGCCCACTGGTCTGACTGCACCCACTGCTGCAAAACCATGCCGATGTGCAGGCCCAAGCCATTTTGGTTCTGGACCTGCTTAAAGCAAGTTTAGTGTTCTGGAAGCAAGTTGGATAATATGAACATTAGGTATATGATCGTGAGTCACTCGCTCTGGGTACAGGCTTGTTAGATCCTCAGATGACGCTGGTCAAAATCACATATCTCGGAGTGGATGATGTTAGCAAAAGTTGAGGAGAAGATTGCTCATCCATTCTCATGGCCAAGGTATGCTCTGCTTTGCTAATATATACAATTATGTACGAGCCTTGAGAAAAAAAAGCAGAATCAACTAGCTGACCAAGCATTAAACATTGACACACAAAATGCTGGTGTAACCCAACAGGTCAGGCAGCATCTCTGGAGAACTATTGATTAGTGATGTTTCAGGTCAGGAGCCTTCTTCAAACTGATCAGTCCGATGAAGGGTCCCGACCAGAAACGTCACCTGTCCATATTCTCCCAGATGCTGCCCGATCTGCTGAGTTACTCAGGACTTTGTATTTTTTTGTAGACCAGCATCTGCAGTTCCTTGTGTGTTTACAACCACTAAACATTGTTTAATTGAAAAATAAACTTCATTATTGAAGAACCTTAACAAGGTTGATGTGAAAAGATTGTGTCCTCTTTCTGTTTAACAACTATGGGTAAACCCACAGCTTGCTTAAAAATAAGGGGTTGCCAATTTAAGGCAGATGGGTATATTCCTTTTTCTCTCAACAGGTCATGATTTTATTGAAAGTCTCTTCCTCAAAGAGCAGTGAAAGCAGAGTCTTAGAATATTTTTAAGATAGAGATGGATGGATTCTTAATAAGCAAGAGGATGAAAGGTTATCTGTTGCTGGCATGAATATAGCCTTGCAGTTACAGTTGGATCAGCTGTGATCTTATTGAATGACAGGGCAAGGTGCAGGGATCTAATGGTCCATTCCTACTGCAAATTTGTATGTCTATAATCTGCAGTAAATATTTGAAGTATATGTTTAAGGTTAGGGTTCTTGAAAAAGCCTTCAGTTAAAAGAGGTGCAATATTACGACTGATTCAGGGGATAACAATATTCTTTATTGCAATAGCCTACTGTCGCTTTTGCAAATGAATCAGGTTTTTTTAAAGGAGGCAATTTGATCAAATGTCACTGCACCATTGCCAATCTTCAACAAATGTGACCTTCATGCCTAGCTTTAGAGATATAGCGCAGAAAAAGGCCCTTCGGCCCACCAAGTCCGCACCGTACACCAACACTATCCCACACACTAGGGACAATTTACAATTTTACCAAAGCCAATTAAACTACAAACCTGTATGTCTTTGAACTGTGGGGGGAAACCGGAGCACCCGGAGAAAATCCATGCAGTTACAGGGAGAGCGTACAAACTCTGTACAGACAGCGCCCATTGTCAGGATCGAACCCAGTTCTTTGGAGTTTATTTCTAGTCCCTCCGAACTGGTATCCAATTCATGCTCTTGTACTAGACACCAGCATTTTTCTAACAATACTTATATTTTTTTCCTCTAACAATCAAATCTTAGCCAAGTTGTAAGGTGGGGAAAACCACCTCACAGTTGCCAAATTCCTCACCTGCATCAGTAAGTACCTCACAGCAGAAGCAAAATGGCTCATTTGTTTTTGTGAAAGTCATAATTAGGTTGGAGAAGTGAAGGTTGGATAAGTGAAGTGTGATTAAAAGCAGCTCAGTTGCTGCTTAAGTTGTGCGGCACCGTTAGCTGTTACATATCGAAGTACTTCAGTGTGATATGATGTGTTGCATTAATGCAGCTGAAGCTAATTTTGTAAATTTTGCATAGATATTTTGAAGTGAAAGGTTTTAATGCTTTTTTAAAAATCATTGGATGTATACAAAATTCTGAGGTTTTATTTCTCCTCGTCTTTCCATTTCTCCGCCATTTTAATGCCCTTGCATTTCATCTGATGCCAGACTTTTGACCAAAATGTTGACAAGTAAATAGCCAACAATATCCACTAATTTTCTGATTACCCTGTTGGATAGATGAGCAAACACACTTTCCATTCTCTGCACACTGCTCTCCTTTGATCTATTGCAACATGAATTCTATATGAAGGATGAGGAGTAGGAGAGTAACATTATTTGGACCACTTAAAATTTGATTAACTTTTCAGATTCTGGAGTGTGCTCACGACAAGAGGTGTTCCTTTGCTCTTTAACATTTTCATGATCATTATCAGAGGCTGCTTAGAGATGTGAAAATAACACAGATGGACAACTAAATAGTCAGTGATACGCTATAGACACAAAAAGCTGGAGTAACTCAGGGTGACAGGCAGCATCTCTGGAGAAAATAAATGGGCGACGTTTCAGGTCGAGACCCTTAAGGGTTTCGACCCGAAACGTCACCCATTCCTTCTTTCCAGAGATGTTGCCTGTGTAAATGGGTGACGTTTCAGGTCGAGACCCTTTTTAAGGGCATCCACCTAAAACGTTGCCCATTTATTTTCTCGAGGGATGCTGCCTGTCCCGCTGAGTTACTCCAGCATTTTGTGTCTACAGTTTAAACCAGCATGGGAAATGACAATACAGTGGTCTGCTTCGATAAAAACAAGCACAATTGTATGAGTAACACACACCTCTACATTGCAAACAACATCTGTCCACAGATAGACACAAAAAGCTGGAGTAACTCAGCGGGTCAAACAGCATCTCTGGAGAAAGAGAATAGGTGACGTTTCTGGATGAGACCCTTATTTGGTTGCATGGTTTTCCTAAACATCTGTCCACAGTTATTTTTACGTTCACAAGTTGACAAGTTATAGGAGTAGAATTAGGCCATTCGGCCCATAGAGTCTACTCTGCCATTGAATCATGGCTGATCTCTGCCTAATCCAATTTTTCTGCCTTCTCCCCATAATCCCTGACACCCTTTCTAATCAAGAATTTGTCTATGTCTGCCTTAAAAATATCCACTGACTTGGCGTCCACAGCCCTCTGTGCCAATGAGTTCCACAGATTAACTACCCTCTGACTGAAGAAGTTCTTCCTCAGCAAACTAATAGTTTGAAAAACTGTATCATCTGCAGTATTCACAAATGGTGAGTTAAGTATCTTGAATGCCTACTTTGGCACTACTAATTCATGATCTTATTAGAAAAACCGAAGTACATATCATGAATTGTTAAAAGTTATGAAGGCTATACATACTGAAAATGTGACATAACTAACTTTTGAGTGTCAAGTACATTGTATTGTCCATATCATTCTGGAATTATGTAGGAAGGAATTGCAGATACTGGTTTACACTGAAGATAGTCGTACAATGCTGGACTAACTCAGTGAGACAGGCAGCATCTCTGGAAGGAAGGAATGGGTGACCTTTCGGGTCGAGATGCCTGAAAAAGGGTCTCGACTCGAAATTACCCCTATTCTTTCTCTCCAGAGACACAGCCTGTCCCGCTGAGTTACTCCAGCATTTTGTGTCCAATTCTAGAATTATGTTCAGCTAAGTAGTTACGAGGACATAATAAATAGCTTGTAAAGTGGTCTTCAATTGCACAATGCTTAATATGCATTGTGAGCTCTTAAGATTTCAAAATGAGAACCTACAATGGAATCTAAGTTGAGTTGTTTGATTATTTATTTTTCATAAATGAAGATCATCTTATTCCAACAGTCGACATTTTCTTTTACTTCAGATTTATATGGTTTTCCATTGCCTTGGCGTAATGTACTGTGTTCAATGCGACAGACACAAACACCAGAGAGTTGTGACTGCTAGACCTTAATTTATTATAAATTAAATGATGCAGCTATAAAAGGTGAGGACAGAGAAAATGTGGCAGTACTTCCATTCTTGATTGTTCCTGTGTGTAGTTCATTTAAAGTGAGGAAGTTGTTAAGTAGAAGCCCAGAGTACATGCAGGCAGATGGTTTAGAAGGGAGCTTGTGGAGCACCTGTAAGGAAAACAATTTGCAGGGTTAAAAAGCAAGGATGAAGAAATGGGACTGGCTGGATAGAGAACAAGATCGTGGGAGTAAGATTTTCACACAGAGGATGGTGAATATTTGGAACAAGCTGCCAGAGTAGGTAATGGAAGGACATACAATTACGACGTTTAGAGGTCATTTGGATCAGTGCTTGACTAGGAAAAGTGTATTGGAATAAATGCGGGCCAATGGGATTTGCGTAGATAGACACTGTGGTTGACGTGGATGAGGTGCTGTACAATTCCACAATTTCTGGAGAACCAGCATGGACTCAGCACTGTGACTATTCTATAAATCTGTGGCAACAAGCATACATTTGGGGTAGACAAAAATGCTGGAGAAACTCAGCGGGTGAGGCAGCGTCTATGGAGCGAAAGAATAGGTGACGTTTCAGGACAAGGCCCTTCTTCAGACGTTTAGGGTCGAGACCCTTCTTCAGACTAACTAGACATTTGGGTATGGTTATGTACATAGCAACTTAGTGTTTGCTTTGTGAGAAATAGTTATTTTGTGGGAAATAATTTTCATTTCCTAGGTGATCATTGAAATCAGGAGTGTGTATATGGAAATCTTGCATTTTATGAAAATAATCAGCAGTTTTAAATTAGTTAGAAACTTTACCTAAATCAGACTATCATGGATTCAGGCACTATTGTGAAGCCTAGATGCACACACGAAACGTTACTTTCTGTCTTGTGATTAAAATATTGTACTTGTAGCACAGTGAATGCTAATTTAACATTTGGTTGAAATGCAAGGAACTTGCATTTGTTCTTTATTTTGAATGGTTTCTATTGAATATTCAATGATTGTTCAGAGATGGTTGTGTCTAACTGGCACTAACTACATTAGCCTCATAATTTTTGTCTGGGTTCATCTGCACTCTAATAATAGTCATAGAGTCATCCAGAGTGGAAACAGGCCCAACTTGCCTAGACGGATCAATATGCCCCGTCTACACTACTCCCACCTGCCCGCATTTGGCCCACATCATTCTAAACCTATCCAATCCATGTACCTGTCTAAATGTCTCTTAAACTTTGCACTAGTATCTGCAATATTCTTTAATATAATTATAATTTTTGGGGTTTAGAGATAATTTTTTTTAAAGTTTACAGAGCGGAAACAGGCCTTTTGGCCCACCGAGTCAGTGCCGACCAGCGATCCCTGCACACTAACACTATCCTAAACACACGAGGAACAATTTACAGTTTTACCAGGCCAATTAACCTACAAACCTGCACGTCTTTGGAGTGTGGGAGGAAACTGGAGCACCCGGCGAGAACCCACGTAGGTCACGGGGGGGGACGTATAGATGGCACCAGTAGTCAGAATTGAACCCGAGTCCCTGGTTCTGTAAGGCAGCAACTCTACCGCTGCACCACCATGCTGCTCAGAAAATTATTATTATTATTATTATATTTTTTAATAATCTTGTGCTGACTCTGCAGTGCATTTACTCATTTCACATACAACTTGTTTGGAGTTTTGATAAGCTGGCTAGAAACGTCAGGTCTCCACAGCCCAGTTCTGTAATATTCACTTGGATCAGTCTGTGCCTTCATTCTGAACGTGAAGGATAGATGGACAATGCACAGGTGCTGGGAATCTGCTGCATTTCGGCATCCTTTCAGTTAAAAGCTTAACCATCTTCCCACTCGGGTCTCTCAATACTGTCACCTCTACCTTTCTCCCCCAAGAATTAAATCCTGTTGAGTAATGGAGGATAGGTTCCTACCTGCGTCGAACCGTTAAAACTTTGCACTAAAATGTTGCAGCAACAGCAGAAGAACCTTGAGTAAAACACGCTTTTGACTGCCATGCACACAGCATGTGCATGTCTCTTACCCAATATGAAGAATTTCTGGGCCTGAGAATTGGAATCCCTCATGCTTTGATTCATTTCACCGAGCTCCATTTAAAATAGCAAAACGCACCAAGACATCTAATAATGTGTTGCCAATAATTACAGTTTTGACACCGACCCACAGATAGTTATCAGATAGATGATCAAAGGTTCCATCAAAGAGAGAGCTTTTAAAGAACATCGCAGTAGAAGGCAGAGTGCCTGAAGGCTTTATAGAGAGTCCATAAATTGAGGCTAAGGCAGTAGAAAAGACAGCATTTAGTGACTGAATGATTAAAATGCTCAAAATGCAAATCTCTGACCTCGTTAATTATTGTTAAAACATAGAACAGTGCAGCACAGGAACAGGCTCTTCAGCCCACGATGTTTGACCTGAACATGATGTCTAATTCCTTCCACCTGCACCATGATCCATATCCCCCCATCCATCCATACTCATGTGGCTATCTGAAAGCCTCTGAAATACCACTATGGTACATTATTCCACCACTACCCCTGACAACATGTTCTTGACATCCACCACTATCGGTGTAAAAACAAAACTCTCCCCGCACGTCATCCTTTAAACTTGCCCCCTCTCACCTTAAATCCATGCCCCCCAGCATTTGGCAATTCCATCCTGGGAAAACGGATTGGTTTTCCAACAGAATCTATGCCTCTCACAATGTTAGAAAGCTCTATTAGGTTTACCCTCAACCCAGAAAGAGCAATCATTTTACAAAGGAGATAAGACACAAAATGCTGGAGTAACTCAGCAGGTCAGGCAGCATCTCTAGAGAAAAGGAATAGGTGACGTTTTGGGTCGAGACCGTTCATCAAACAGAGTCAGGCTGAGAGTCAATCATTTTCAGAGTCTTGTCACTGGAAAGAACACACCAGGATGAACAATGGGTGAGAAGCTAGGAGCAGTAGTTTGTTTTTGGCTGTGTGGTCAATGCTTCTTGTTTGGACAATAGACAATAGGTGCAGGAGTAGGCCATTCGACTCTGCTAGCCAGCACCGCCATTCACTGTGATCATGGCTGATCATTCACAATCAGTGCCCCGTTCCAGCCTTCTCCCCATATCCCTTGACTCCGCTATCCTTAAGAGCTCTATCTAACTCTCTCTTGAAAGCATCCCGAAAATCAGCCTCCACTGCCTTCTGAGGCCGAGAATTCCACAGTTTTCACAACTCTCTGGGTGAAAACGTTTTTCCGCATCTCCGTTCAAAATGGCCCACCCCTTATTCTTAATGATCTGTGCATTACACTTAAATTAGTCGGAAGAAGGGTCTCCTGCTGAAACATCACTCATTCCTTCCATCCATGTCCAGTGGGACAGGGAGCATTTCTGGAGAAAAAGAATAGTTGACGTTTTGGGTTGGAACCCTTCTTCAGGCTGAAGAACCCACCGAGCTACTCCAGCATTTTGTGCCTATCTTCGGTATAAACCAGCATCTGCAGTTCCTTTCTAAACATACTTGATGTTTTAGTTGGACATGGTACTCTAGTTCCAGTCACAGTACAGAGAGCTTGCATCAATGCATTGGTGTTGATATCTAACAAGATTAAATCCCTGCAAGTATGCTTGCATCCTAAAGACTTGAATGAAGCTATTAACAGAAATTATTACCGACTGCAAAAGTGAAAGATGTACAGAAGCCACACACTTTCAAAATATTTGAAGAACTTTTATTATACAACTTTAGATGAATGATTGTGATATGTAACTACTTTCCATGTATAACCTGGGGGGTACGGGATCACATTTGTGCCAGAGTCTTTCCAAAGGAAAATTTATGAATGGGTGAAAGGACTTTGGTCAACAGCTGATGAATTTGTGGCTCTGGGATTTGGGGAAAAAAGCTAGTTTTTTTAAGATCATGATTATCATTTAAACTCATTTCTTCAAAAATGAAATGATCATTTTGGAGGCAAGAAGGTGTTTTTATTGGATCCAAAGGATTTTTTGTTCATGTCCACCCAATGTTAAAGCAGCTTTGGAAATGGCAATGCTGACAGATATGGGGGTTATCCAATGCTTTTTTTGGGACATGTTCACTTTTCCCTAATCTATTATAATTTATGGTAAAACCCCTCAGACATTTAGTTGGGAAAGATAGAGAATGGTTCCAGGGAAAATCCTATGAAGTGGCGCTGAAGCAACTTAAAGTAATGATGACGAATTCATTACAATCTTAAATAAGAGGCAATCTTATAATCTAATGCTCCTCAGATTGGATATGGAATAGCAAATGATGCAGACTGGGCAGCCAAAGAGCTGTGGGACAAAGGCAGCAACATAAGCAGAGATGGGATGTACAAATGAAGATGGAGCACTTGGAAATTTTGCTTGCATGCAACAAGTTTCAACAATACATCTCTGAGTAAGCCGCGGTAGATGTTCAAAAATTATTGTACGTTGGAAACAATTGTTCTCACACCTACAAGAGATAAGAAAATGTTTTTGAACAAAAATAGCATACCAAAAAAAAAGGGGAAGAAATGGTATTAGATGATACACTGAGCGCAGAGTAATTGTCAGATGTTGGTATCTGTGGTTTTACATGTGAGCTGGACGAAAGCGATCACCGTGAAACCAGTTTTTGGAACGGGTTACTCATGCCTAGACAGATGGCCCAGTTCAGTGTTGCTGTGCACATTATCATTCAGAAATGATGTCCCAGGATTAAGTCGAGCCTGCCTGAATGTTTCCAGCCGTACATTGATTTTCAAGATGAATTAACTGTACAGGGAAATATAGTATTCAAGAACAACAATTTGAATCAGCTGTGCTGTATAAAAAGTTAAGGTCAGTTACTTATTCGACATATATATTGTCATAGAAGACTACAGTTGTGGAATCCAATATTGTCTTGGCTGGGGATAATAACTGAACTTAAACACTGAATTTCAAATCATGCTATTAGTTTAGTTTAGACATACAGCGCGGAAGCAGTCCCTTCGACCCACTGAGTCCGCACCGACCAGCGATCCCCACACACTAACGCTATCCTACACAGACTAGGGGCAATTATACCAAGCCAATTAACCTACAAACCTGTACGTTTTTGGAGTGTGGGAGGAAACCGAAGATCTAGGAGTAAACCCAGGCAGGTCATGGGGAGAACGTACAAACTCTGTACAGAGAGCACCCGTAGTCAGGATCGAACCTGGCTCTCTGGCGCTGTGAGGCAGTAGCTCCACCGCTACGCCACCGTGCCGCCCTTTAGTTACACACATAGTAGTTTGGTACAGCAGAGGTTGCCATGTAAAGGAATGATTCCAATTTAACGTTACGGCAGGGACAAGGTCAAAGGTTGGCGTTGAATTGTCATGCTTTTGTATGTGATTGTAATAACTTTATTGAATTGAGTGGAATTACTTCAACGACAACCTACACTGATTTGAAAGAACTTTGAATTTCCTAATTTAGTTATCATTTAATATCTATTAAATCTGCAGCGTTTGCCAAGATGTGGTGTTTTTGACAATCATCAGCATCACCTCTGCAGGCACGATAAAATAACAAAGCTGAGAACACACACTGGATTGTTAAGAGATTTAACAAGTCAGACTCACAGCAAATACAAATCAGAATTACTGCAGATGTTGGATATCTGAAATTTATAAAAAAGCTGGAAACTCTTAGAAAGCTAGTTAACATCTGTGGGAAGAGAAACAGGGTTAACATGTCAGATCTCAACCTGAAATATTAACTGTTTCTCTTCCGGCAGATGCTGCCAAACTTCAAGTCAGGAGTATTTTATTGTCATGTGTCCCAGACAGAACAATGAAATTCTTATTTCCTGCAGCACAACAGAATATGTAAACATAGTACACTGTAAATAATATAATAAGCGAGAGGAAAAAAGTTCAGTGTGTGTTAATACTCACACACATACACACACACATATACATATATATATATATATATATAAATATACACGCACAAACATTTATATACACACATACACACACACATATATATATATATATATATATGTATATATATATATATACATACATACATATATACACGCACACATAACATACACATTAAAAAAGCAAACAATAATAATGCGGTAATAACAATATTAGCTTTCTTTTTCCCGCCCCCCCCCCCCCCCCCAACATCAGTCTGAAGAAGGGTCTCGACCCGAAACATCGCCTATTCCTTCGCTCCGTAGATGCTGCCTCACCCGCTGAGTTTCTCCAGCATTTTTGTCTACCTTTGATTTTTCCAGCATCTGTAGTTCTTTCTTGAACAATAATGGTGTATGTAAGTTCTGAGTGCTTCCAGTGTTTTTTGATTTTGTTTCAGATTTTCAGCATCTGCAGTTTTAGTTTTGCTCTTCATCTTCAGCTGCTTGATCAATAACCAGTGGCGACGTGTTGCTGATGGCTGTTCAATGTAGAGTTTCATTCAATTGAATGATGGAAGGCCTTTAATTCTGCGTGTATTCCGTGAGGGAGAAGACGAAGGAAGTTAAAACCAGATTCCTATGTATGACCAGAAAGTTAGAAAGTAAAACACAACCGAAAATAAAAGCACTTGACAGCTGACAGATTGTTAACACAAGTGAGAAACAGGTTGATTACAGAAATTTCAGAGGTTAAGTAAAAGAAAAGAAATGAGAGACGCAATGTGAGAACATGAGAATAAACGCTCTGGCAGCAAACATAAAAGGGGATCTAAAAATATTCATTCAGGCTGTGAACAGCGAAAAGGAATGACTGAACTGAGCAGAGATCAAGTAAGGAAGTTTACTGATGGAGATAGAGGGCTGTGGTAAAACGTGAGTACTTCACATGAGTTTTCACCAAGGTATAAGGTTTGGTTAGAATCTCAGTAGAGGGAGATGTGGGGATTCTAGGGATGAGGTTCTTTAGATCTGTGTGGAGTGGAGACACCGGGGCTATTCTTCATGAAACATAACAAGAAGCAAAGTGACCTAGAACAAAGTGCGGCATGGTAGTACAACGATAGAGATGCTGCCTAACAGCGCCAGAGACCCGGGTACGACCCTGACTCTGGGTGCTGTACTGTATTCAGTTTGTACATTATCCCTGTGATCTGCGTGGGTTTTCTCCTGTTTCCTCCCACACTCCATAGATGTGCAGGTTTGTAGACTAATTGGTAAAATTGTAAATTGTCCCTAGTGTGTGTGTGTGTGGGATAGTGTTAGTGTGCGTGGATCGCTGTTCGGTGCAGACTCGGTGGGCCGAATGGACTGTTTCCATGCTATATCTCTAAGCTGAACTAAACCTGATTGTGGTAATTGAAATGAGGAATAGGATAGACAGAATATATGCACAAACACATTGGTAGAGGGGTTTATAAACTAGGGGATGTGCAATATGGATTGACTTAAGAACCAAAAGTGACATAAGGTTTGAAGAAGGGTTTCGGGTCGGTACCCTTCTTCAGCACTTAGATGTGTTGTTTTTAATTGCTGTCAAGTAGCAAGTTACATTTATGATCCAAAAACTGTGAAAGCATCATGTAAATCATCATTGACCATAGAGTCATAAAGTGATACAGTGTGGAAACAGGCCCTTCGGCCCAACTTGCCCACACTGGCCAACAATGTCCCAGCTACACTAGTCCCACTTGCCTGTGCTTGGTCCTTATCCCTCCAAACCTGTCCTATCCATGTACCTGTATAATTGTTTCTTAAACTATGGGATAGTCCCAGCCTCAACCTCCTCCTCTGGCAGCTTGTTAAACCCACCACCCTTTGTGTGAAAATGTTACCCCTCGGATTCCTATTAAATCTTTTTCCCTTCACTTTGAACCTATGTCCACTGGTCCTCAATTCCCCTAATCTGGGCATGAGACTGTGCATCTACCCAATCTATTCCTCTCATGATTTTGTACAACTTTATAAGATCACCCCTCATCCTCCTGCGTTCCATGGAATAGAGACCCAGCCTACTCAACCTTTCCCTATAGCTCAGACCAGATAATCCTGGCAACATCCTCATAAATCTTTTCTGAACCCTTTCAAGCTTGACAATATCTTTTCTATAACATGATGCCCAGAACTGAACACAATATTCTTGATGCGGTCTCATCAACATCTTATACAACTGCAAAATGACCTCCCAATTTCTATACTCAATACTGAAGTACCAAAGTGCCAAAAGCCTTTTGGACCACCTTATCTATCTGCGACTCGACCTTCAAGGAACCATGCCCCTGTACTCCTAGATTGCTCTGCTCGACAACATTGTCCAGAGGCCTACCATTTACTGCGTAGGTCCTGCACTTGTTCAACGTCCTAAAATGCAACTCCTCACACTGCTCTGTATTAAATTCCATCAACCATTCCTCCAACCACCTGGCTAATCAATCCAAATCCTGCTGCAATCTTTCACAACAATTTTCACTATCTGCAAAACCACTAACTTTTGTATCATCAGCAAACCTGTATGTTCTCATCCAAATCATTGATGTAGATAAGAAACAATAACGGGCCCATCACCAAACCCTGAGGCACACCACCAGTCACAGCCCTCCAGTCCGAGAAGCAACCTTCCACCATCACCCTCTGCTTCCTTCCATGTAGCCAATTTGCTATCCATTCAGCTATCTCTCCTTGGATCCCGTGCGATCTAACCTTCCACCTACCATGCAGAACCTTGTCGAACGCCTTATGGAAATCCACGTACACAACATCTACAGCTCTGCCCTCATTGATCTTTTTGGTCACATCATCAAAAAAATCATTCAGATTTGGGAGACACGACCTCCAACGTACAAAACCATGTTGACTATCCCTAATCAGCCCTTGTCCCTCAGAATACTCTCTAATAACTTTCCCACTACAGATGTTAAGCTCACCGGCCTATAGTTCCCAGAATTTTCCCTGCAGACACTCAATTAGACCAGCCAAATATTTTCTGTGGCTAGTAAAGCAGGTTAGAGGCTGAATTTCCCATGTTAACTCCTGACACAACCAGGCAAGACATAGATCAGCTGCAGATAGACACCAAATGCTGGAGTAACTCCAGCGGGACAGTTACTCCAGCATTTTGTGTCTATCATCAGTTTAAACCAGCATCTGCAGTTCCTTGCTACGCATAGACCAGCAGCATGATGGAATACTCTGTCTGCCTGGATTTGTGCACCTGCAACAACACACAAGAAACGTGTAAGAAGGAAATGCAGATAGACACAAAATCCTGGAGTAACTCAGCGGGTAAGGCAGCATCTCTGGAGAGAAGGAATGGGTGACGTTTCTGGAAAAGACTGCTCTTCAAACTCCAGTCTGAAGAAAGGTCTCAACCCGAAACGTCACCCAATCCTTCTCTCCAGAGATGCTGCCTGTCCCACTGAGTTAATCCAGTTTTTATTTAGGCTATCTACAACCCGCAAGAAGCTTGAAACTATCTGGGACAAAACAACTTATTTAAATTGATGCCATGTCCACCATCCTAAACATTGACACCCTTTATCACCACAGCACGCTGGTACAGTGTGTGCTATTTACAGAACCATTGCAGTTCGCAGCCTACTCTGATAGTTTCTCCCACACTTGCAACCTGCTATGAGGAAGTCCAGGTCTATGAAGCATATCAGAGGGAAGGGATCACTGCCACCCAGGAGACCATGAGCAATATGCCAAATCAGGCGCTTGATCTTCAAATCCCCAATCGTCCAAAGGCTGTGCTAGCACTGAAGGTGGTGGTGAATTCCATTATTCATGTCTCCTTCCCTGCGGTGTGGGACCTGAGATGTGAAAAGCAGACCACCACTCTGCTGCAGTAGTCAGTGCGGTCACATCAGTAGGATTGTTTATTTGTGGTATTCCTGAAAAGCTTTTTGGGTATATCTCTGTAGAAAAAATAGCAAACTAAATGAGTTGATAAAATGCTTGTCTTCCTGAGTTTCTTGTCGTTAGGTATTCATTATAACGTATCTTGACTCTGTAATTAAAGAGGAATTCATACATACAGCCAGAATGGTGGAAATGGAATGATTTCAAGTGTCTGTTGGACTGAGGAAGTTTACCGAGGTAGAAAATTTCGTGTGGCACAGTGGTAGAGTTGCTGCCTTTCAGCGCTGGAGGACTGGGTTCGATCCTGACTACGGGTGCTGTCTGTACGGAGTTTATACGTTCTCCCTGCGACCGCATATGTTTTCCCCGGGTGCTCTGGTTTCCACCCACACTCCAAACACAGACAGGTGTATAGGTTAATTGGTTTTGGTGAAAAAAACTGTCCCCAGTGTGTAGGATGGTGTTCAGGATGTTCGCTGGTCAGCACGGACTCGGTGGGCCGAAGGGCCTGTTTCTGAGCTGAAGTTTAAAGTCGAAAAGGATAAAACCAAGTAGGGAACCAATTGCTGCATAATGCAGGAAATTAAATCTTTTGCACTTTTTGATGTTATTTTGTTATAAAATAATAATGTTCTGCATAATTAAATTTTGCGCCAGATTGCAATTTTTTTAAATATTGATTGTTTTATGATGCCTTCTAATTTTGCTGATGTTTGCATCACCATAACGTAACACTGTGGGTGATGCAGAACAACCATTGAATATGTATTCAAGGTTGTAACCTAGCAAATAATAAAGGAATTCTGTCAATATCCACACAACAGCAAATTATAGTTAGACTTGCATTGTTTGTGTATTATCTACTTAAAATAGAAACGCAAATTTAAAGCCAAAGGCTAAAATGCTGGCATCGACAAAATAAAGATGGGCAACAGGCTGCGGTATTTAAATTGCTCCTCCTGCATTCCGTATAAAATCGCTCGAACATCATTTATTGTCAGCATGTTTCTACTTAGTTTTAAATATGAAATAAAATAACCACCTTAGCCAATAAAAATGTTCAGTCAGAGGCATAGATAGGGTTGACAGTCCGAATCTTTTTTCCCCAGAGTGGCAATGTCAAATACTAGAGGGCTTCGCTTTAAGGTGAGAGGGGCAAAGTTTTAAGGAGATGTGCACAGCACATTTTTTTTAACACAGAGGGTGGTGGATGCTTGGAACGCACTGTCAGATGTTGGTGGTGGAGGCAGATACAATAGTGGCATTTAAGAGACTTTTGAGAAAGACACATGGATATTCGGACAATGGAGGGATACGAATCATGACAAAAGATATTAGTTTATCTTGGCATCATGTTCAGCACATGTGGGCCGAAGGGCCTGTTCATGTGCTGTACTTTTAATATTTTTACAGAGCGCATTTGGGGTATTGTGAGCAGTTTTGGGTCCCATATCTGAGGAGAGATGTGCTGGCATTGGAGAGGGTCCAGAGGAGGTTTACAAGTATGATCCCAGGGATGATTGGATTAACATGTGATGAGTGTTTGATGGCTCTGGGCCTGTACTTGCTGGAGTTTAGAAGGATGAGAGTGGACATCATTGAAACGTTCAATGTCAAAAGTTATGAGGAGAAAGCAGGAGAATGGAGTTGAGAGGGAAAGATAGATCAGCCATGATTGAATAGTGTGGTAGACTCAAAGGGCCGAATGGCCTAATTCTGCTCCTATGACTTATGAACATGTTCCAAGCATCCTTGATGTGCCTTTGTGTCCTTTGGTAGTAAACCTTTCAGAGTAAAATACCTCCTGCATCTGATCCTTCACATGTACTAAGTTAGCCAACATTCATAGTACCAGAAGATAGAGCATTAAAAGTTGACTTTAACTTAGTCTGAGAAAATAATTAACCTACATTCCTCCTCTTGATTGTCATCTGGTTAACCCAGGTATGAAGAATAGATCTATGAACATTGGATGAAAGTAGGATGTTTAAGGCAGATAGCCATCACCAATCGCTGAGAATGAAGAAAGAATGTCCTTCTAACGAAGGTGCTGAAATCCATGAAGTATTGTTTATTTAGGTTTTACATTTTCAGGAAAAATGGTGAAGAAAATATTTCATGACTGCATATTCCTCTGTGAAAATCTAAGACTCAGTTCAGGTATAGATTATGGATTTATATAACTTTTTGCATTCACACTCAAACCACTAGATGGCACGTCCTTCCAAATTTGAAGTCAACATTGGCATCTAGTGTTATGGGATGAGGCCTATGGCCTTCACACATGCTTTCCCAGATGGTAGTAAAACTATGTATGGAGGTGTAGCAACATAGACTGTATATGGCTTTGATTTGTAGAATTAAAACAGAGTTAACAGCAAACACGACAAACTCCTTTAACGCTTTAAAACCTAACAGGAAAAGTGGACGAGTTAAGTTACAGATAGTTACCTGAAAAGAAAACACATATAAAGTTGGCAGAAAGAGCAGTGGACATGAGAATTGGGAAAATTTCAGATGTCAGTGAAGCAAATCCAAGCAATTGATAGGCAAAAAGGCAATAATATTCTATTGAGAAACACAAAAAGTATATTACCGAACTTCCAGGGATGATCAAGAGTAAAACGTTAGCATAGGTTAATGTAAATCCTTTGCAGACTTGTCAGGAAAAAATATATTGGGGACTAAGGATATGACACAAATATTGAGTGTCCATCGTCATGCAAGAAATGACAAAAATATTCCCAGAAATAGTGGAGAACAACCATTCTGGAGTGAATGAGGATGTGAAGAAGATTGACATCAGTAAAAAAGAATGTTTTAGAGAAATGATTCAAGCAATAAATCCCAGGATCTAATGCCTTGCACTCCAAGGCTGAAAGCCATATCTACAGAGTTGTACTGTATGTTAACTTCCAAAATTCCTTCAATGTGAGTATGATTCTCACAGGTCAGAAGGTAGCAAATGTAACCCCATTATTTATGAAAAGAAAGAGGAACATTGGAACCACAAAGCAATTGGCTTGACATTACAATTACTGGATTCTATTATTTAGGCAATGCTAGCAAGACACTGGGAAAATCATAATGAGATAGGGTGAAGACAAAATTCTGTTTGAATATGTTTCAATGAGTTGAGATTGGAGCTAGCAGGGGGATCAGTGGCTGTAAAATATTTGGACTTTCAGAAGACCTATATGGTTCCACACAAGAGGTTATTAAAGAAAGTTAGAACATATACTGATTGGGAAAAAACACTGGATCGCGCATTGGTTAATATCTTTGACTTGGGAGGTGATGATAAGTAGGGGTATTTAAATGATGAAAAACTGAGAGATGTTGATGTTAAGAGGGACTTTATGGTCTTGTACACAAATCACTAGGACTTAAGTTGCAAGTTCAGCGTGCAATTAAAAAGGCAATTGATATGTTGGAGGATTTGAATACTGGAGTAAAGACCGTGAAGGCTGCCACTGGAATACTGTGTTTGGGTCTGGTCTTTCTTGGCTAATACATGCAGTAGGGGAACTGCAAGGAACGTTCACCAGATTGATTCCTAGGCTGGGATGTTTCTCCCACGAGGAGAGATTAAACAGATGGGTCGTATCCATCTTCAGCTTTGAAGAATGAGTGTTGATATCGTTGAAATGTGCAAAATTCTTAAAGGGCTTGACAGGGTAGATACAGGGATAATAATGTTGTGTCTGACTTTGGTGTTGTACAATCAGCGGTGCCTCTAAGCGCAAAGGCAGGGCCTCTCATGAATGTCGTTGTTCCTTCAAAGAGCCAAGAACTTGTGGAATTCTCTACAACAGAAAACACATTTGTTGAGTATATTAAGAAAAGGATCGATGGATTTTTAGAAATTAAGGGAACCAAATGATCATCGGGCTGAGGTAAAAAAAAAATCAGTAATTAAATCATTGAATGGTGGGCGGGGAGAACAGTATAGTGGGGCCGAACGGCCCAATTCCGATTCTGTTTCTTATGTTCTTAATTATCTTCATGATATTAGCATTGGGGCACATGTCTACGGCAACTTTTATTTAATATTTTCTGAATCCCATTTGGGCAGATTATCAGCTTAAAACAGTGAAAAACTTATAATGTTGTGATATATTTCCTTTGACTTATGCTCGGTGCTTTTCTAAGCTGCATATTGGTCATATGATCCTGCCTTTCTGAGCATTAATATACGAACAATCAACTCCACCTAATATATGTCTTGGGTTTGTCATAATACATGCTGTTACTCACATTTGTGAGCTTTAGTTGCTGCTGTCTGTCAGCCTCTGGTAGTTTATCTCTGGTGTCTGGATTTGCTTTAAGACTTGTATGTCTATCACGGTAGTGTTGCTTTGAATGTGAGATCAAAAGAAGATGAGTTCCAGAAAAAAATTTCCTTGTATGAAGAAAGGAACAGTCTTGTGTAAACATTCCAGTGACAGCTTCCAATGAGTTATTTTACTGGAGCATTAGCACCCAGGATGACAGACAGGCTGAGACGGTGCAAAATAACAAATCAGTCCCTGTGTACGAGCAGCCAGTTGCCACAACAGAAATAAGATTTCTAAAGGAATTTTGTTCTAGTTTCATTGTAAACGTTTGTGTGGCAGCTCATCTTTTTACAAGCTGTCTTGTCGCGGAGTGTTGCAAAGCGTCGGTAGTTTTCTTTGGTGGAAGATGTTTGCATTGACGCACACACCTGACAGAAAGGAGCAAGCAATATGAGTAGAAACAAGGACAGATTTAAGAGCAAAGTTACCAAGGGTATTGTACTTCTCTGCTTATTTCTCATTTACTTATGTGAGTATTTGCACTGTTGAAACAGGCATTTTTTTTTTAGCTGGGCAGAAAGGGCAGCCTTCCAGTATATTTTCATTTCGATGTGCTTCAGCTGCACGGCACTTCCTGTTTATTCAACATCTTTACACCATTCTTCAACCCCCGCTCCACAGCAACAGCCAAAGAACAACTGCAAGCCGACGGAAATTTAGAGGCACTAAGCTCTTTCGGTAAACTTCCCCACTTTCTCTGTAATTGTTTGTGTCATATCCAGAATTAAATCTGTCACATGAAACGAGTCTGATGCGCTGAATAAGGGAGTTGTCGAAAGATGCAAATGTTACGATTTAACCTTAAATCGGCAGTAAATTAGGTCATGCTGAGAAGTAAGGAAAATGTTACAAAGAATTAGTTTATACTTCATCAATTTGTGTTGTGTATGCATACAAGGCATGTGGGCATAAATGGAATGTCTTGACGAATAGAGTCAAATAACAGATAGTAACAAAGAATACGCAGTCTGCAGATGCGCACACAATACATGTTTGCAAAATAAAATTAAAATGCATTAAAGTTGTCTTTTGTGCTTAAAAGTGGTCCGATGTTTGGAACTGGTCTGAACTGTTTTCTAGTAGGAGTAATCACATGGGGGAAGGGAATGGAAAGAGTGACTGAATTTATTTACTCAGATGTTATGCTGATGTAGGTGTGGAACTCAGTCAGTGTGGGAACTATGAGTTGTTTGCTTATTGGTATCTTCATAGTTCTGATGGCCATCAAATTTCCCAGCTTATTGCTTTTGTTTATTCTGGACAGCCTCTGTTTGATTATTTATCAGAAGGAAAAGGGAGAGGTTTGGGCATAAAACAACTGTGTCGGGTTTTACTTTCCAGCAGCCAGTCTATGGTTTAGTGCATCTCAAAGCTTTTAAAAGCCAACAATCTAGGGTATGATTTTAGTTTTGATGTTATGTTACAATTTTTTTTTACAAATTCAGTCATTACTATCCCAGAGCGCATTGTATTTGTGAGCATATATTTAATAATCTGGCCATTGATTTTATTTACGTGTAATTTTCATAGAATTAGGATAGCTTGTGTGATTTTTGTTTTCTTTTGCTTTGGAGAACATTTTTGCTGGTGTCCCATTTTTCTCCCACTCACATGGCCACGAGGGATTCTTTGGCTCTGGCCGCCTCTGAAGCATGCTTGCTTGCCTGCTCTTCACAATGCATTGTTCCCTTTTGAAAATTTCATATCAAATGACAACCATCCATCAACACAGTCTGAGATTTTAGTGGAGAGGGAGACATTGGAATGCCAAATTTTTTGTTGATGCACATTAATGTCCAATAAAAGCCACTGTTGGTTTTAAAGAGACTTGCAGAATTTAATGCGGAAGAATTATTTGCAGCACTGCCTTCAATGGAAATAAATTAAGTTTTATCTATTGAAATGTTTAACTTGTAGTTTTTAATGGTACAACAAATGGTATGCAGCACTGTTTGCTGTTGTTATTCTTTGGAGCATGGAGTAGTAAACTGTCCCACTGGGTGTATTTATAGTTAAAACGTGAATGTTATTCTTTTTTATGCAGGCTCTTCAGGTTGCACGGCAGCTTCTGCTACAGCATCAAGTTAGCGGGTTGAAATCTCCCAAGGGAAATGACAAGCAACCAACCTTACAGGTAAGTGTATTTTTATATAGATTATACATAATACATACATTTATGTAAACATGGCTCTTTTATGGAAATGGAAACATGAGCAACTTTGACCCAACTTTCCTGTGCCACATTGAATAGAATGGCAACATAGTCCTCAGTTAATGAGCTATTGTACTTAAATCGGTCTAACACTGGGCACTGTAGCTGTGCTAATGTTTTCGAACATCCCCCCCCGAAAAAAAAGAACTACTTCCAGTATGTTAGTGTGGATTCAAATTTGACAGGATCAAACTAATCACTTTTTACAACCAAGCTAGGAATTTGTGTTACAGAGGTTAACAGACCCCACATAGTGGTAGATGTTGTTTTAGTCAGCTTTTGATTCATCTAAAAGCCCGATGATGATCAAAATGAATATAATTACTGATATTTTACAAATTAAATGCACCTTTCCTACATTGTGATGCTGCCTTGGGAACTTTCAACGTTTTGTGCATAAATGTTTACACTTTCTATTTCATGACTGATCTCTTCATTCTGTGTTGTATTCTCATTGAGCTTATATTAAATACATTCAGTAATATGCACTGTTGCCCTTTTTAATGGCTGTGCATGAGTGAAGCAAGCTATCTGTATTTCCGTAAACAGGCTAAATCTTGAACTAGGATTGCAAAGTGTTTATGGTGCAGGAAGTTTTTTTTAATGTAGAAGGCAATGCAAAACAAAAATATATATAAGAAACAAAAAATAATAGTTATGAGATTTTTGGTTGGAAATTTATCATCAGCTTAACACTGCACCTCTGAACAAAACAAAGAAAGTCTTGTGTTAGTAAAATGCCTTTCATACCCCTTGCAGAACATCCCAAAGCACTTTATAGCCAATGAATAACTTTAAAGGGTGGTTACTGTTGTTACATAGGAAATGCAGATGCCCCCTAATGCACAGCAGCCTTCCAGAAATAGCAGTCTGATAATTTACTTGCAATGCCCTCCATAATGTTTGGGACAAAGACCCATCATTTATTTATTTGCCTCTGTACTCCATAATTTGAGATTTGTAACAGAAAAAAAATCACATTTGGTTAAAGTGCACATTGTCAGATTTTATTGAAGGTTATTATTATACATTTTGGTTTCATCATCTAGAAATTATAGCTGTGTTTATACATAGTCCCCCCATTTCAGGGCACCATAATGCTTGGGACACATGGCTTCACAGGTGTCCAATTGCTCAGGTGTGTTTAAATGCCTCCTTCACACAGGTATAAGAGAGCTCTCAACACCTAGTCATTCCTCCAGTCATCCATCACCTTTGGAAACTTGCTGTTTATCAACATGAGGACCAAAGTTGTGCCAATGAAAGTCAAAGAAGCCATTCTGAGACTGAGAAACAAGAATAAAACTGTTAGAGACATCAGCCAAACCAACTGTTTGGAACCTCATTGAGAAGAACGAGAGCACTGGTGAACTTACTAATTGCAAAGGGACTGGCAGGCCAAGGAAGACCTCCACAGCTGGTGACAAAAGAATTATTTCCATAATAAAGAAAAATCACAAAATACCTGTTCGACAGATCAGGAACACTCTTCATGAGTCAGGTGTGGATTTGTCAATGACCACTGTCCGCAGAAGACTTCATGAACAGAAATACAGAGGTTACACTGCAAGATGCAAACCACTGGTTCTTGGTTCTTGGTTACTTGGTCCTCCAAAATATTCCAACTGGAATTTAAACTGGAGGTTAGCTGCAAAAATAGGATGGCCAGGTTATAGTTTGCCAAGAAGTACTTAAAAGAGCAATCACAGTTCTGGAAAACGTCTTGTGACTAGATAAGACACAGATTAACTTATATCAGAGTGAGGGCAAGAGCAAAGTATGGAGGAGAGAAGGAACTGCCCAAGATCCAAAGCATACCACCTCATCTGTGAAACACGGTGGTGGGGGTGTATAGACAAAGACAATAGATGCAGGAATAGGCCATTCGGCCCTTCAAACCAGCACCACCATTTAATGTGATCATGGCTGATCATCCACAATCAGTACCCCATTCCTGTGTCCTGACCATATCCCCTGACTCCGCTATCTTTAAGCGCTCTATCTAACTGGCATGGGCAAGTGTAGCTGCTGACGGTACGGGCTCACTTATCTTTATTGATGAAACAACTGCTGATGGTAGTCGCATAATGAATTCTGAAGTGTATAGACACATCCTACCTGCTCAATTCAAACAAATGCCTCAAAACTCATTGGCAAGCGGTTCATTCTACAGCAAGACAGTGATCCCAAACATACTGCTAAAGCAGCAAAGGAGTTTTTCAAAGCTAAAAAAATGGTCAATTCTTGAGTGGCCAAGTCAATCACCCAATCTGAATACAATTGAGCATGCCTTTTATATGCTGAAGAGAAAACTGAAGGGGACTAGCCCCCAAAACAAGCATTAGCTAAAGATGGCTGCAATACAGGCCTGGCAGAGCATCACCAGAGAAGACACCCAGCAACTGGTGATGTCTATGAATCGCAAACTTCAAGTAGTCATTGCTTGCAAAGGATATGCAACAAAATACTAAACATGACTACTTTAATTTACATGACATTGCTGTGTCCCAAATATTGTGCTGCCCTGAATTGGGGGGATTATGTATAAACACTGCTGTAATTTCTACATGGTGAAACCAAAATGTATAACAATGGCCTTTATTAAAATGTGACAATGTGCACTTTAAACACATGTGATTTTTTTTCTATTACAAATCTCAAATTGTGGAGTACAGAGGCAAATAAATAAATGATGGGTCTTTGTCCCAAACATTATGGTGGGCGCTGTATGGCTGTTTCTGTGATGCTGGTTGAGAGCTAAATATTGGCCAGGACACCAGTGCTAATTCCCATGCTCTACCACAGAATTGTGGCACGTTACAGCAAAGAACAGACGGGGTCTTGGTTTAATATCTCGTCCAATAGATGGATGAATGCCCTGTCTTCCAGCAACAACCTCGGACAAAGCGTTTGCATACGAATCAAGGAATAGCCTAACCTTCTAATTAATTACCCAAGGGTATAATGGCCAATCATTTCATTGCCCATTTCTTCCCTCATCTCCAATCTAAGGTAATGGTGAAAGGGTGGTGAACCTGTGGAATTCATTGGCACAGAGTGCTGTAGAGATCAAGCCAATGGATATTTTTAATGCAAAGATTGACAGTTTCTTGATTAGGAAGGGTGTCGGGGTTATGGGGAGAAGGCAGGAGAATGGGGTTGCGAGGGAAAGAGATCAACCATGATTGAATGACGGAGTAGACTTAATGGGCCGAATAGCCTAATTGCTAGAACCCACAAACATTAATTGATCCAGAGCAAATAATTTAGTGTTGAACAGTAATTCTGCCTGGAATTTCCATTGAAATTCTCACTGGGTTAACCCTTCAATGCACTTTCTTTGAAAACTAACTTTAGGTGCAGTTGTTTAAAAAATTAAATGATCTTTTTATACGTGAATCCTGATCGTGATTAAAGCAGGGAAGGATGTCCTGGTATTTCACGTTTTTAATTTGGAGGATTCGGTCACTACAGATGAAGGATTAATACTGAAGCTATTCGTGATCAGTCGAGTACCTGAACTGACTGTCATGAGAGACTCACAGTCTGGCAATTGTTCGACTACACCTACTCACCAAGAAAAATAAAGTGGCTTTCATGTGAGCAATTAAGTCATTTTTGCCATTATCACTTGATTGACAATTAAAATTACAGACACCTCTCCGTTCTATCTTCTCCCCCATCTTAAACGTGACTGCATATGCAAATATGCATGTCTGTATTCCTTTAGGTGCATGCAAATGTGGGTAAGCACACAATCGCCTCGATTATTGGGACAGTACTCCTACTGAATTTAATTCTGTATTGTAAAGCTTGCCTGACCTGTAGAAAATGCTCTTCTGTTGTCTTGCAAAAAAAACTCCACAGACCTTAAACTAGGAAATATGATAATTGCTGCAAGATGTAGAGGAGTTGATTCTGGCGTATGAATTGAGCCATTTGTTATAACGAGCTTTGAGCATTGCTCGAGTTTGTGCTCACCAGACTGTTGGAAGTTGCTTCCTTTTACTTCAAGTGACCAACGCATCATTCTGCCCGAGCCATTGTTAGTTTTCCAGAGTTAAGTGGGAATCACAGAAATCCTGCGTCTTGTGCGTTGTCTAAGGCAGATATTGTACAACATTTTACTCGCCTCTCATATCAGGCTGTAAAAGAGTGTAAATCGATTCTTCGAGCTAATGTACAGCGCACAACTTTTTTTTTAAGGAGATACAAAGACAAACTAAATACATTTGACTAATCATTAATGTTTAAATTGCTGACAATTTTGCAAAGAATGTCACATGTAATTATGGACATCCCTTTCCCCTATTACTTAGTTTACACATGGAACACTGCAAAAAGAGTCTCCCACCTAGCTAATTAACATTATCACTGAAATGGTAGGGTTGAGTCATTAGTTCCATGTGCATTTAATTAGAGGCAGACTGAAATTGGATTTAACTTATTACTTTTCATGGATCACTTTCTTGTCATCACTTCAAATTGGATTGCAGCCCCAGGTAACTAATTATGAGAGCCACAGGATCAAGAGTGAAGAAGAAGATAATTAGAGACCACTGCGCTGGACCCGTGCTGATAGTCCACTAATACTGTGGAAAAATATAGTTTTATTTTGTAACACTGCCACAAGCAGGGGCACTTAAAATTGTGGAAATAATATTCTGCTTTGTTTGGAGTCACGGGAAGGCTGCTGCCACCTGTTGTGGTTTACGTGATGTGCAGCTGCGTTGAAGATGTTCTGTCCACATGGTTCCACAATGAACTTCTTAATGTGCAGTTTAAACAAGCGAAGTCAACATATTGCATGTAGGCATGAGGTAATGCAAGAACTATGTGCTGTGAGGTTTTTTCAACTGCGTGTGAAAGAAAAAGCTATCAAGCCAAACAGTGCAGCGGGAAGTGGAGCTAAATTTAATGTTTTGGATTAGTGTACTTGAGAAATTGTCAGAATAACCAACTGTTCTCCATTCAAAGTGCCCTCCATTCATCTGATTTTCTTACTGGGTGAAAACTGTCTGATGTCTTGGTATCATAAAAAAAATATGTATGAGGAACAACGAGGACATTATGACGTGATCTTTGCAACCTGTGCTCATTATTTCCTGTATAATATTAGTTGGTTCAAGAAATAGTCTGAGCTCAAAGCAGAGACATTATAATTTAATAGTCTCTTAATTCTCCTTCACTGAATAGAAATCCACAGGTTATAAAAAAACATCCTTCACATCTTAATAATGGCTTAAACTAAATCATTGTGTGGTTTAGAGGGTTTCTTACTCTGGTTCACATAGTGTAGTGTTTTCTCTCTTTTTGAACGCTGGCTGAATGGGGATCATGGTTGGAGATGAATACTTACCTTTTCTTCAAAGTCTGAAGGTTTTTTTGTGTTGCGAGCCAAGGTCTTTTTCCTTTGGTCGGAGGAAGCAGCCTTTGAACTACTGTGCTGTACACACCATGGCATTGTCCTTGCATATGTACACCAAACTGCACAAAATCTGCAACACATTACTGTGCAGCACTGGAGCCCATCCAGTGGTTAGAATATTTCCTGAAGCCTAGAATAACAGCAGTTGATGCAAGCGCCGCACTACAGAAGTGACAATGAGGGGTGGACTCCCCTTGTTGGCATTATGCCCAGTCAGAAAAGCTAGCTGAAAAAGCAAGACAGCAATATCGCTGCCATCCATATGGGTTTAGTAGGTAATAGTTTGGATGAAGCTAATTTATTTTTGAAAAGGAAATGTATGTTAAATAAAGTGTCAGCATCAATCCACTCCAGTTCTTGTTTGTATAATGCTGAATTTGAGTAGTGATTACATACTTAATGGTGTCTCACTAATATAAATCGGGGCTTGTCCCCCAACATCATAAATTGGCTATGTGGATGTGGAATGTCTTTGTTACTGCCGCATACATTTTTGCAGTCAAAATGGTTCCACAAAGATGAAGGATGTTTTTAAGAAATGTTTTACATATCATAAATCTTTAACTCGGACATGAGATACTGGAATCAAACTGGTGTTGCTGCCTAAATTAACTAGTTCTTGTTTTACAGATTTTCTCTTTTGAATTATGGTCAATCTGTGCAAATGTAAAAATTACCATTACTCGCACACCCCAACTTTCTGTGTCTCAAGTGTAGGTTTTTTAAATTCCTTCAGAAGAATTTTAATGTGAACAGACTTAAGTCATTGGTTTTGTACACTGGGGAAAGAGTAGAGTTGACACTAGTGTAACTTGTTCATGAGTCTTCTGTGTGATTATGCCACTCAATGAAAGGTTATAATTTAAATTGCAGGAATCTTACCAATGTATATATTTTTAAATGAATAAATGCATTTCTACAACATGTTTCAAATTCTTTGTTTACAATTAAGGTCATACGATTATAATGATGCTAATTTTCTAAGCTTCTTCTGAGACTTGGATTAACAGTTTTGTTTAGTTTCGAGATGCAAGCCTTTCAGCCTACCGAGTCCGCACCGACCAACGATCTCCGTTCACTCGCACTATCCTACGTCAGGACAATTTTTACGTTGATACCAAGACCATTAACCTACAAACCTGTACGTCATTGGAGCATGGGAGGAAGCCAAAGTTCTTGGAGAAAACCCACGCGGGTTCTGAAGGGTTCTATTTGTCACTGGAAGAATATACAAACTCCACACAGACAGCACCTGTAGTCAGGATCGAACCCGGGTGTCTGGTGCTGAAAGGCAGCAACTCTATTGCTGTGCCACCGTGCCACCCATTTGGTTATCTTTATCTATGGTTAACTTTTGGTAATCAAGGAACTGGAAGCCTATCACCAATGCCGTATTAGCTAAATCCTCCATATCACTAAAAAGACAAACAAACTCATGCTGCCTCAGGCCAAGACCTTTGTTATAATAGTTAGTTAGTTTAGTTTATTGTCACCTGTACAGAGGTACAGCGAAAAGCTTTTTTTTGCGTGCTATCCAGCCAGCGGAAAGACTATACATAATTCCAATCGAGCCGTCCGCAGTGTACAGTGATTTGGCTATGTCGGGTCAGCCATGTTGTTCACACACTGAACATGTACCAGCCTCGTACAGCAGGCACTGTCTTACAAACTCTGTCATTGGAATACATTGCAGATGGGGGGGGGGGGAATTCTCGGCCACAGACTAACCATGTACGGGAATACACAGAGTCTTGCATAAGAAAGAGTGGGTAAGAGGTACTTCATAAATGAGAACAGAAAATAGTGCAAATACTCTGCAGGTTTTTCAGCGTCTACGGAGAGAGGAACACAGTTTAATATTACAGGTTTACAAAGCAAATTTTCAATGATCTGAAATGCTAACTCCACTTTCCTCTCTCCCCTGCTGAATATTTACGGCATTTTCAGTTCTGCGTTCAGAATTCCAGTATCTGCAGTTCTTGTTTGCTTTGAGATAACAACTCGAGACCAAAAAAATGAAGAGAACAATTCGCTCTTTGACATTGATCATCTAACGAGAGCTCAGGTGCACACATGCGCACCCCCAATTTTGTGGCAGAGCTTGTAATTAGTATAGGCGTTATGGGACTAGACCTGTGATCTAGAGATCCAGCCTAATGATAAGAACTACAACTGTCTGGAAATTCAGTAGCATAATGCTGTTTTATTTTCCAGCATATGCAATAAATGGCAAGTAAGACTCATTCTATAGCAAGTGCTGGAAAATGAAGCGCAGGAATTTGCAACGCTTGAAGTTCAACGGCAATGTTAAAACTAAATCTCTGACCCTTGATATCTCTGGGCTCAACATTGATCAGGAATATAACTGTAGATATGTTGGATTAACTCAGGGGGAGAGGCAGAATCTCTGGCGAGAAGGAAGGGTGATATTTAGGGTCTGAAGAAGGGTCTGAAACGTTACCATTCCTTCTGTCCAGAGATGCTGCCTGTCCCACTGAGTTACTCCAGCATTTTGTGTCTATCTTCGATTTACACCAGCATCTGTAGTTCTTTACTACACAGGAATATAACTGTTTCAGCCACTAATGCGAATACAAACAGGTCTGAGACGGGCTATAGCACGCACTGTTGGTCACCTTGTGACTCTAAAAAGTAAAGACACACCTCAGTAAGGAATGTTCTCCAGTTGTCTGGCCACAACAAGCATGAAGCTTGACATCACTCTAGACAGTGCTGCCCACTTGTTTGGCCTCCCAACTATAAACATTGATATCCTTTCCACCACACCACCGTAGCTGGATTTAGAGCCAACTGCAAGATGCACCCAAGCCACTTCCTTGGACAGCATAACTTTTAAAACCAATTCCAAAATAGAAATCACAGTGCTTTGGAAATACAGCACAGTTCATTCAATGTGGTGTGGTTAAAATCTTGGAACTCTCCATCTAATAGCATTGTGGGTGTACCTTTACCACATGGTCTGCAGTAAGGCAACTCATCACAACTTTTTCCACTCTCACCTTAAAACCCATGCCCTTTACTTTTAGATCCTCCTATCAAGGGAGAAAGACCATCCATTCTATTTTCACCCCTTATGATTTGATATACTTCCATAAGGCCACCCATTAACATACTACGCTTCAGTGAAAATGTTTCCGAGCTATCCAGCCACCCTTATAACTCAAAGCTTCGAGACCCTGCAACATCTTCGCGAATCCTCTCTGCACTCTTTCCAGCTTAACCATAATCACACTTTATTAGCCAAATATGTTTTGCAACATACGAGGAATTTGATTTGACATACAGTCATACCAATAAAAAGCAACAGTACACGCAAAATACATTTTAACATAAACATCCGCCACAGTGACTCCTCCACATTCCTCACTGTGATGGAAGGCGAAAAAGAAAGTTCATTCTCTTCCCTTCTTTGTTCTCCCACGGTCGGGGGCCTCGAGCCTTCTGTTGACGGGTGATCTTGGCTCCCGTAGCCGGCGGCGGTTGGGCCCTCGCGTCGGGCGATCAAGCTCCCGCATCAGGGGTGGAATCTCAGCTCCCCCGCGCCGGGCGATCTGACCCAGGGTTGGGGCTGGTCAAAACCTTCTGCGTCATTTGGAGCTTCCCAACATCAGTCTCTACCCGAGACTGCGAGCTCCTCGATGGTGAAATCCACTGGCCGCGATTGGAGCATCACTCCCATAGCTGGGCAACCAGAACTGTACACAGTGGTCTCACTAATATGGTCTCACCAATACCCTGCACAGTTGTAACATGACATCCCAACTGCTGCATTCTATCCCTTAATCGCAGAAGGTAATAGTGCCAAATGCTGTCTTTAACACTCTGCCTTCCTGCATTGCCACTTCCAGAGAACTATGTACCTGCATAGTTGAAAAAGATATATATTAACGCTGCCCTTTACTGGAACGTAAAGCCATTCCACTCCCTCAGTGTGTGACCACTGGACATACAGTTACTCAATTATATATTTGCAGCTGAGTTTAGTTTAGATTAGAGATACAGTGCGGAAACAGGCCCTTCAGCCCACCAAGTTCACGCCGACTACCGATCCCCACGCACTAGTATCCTACACACACTAGGAAAAATGTGCAATTTTACCGAAGCCAATTAACCTACAAACTTGTACGTCTTTGGAGTGTAGGAGGAAACTGGAGCACAGAATGTACAAACTCCATACAGACAGCACCCATAGTCAGGATCGAACCCAGGTCTCTGGCACTGCAAGCCAGCAACTCTACCCCTGCGCCATCATGTCACCCCGATTCCAACACTATGTAATTTAGGCAGTTGAAGGGAAGCATGACCTGCATGCTATGATGACACAGCACCGGGCAACCATTGGAATCCATTGACTTATTTCCCAATAGAGAAGTTAGTGCCCTTTAGGCACAAGTTCATTGTCATTTCTTCGGAAGATGACTTAATTTCTGCCATCCTGTTGGTCCCCCTGCTTTTTTGTCTGTCTGTACATACATCTGGTAGTACTAGTAATTTGCCTTCCTTTCCTGCAAGCAAGAAGGCAGCATGGCCTTGAGAATTATTCAGTCAAGTGGAATGCCTGGATTGTATTCAAGCTACCAAACACCGATGCAAATTTTGTACCAATGCTATGTGTGAGGGTGTGATAAAGCACTTGAATGGTAGAAATGAGTCCTGATTCAGTTTGTTGGCAGTTGGGTGATGTGAATGTAGAAATTGAGCAGTAGCTGAAGATGAGTGCACTTGGTAGAATATTCACTCTATTCATCGATCTTGATCATTCATTGTATCCGGGTCCTCAGAGTTTGACACAAAAAGACAGAGTAACTCTGAGGGTCTCGACCCGAAACATCACCCATTCCTTCTCTCCAGAGATGGTGCCTGTCCCGCTGAGTTACTCCAGCTTTTTGTGTCTATCTTTAGTTTAAACCAGCATCTGCAGTTCCTTCCTACACACTCAGAGTTTGATAATGTTCTTTGAGGTGTGTAGAATTAAGCACTTTCTCGCAAACCCCAGTTTCAACAGCCTAATTTTGAAGTTGGTTTCCTGCTTTTACCTTATTGCAGTTGCAATCTTTGAAAAATTGGTACATTTCCTTCAATATTACAATTACACACATTCAGATAAAATTATATTCAGAATTATCCCAGACATCGAGTCATGCATCGTATACAATTATTTCATTTTTAATGTTTACAGCAAAAACTTGCTTATATACATCACATGCAACATGGATTATTAATCCCATGTTCCATTGAAGCATAAATTTAGTTTATTTTAGAGATAGATCATGGAAACAGGTCGTTTGACTAACCGTGTCCGCACCAATACACATGTACACTAATTGAGTCCTACACACTACGGACAATATACCCACAAAATGCTGGAGTAACTCAGTGGGACAAGCAGCATCTCTGAAGAAGGGCCTTGACCTGAAACATCACCCATTCCTCTCTCCAGAGATGCTGCCTGCCCCGCTGAGTTATTACAGCATTTTGTGGGTATATTGTCCGTAGTGTGTAGGACTCAATTAGTGTACATGTGTATTGGTGCGGACACGGTTAGTCAAACGACCTGTTTCCATGATCTATCTCTAAAATAAACTAAATTTATCTTCTGTTTAAAACGGCATCTGCAGTTCTTTCCTGCTCAACCCACAAACCTTTACGTCTTTGGAATGTGAAAGGCAATCCACGTGGTCAGAGGGAGAATGTATAAACTCCCTACAGACAGCACCTGTAGTCTGGATTGAACCCGGATCTCTGGCGCTGTGAGGCAGCAACTTTACCACTGCTCCGCTCTGCTGCCAAGAAGCTGATAATGTACGGGTGGAGCTGAAGAAATGGCTATTAAGAAGGTGAATTACGGTGTTGTCTAATTTAAATGACGCAGAGGTAGTATCCAGAGAATTCCAGAATCGTTCCATTTGGTTTGGGTATCTGCTTTAGTTCTTTTGAAGTCAGTGGTACCTCGTTACTGGCAGGTTGTAATTCAGAAGTTCAAACTGAACTCGCTGTTCTTCTTGGGGTGCATTAGGTTACAATTGATACCTGAGACTGCACCAAATGCGGAACCTACTTAATGCATTTGCTTTTGGGGTTTATCAGACTGCCAAGACCACTATTTGCCATTTTCTGCAGAGCCCTGGTACTTTACCAAAGGTAATTTGTGCAACTATAAATGTCTCTGAAAATATGACTTATAAAGATAAGTCATATCATAGTCAACAGATAAGATGTTTGGTGGCACAACAGAAATGCTACACTATACTGTGCCAATTTGATTTTAATCTTAAAATAACCCAATATATTTTGTTAATTGAAATACATATACCTGCTGATATTGTCAAGTTGTTATATATAGTCTGCAGAGGAACATCATGTAGATTTATTATAAACACCACCAAAGAACAATTGAGTTGGATTCTTTGTTCTGCATTGTACATTCTATGTAAGATCCCATTTGACTGAACATAATGTTATGTCTTGAACTTATAAGTCTTCCAAAAAGCTACTCTAAACCCCCAGTCAAAAGACACACTGCATTGGCCTTCAGTGTGCTCTCCGTATTTATATATTTAGCAGTTTTTTAAGAACATTTCAGCTTGGTTTGGACACTTTATTTGACCATTGAACTAATAATCCGCAGAATGTACATTGAGTGTGCACCATGGCATTATGGGAACTTAAATTGAGCGATTTTTATTAGATCTGTAAATATAACGCTAATTCAACAAAAGTGACCACAAAGCTAATAGATGTCATAAAAATCAAACTGTTTGAGTGAGTGCAAACAGTGAAGGTAAAGCTTTTGAAACCACTTTGAGCTGGAAGGGCCAAGAACAAGATCCTTCTTTCCATCCACCCAAGATTCCCACCATCATAATTGACAATACTGAGCAAATCAAATTGACACTATATGACGAAGATGGACACAACATACTGGTGTAACTCAGCGTGACAGGCAGCGTCTCTGGAGAGAAGGAATGGGTGACGTTTCGGGTCGAGACTCCTTCTTTCAGAAACGTCATACTTTCCTTCTCTC
The DNA here is from genome assembly GCA_963514005.1 of Raja brachyura. The sequence goes on from OY740796.1 coordinate 43,097,462, forward strand.
CAGAGATACTGCCTGTCCAGCTGAGTTACTGCAGCATTTTGTGTCTTATCTTCGGTTTGAACCAGCATCTGCAGATCCTTCCTACACATGACTCTATATGACATCGGGTGACTGAGGACATTGAACACATTGAACACAAAGGCTGCAAAGCCTTACAACATCCCAGCTGTGGTGTCAGAAAATCTGTTCAGTTTCTCAGGTAATGAAACAATCCTGGACATCAAGATCGGGACAACGTTCAGATTTGGTTATTAGGCAAAAGTAAAATTCACACCATTCAGCTGCCAGGCAATGCCAAGAGAAAATTAATCATCTTATTGTGATTCTAAGTGGCATTAACATCATCTTCTCTTCCTACTCAAAAATGCCGGGGTGGAGGTTGCTGGTGGTAGTATTATGGACAAGATCGGCTAAAGGATTAGTTACACAAATGTCATGGTTGTTAGTCAGATCATTGGATAGCAATAAATCTGTTAGTAAGTGATCTTCTGCTCAAATACCTGGAAGAGATTTCCCATCTAATTGTTATCCAATGACCTGGAAGGAAAATACATGCAAGGAGATTTTCAATGAGAACAGAATAGACTCTGAGTAGTAGAGTCTGAAGAAGGGTCTTGACCCGAAACGTCACCTATTCTTTTTCTCCAGAGATGACGTCTGACAATAGACAATAGGTGCAGGAGCAGGCCATTTGGCCCTTCGAGCCAGCACTGCCATTTAATGTGATCATGACTGATCATCCCCAATCAGTACCCTGTTCCTGCCTTCTCCCCATATCCCCTGACTCCGCTGTCTTTAAGAGCCCTATCTAGCTCTCTCTTGAAAGTATCCAGAGAACCGGCCTCCACCGCCATCTGAGGCAGAGAATTCCACAGACACACAGCTCTGCCCTGCTGAGTTACTCCAGCTTTTTGTGTCTATCTGCAATGAGAACAGAATTGTGTTCAGTTGCCGCTTTACATTCTTACCATTGAAAGGTTCACTGTTGGAATGGAAGTTCCATGAAACACGATTGTTGAATCTGAGGTTCATGAGCAATCAACTACACCTTGGCAATGTACTCCACCATGAATCTGTTGTTTTTGAGTTGTGTTCTCAGGTCCTCCTGTTCGATTACTGTCATTTGTGTAGGACATAGATCTGAATTAGAGAACATTTTGCCAATCACACTTCCATTGAAATCACAGTGGCCACTCAGGAGAATCTTTGAGGAATTTCCGAGCTTTGAACAGAGGGGAAAATATTTCATTCCCCGTCAGCAGTCTTTCCAGTGAAATGTTAAATAAAGGTCCCTCATTCTATTGTAAATAGCAGATGGGATTCAACTTGGACATGTGCGAGGAGGTGCATTTAAGTTGAACCAAGGCAGGACCTATTTAAATAATTGGGCCCTGGAGAGTATTGTGGAGCAAGGAAATCTGGGTGTACAGATATAGTTTCCTGAATGTACGACACAGATAAACAGGGTAACAAAGAAGGCCTTTGGCGCAGTCGGCATCGTTGGTCCTAAAGTACAGGGGCTGGGACATCAGGTTGAAAATGTACGTTAGTGAGACTAGGCTTGGAACTTTGTGCGCAGATTTGGTTGCTCAGCTACAGGAAGGATGTCTTGAAGCTGGAAAAGGTGCAGCAAAGGTTTACAAGGATGTTGCCAGGATTGGAGGGCTTGGATAGGCTGGGTCATTTTTTCCCTGGAGGATAAGAAACAGAGGGGTGACCTTATAGAGGTATCTTCTTCCTGTGTATGGTGTGCACAGCCTAAAGTTGTCGGACAACTTGTTCTATTTGATCTTATTTGATTGTGCATGCCAGGTTGATTGCATTCCTCGAAACAGGGCGGACCACGTGAAGGTTGTAATCTCCCACCCCTTATAGAGGTATGAAATCATGAGAGGCCTAGATCGGGTGAATAACCACAGTTTTTTCTCTGGGGTAGGAGAGTAAAATTAGAGGGCATAGGTTTAAGGTGAGAGGGGAAAGATATAGAAAGGACCTGAGAGGCAACTTTTTACAGGAAGGGCAGGTGGCTTCATGGAATGAGCTGCTGGAGAAAGTGATACCGGTAGTACAATGATGACATTTAAAAGACACCGGAGCAGGTATGTGGATAGCGTTTGTTTCATGGGACATATAGCCTAGGCCCAATCAAGTGGGACTAGCTTGGTCAGCAACTTGTTCCGCATGGCCCAAGGACCCGTTTCCATGCTGTGTAGCTCCATGTCTCTGTAACTTATTAAAAGCCGCACTCCAATGGGAAATAAATCAGAAAATTCGTACTCTGAGAGGTCTGGGAGGCGTCTGCCGCAGCGTCCCTCCAGAAGGCAAACCGTGAGTTGCACGGTGACGCAGCGGTAGAGTCGCTGCCTTTCAGCACCAGAGACCCAGGTTCGATCCCAATTACAGGTGCTGTCTGTGCGGATTTTGTACGTTCTTCCCGTGATCGCGTGTGTTTTTTTTCCCCGAGATCTTCGGTTTCCTCCAACACTCCAAAGACGAACAGGATTGTTGGTTAATTGGCTTGGTAAAAAAATGTCCCTAGTGTGTGTTAATGCGCGGGGAATCGCTGGTCGGTGCGGACTCAGTGGGCTGAAGGGCCTGTTTCTCTAAACTAAACTGAAAATATTACCTGTTATTATTATTTTCAGTTTTATCTTTCTGTTGCGAGAGCTTGTGCAGTGCAGAGAGCATCAAAGTTTTCCTAACATAAACTTACCTGAAAAGTATGTTTTCATCACTGACTTCATCACTTCTGGCTGTCTGCCTTCCTCAGCCTCCAACCTTATCGTTTCCGAGCCCCGCACAGCCTGTTTTAATCTTCTCCCCAAAATCTACAAATACAACTGCCCTGGCAAACCCATTGTTTCTGCCTGCTCCTGTCCCACGGAAATTATCTCCACGTACCTCGACTCCATCCTATGCCCCGGTCCAATATCTCCTGACCTATGTCCAAGATACCTCACATGCCCTTCATCTCTTTAATGGTTTCCACTTTCCGAGTCCCCACTCCCTCATCTTTACTATGGACGTTCAGTCACTCTGCATCTCCATCGCCCACTAGGAAGGCCTTAAAGCCCGCCGTTTCTTCCTCGACCGCAGAACCATCCAATTTCCCTCTACTAACACTACTCTGCCTAGCGGAGCTGGTCCTCACCCTTAACAACTTCTCCTTTGACTCCTCCCACTTCCTTGAAGTCCAAGGCATAGCTATAGGCACCTGCATGCGCCCCAGTTATGCCTTCCTCTCTGTTGGGTATGTTGGACAATCCCTGTTCCAGGCGTACACTGGCCCTATCCCCGTACTCTATCTCCATTACATTGATGACTGCATCGGTGCTATCTCCTGCACCCATGCAGAACTCATGGACTTCATCAACTTCACCAACAAATTTCACCTTGCACTCAAATTTACTTGGACCATCTCCGACACCTCCCTCCCCTTTCTTGATCCCACAGTCTCCATCACAAGAAATAGACCATTGACTGACATCTATTACAATTGCACTGACTCCCACAACTATCTCGACTACACTTCTTCCCACCCTCTTCCTGCAAAGACTATCCCCTACTCCCAACTCCTCCGTCTATGCCACATCTACGCCCAAGATGAGATGTTCCAGGTGTATGGAGGGTTATGGTATGAGTGCAGGCAGGTGGGACTAAGGGAAAAAAGTTGTTCGGCACGGACTTGAAGGGCCGAGATGGCCTGTTTCCGTGCTGTAATTGTTATATGGTTATATGGTATGGAATATCCAAGTGGTCCTCATTCTTTAGGGAATGGGGGTTCCCCTCTCGCATTATAGATGAGGCCCTCACTCGTGTCTCTTCGCTACCCCACAGCTCCACCGTTGATCCCCCTTCCTCTAGTTGCAACGGAGACAGAGCCCCCGTAGTCCTTATCTTCTACCCCATCAGCCGTCGCATACAACACATAAACTCCCAAATGTCCGCCACCTCCAACAGGATCCCACCATTAGCCACATTTTCCCATCTCCAACCCTTTCCACCTTCCGCAGAGACCGTTCCCTCCACAACTCCCTGGTTAACTCATCATTTTGCATCCAAACCACCCCCTCCCCAGTTACCTTCCCCTGCAACTGCAGAAGATGCTACACCTGTCGCTATAGCTCCTCCCTTGACTCTGTCCAGGGACCCCGACAGTCCTTTCAAGTTAGGCAGAGGTTCACTTGCACCTCCTCCATCCTCATCTACTGTATCCGTTGTTCAAGATGTGGACCCTAAGAAATCGGAGAGACTAAACGCAGACTGGGCGATCGATTTGCTGAACACCTTCACTCAGCCCGCGTGAACCAACCTGATCTCCCCGTTGCTGAACACTTTAATTTTCCTTCCAATTCCTACACAGACCTTTCTAGTCCTCGGTCTCCTCCATTGTCAGAGTGCGGCTAAATGCAAATTGGAGGAACAGCATCTCCTATTTCGCTTGGGCAGCTAACTGCCCAGTGGTATGGATATTGATTTCTCTCACTTCAGGTAGTCCCGGCATTCCCTCTCTCTCTATTCCTCCACCACCCAAGTCACACTAACTTGTCATTTTCACCCTACAAACAGCTTACAATTGCCTAAGAAGGAACTGCAGATGCTGGAAAATCGAAGGTAGACAAAAATGCTCGAGAAACGCAGCGGGTGAGGCAGCATCTATGGAGCGAAGGAAATAGGCAAGGTTTCAGGCCGAAACGTTGCCTATTTCCTTCGCTCCATAGATGCTACCTCACCCGCTGATTGTCTGCTTACAATGGCCTATCTTTTCGTTATCTTCGTTACTTTTTTGCATATCTTTCATTCATTGTTCTTTATCTCTCCACGTCACCGTCTATATCTCTCGTTTCCCTTATCCCTAACCAGTCTGAAAAAGGTCTCGACCCAAAATGTCACCCATTCCTTCTCTCCACAGATGCTGCCTGTCCTGCCGATTTACTTCAGCTTTTTGTGTTTACCTTCAGTTTAAACCAGCATCTGCAGTTCACATACCTGAAAAGTTCCTCACTAGCTGGAAAGCTCTGTGGCATAATCTGAAAGGGATATGAAAGTTGCTGTATAAAATAAGTATTTTACTTTGATTGTGGTTTAAAGTCAGTACTTGTGTGAACGAACGATGAAAGGAAGTTTGTTGTAGATATCATAACTGAAGTTCATGTATCATTTACACAGGTGCTTTTTTTAATAAGGAGTGTCACATAGTTTAAGCTGCTGGTAGACAAAAGTGCTGGAGAAACTCAGAGGGTGCGGCAGCATCTATGGAGCGAAGGAAATAGGCAACGTTTCGGCCCGAAACGTTGCCTATTTCCTTCGCTCCATAGATGCTGCCGCACCTGCTGAGTTTCTCTAGCACTTTTGTCTACCTTCGATTTTCCAGCATCTGCAGTTCCCCCTTGAACGAAGAGTTTAAGCTGCTAGCATCTTGACTTGTTTTGGCTGTGGAGGCCAAGTCAATGGAGATTGCCAAATTCTTGATCAGTACGGGTGTCAGAGGTCATGGGGCAAAGCAGAAAAATGGGGGTTGAGAGAGAAAGATAGATCAGCCATGATTGAATGGCAGAGTCGACCCGATGGGCCAAATGACCTTATTCTGCTCCTAGAACTTATGAACTTACGTATCCCTCTTGTTAGGACTGGGGGGAGGATGAAACTAAAAACTGCTTTTGGCGTTTCACATATCGTTCTAGCTGAGAAGTTGAAAGGATATTCTTTGCTCATATAACTAAGATACACATTATTGTATCTGTGAAGGAAGCTCAATTGAATCATGATGTTCTTAATTGCATTCTGTTTTCCATCATAAGTTAAATTAATATCATTATGCTGTTTTGAATAAACTGTGTGAAGCTTTTACTCGGTGTGCCATTACGTGAATGATCTGTAACTGAAACCAGTCATCAAAATACAAAACAAAATTTCACCCGACCATTATTTTTTCAATAGTGGCAACATTTCAAGTAACCTGCTGAAATAAGGTTATGAGCATACAGCTAATATAAAACATAACCTTTTCACAAATGTTTATGGAAAAAGATGCATAATTGTTTTCATTTGAATAAAATTGGTTATACCAGAAGTAAAAACTTGAGACAAATTTAATCTTGTCCAAAAAAATAAATCAGCAATGTGAAATCGGTATCTCATTAGAGCTCTAGTGACACAATATGGAATTTTAAAAGTGCATTGGTAGCTGAAAGTTATTTGCTGATATACAAGTATTCAGATCTAGCCAACAAAACCAATTTGGGATTACAATGCACTGCAGATGCTGAAATCTTGAGCAAACCAAGGCTCTGCAGTAACTCACTGGTCAGGTAGCATCAATGGACTGAATGGAGAGGAGCCTAATCAGTCAGAAGAAGGATTCCGACACAAACTGTCTCCATCCATTCTCTCCACAGAAGCTGCCTGACCCGCTGAGTTCCTCCAGCACTTTGTGTTTTGCTTTAAACCAATTTGGGAATTCCTTTGAACACTAAATGTTGGAGGTGGACTCTAAATGCTAGAGTAACTCAGCGGGACAGGCAGCATCTCTGGAGAGAAGGAATCGGTGACATTTCGGGTCGAGACCCTTCTTCCTGAACAAGGGTCTCGACCCGAAATGTCACCAATTCCTTCTCTCTAGAGATTTTGCCTGTCCCACTGAGTAATGGGCCTGTCCCACTTAGGCGACTTTTTAGGCAAGTGCAGGAGACTCTGCACTCGCCACATGTTCACTGGTGAGTCTCCTTCATGGTCGCGAGGAGTTCCCACATTCTGGGAACTAGTCGCGGCCTCAGTATGGTCGCCGCAAATTTTTCAACATGTTGAAAATTGGTCGCCATGGAGAAAATCTATATTCCTGCAGTCGTAGATGCAGTTGTAGTGCGGTTGCTATGTAGTTATGTGTAGTCGAGGTAGTTGTAGGTAGTTTTAGTTAATCACCTTTGCTGACCGGTCATTTTCATTGGCTCATTGGGAAATAAAAAGGAGTTTTCAGAACCAAGGATAACCGACCGGAAATGTTAAATGTCCGCCGAACTTCACAGCTGTGTATCTCTGGCTTATTAAAAGTTGTCTGGCTTCTTATAAGTTGTCTCCACTCCTTCTCGTCCCTTCTCCCCCCCTCTCCCCCCATCTCCCCTCTTCTAAAGGACTTACCGTACACTGTGCTTTAGCCGTCTTATTTACAGCGCCAACCTTCCTGTTCATCGTGGTGTGCGTCTGTATCACCTTGGCTTTGTACCATGGGAATTTCAGACAGCGCTTGCCCTGGCCCCCGCCTTTGCGATGTGTTTGTGTGTGTGTGTGTGTGTGTGTGTGTGTGTGCGTGCGTTCCACTCTGACAGTCGCCGTTCCAGTTCCCGGTTTTTCAGGCGACTGCAGGCAACTTGACAGTCGCCGGCAGTCCGCTGAAAAATCACCTAAGTGGGGCAGGCCCATTACTCCAGCATTTTGTGGCTACCTTCGATTTAAACCAGCATCTGCAGTTCTTTCCTACACATCCTTTGAACGTAATATTCCTGAAAAGAATAGCAGATGATAAAACTGCTGCTTGTTTAAAATGCTTTGCTTAAAATCTATGGTCCCGACATAAAATATGCTTTTAACTTGGACACAATATCATTTATAGTGATATAACCTACATGGTATAACCACATCTAGAGAGCAGTCCTGAACTACTAGCTACCTCATTGAAGACCCTTGGACTATCTTTAATCGGACTTTACTGGCTTTATCTTGCACTAAACGTCATTGCCTTGCCTTATCATGTATTTTGATTGGCTCGATTGTAATCATGTATTGTCTTTCCGCTGACTGGTTAGCTTGAAGAAAAGCTTTTCACTGTACCTTGGCGCACGTGACAACAAACTAAACTAAACTTAAAATGATTAACTTGGCATAATGTTTTGAGGTGTATACTACAGGAGGAACGAACACTACATTTTCCAATACTACAATTGGAATATTTACTCTTAATACAAAACACTATCTACATTCTCAGCACAGTTAGTTTATAATCCATCATTCATCTATTAGAAGTCATGCATGTAATGTGAACATCCTGTAAACGGCACTTTTATTTCCTGTGAAACTTTCCCTGTCACACAATGTTGGCAATCCCCTAATGTGTTAACCTCTGATTTGTCACGAGCAACACCACAGACAACCAGCTAGTTGTTTTTAATTGAAGTGTTTGTGTGTGTGTTGATCCAAAAACTCCATCCTCTCTGCTCACAATTTCTTTAATTACAGATATGTAATAATATTCCACATGTTTTTTTTGTCATTTCTCAAAGTAAACATTATTAGTTAAGAATTACTGGCAGTTATTTTTATGTTTACCATTGCTTACCTATCATCATATCTTTTTATCGTAGGTTCCCACACCCCAAGCCTTTGTAACTGGCTTTATTTAAATTTACGGCATCAGTTTTGGACGCGCAGACTCAATGTAACAATTTGTCGCATTACAATCATCCTTCGCATCAGATTAGTGATTATCCATCTCGCATTGCACGAGCTAACAAATATTAAAACAGCCCCTTCGCTTCTTGGTTCCATGACTTATTGTTGTAGGAAACTGTCTCAAATTCCTTCAATAACTCTTCGGCCCAACCACTTTGAAAATAAGCATGTATATAATAAAATATAGGTGGACTTCCAGCATTTGGTGACTAACCTGATGGTTCTGGGAGCAGGGAGGTTCTACTTCAGTTGTATAGGGTCTTGGTGAGACCACACCTAGAGTATTGCGTACAGTTCTGGTCTCCAAATCTGAGGAAGGACATTATTGCCATAGAGGGAGTGCAGAGAAGGTTCACCAGACTGATTCTTGGGATGTCAGGACTGTCTTATGAACGAAGACTGCATAGACTCGGTTTATACTCTCTAGAATTTAGGAGATTGAGAGGGGATCTTATAGAAACTTACAAAATTCTTAAGGGGTTGGACAGGCTAGATACAGGAAGATTGTTCCCGATGTTGGGGAGGTCCAGGACAAGGGGTCACAGCTTAAGGATAAGGGGGAAATCCTTTAGGACCGAGATAAGAAGGACTTTTTTCACACAGAGAGTGGTGGGTCTCTGGAACTCTCTGCCACAGAGGGTAGTTGAGGCCAGTTCATTAGCTATATTTAAGAGGGAGTTAGATGGGGCCCTTGTGGCTAAGGGGATCAGAGAGTATGGAGAGAAGGCAGGTACGGGATACTGAGTTGGATGATCAGCCATGATCATATTGAATGGCGGTGCAGGCTCGAAGGGCCGAATGGCGTACTCCTGCACCTAATTTCTATGTTTCAATGTTTCTGGTTCATGGCTACGTTTTTGATAATATTGGACTGAGATATTGAATTTGAAAAAGTAGATTCCCTGAATTCTGTCCCGGCAGACTGGAAAGTTACAAATTAAACATCTCTATACGAGAAAGGAGGGAGAATACAACCAGGTAACTATAGACCATGCTTGAAGAAGGGTCTTGACCTGAAACGTCACCTATTCCTTTTCTCCTGGGATGCTGGCTGACCCGCTGAGTTACTCCAGTTTTTCGTGTCTATCTAAGGAAATGATAGAACCCATTAATTAAAGTAATCATGGCAGAGAAAACCATAAAGTAGTTCGGCAGAGTCGTCATTACCTTAACGAAGGGGAAGTGTTGCTTGAAAAATCTTTTAGATGTTTGTGAGGATAATTCATTCCCTCTCTCGCTATTGCTCGCTCTCTCTCCTTCTCAGTTCCACCTGGATTGAAGATGGCTTGCTTCTCCATTCTGGGTTCTGCTGTGACTGAATGGAACAATGTAGGACTTGCAGATTCTTATACAGGTGGACTATGACATGTTTGACTGTGCAGCTAGCTGGGTACTGGGATTTCTACACCTTTTACACTAACATGTGCTCCTGTTGAAAGGATCCACAATACGATCTCAAATAATGTGCAGGAAGGAACATAGGAAAATAATGTGCAGGAAGGAAGGATAGACACAAAAGCACTCAGTGAGCCAGGCAGCATCTCTGGAGAAAAGGAATAGGTGGTGTTTCGGGTCGGTACCCCTCTTCAGACTCTCTACCATCTCAAATAATCTTATTTTGAGTGGTCATACACCTAGAACTCCTGTGAAACAATTAGGATATTATATATTTTCAAGAAAAACATCTTTATATTGTTCCCTCTATCAACCTGGCAATCACGTCCATGGTTGAACTCATGGGTTGCGTCCTTGTTTTTGAATTCTGATGTGGGGCAGATGAAAACAATTTGGCCTGTTTATTCAGTCTGATTAATGTGTCAATGCTACAGATGTTATTTTGGGAAGCGACATTGACTAACCTGCTATTTGACTGGGGGGGGGGGGGTTCAGAGATAGCTTTGGTGGCAATCCTCCACAGTTTTGAGATGCCTGCTGTAGATAACCCATGACCTTGGGATATACAGAAGGGCAAGGCCCACCAATTCCATGTTGACCATCGATCACCCGATCACAACAGGGACAAATAACTTACAAACCCGCATTTCTTTGTGATGTGGGGTGGAAACCGGAGCACCTGAAGGAAGCCAAAACGGTCACAGGGGGATCATGCAAACTCCACATAGACAGCACCTGAGGTCAGCATCGAACCCGAGTCTCTGGTGTTGTGAGGCAGTGGGTTGACCAGCACCAACACTGTGTCAAAATACAAGCTTTAAATATACTTGTTCGATTTCCAATGAGCTCCATTTCTTACCAATATCAATGTTACTGGTGGCTCATACGTCAGTTACACTGAATCCATCTTGGGTTGTTCCATTACAGAATTTAATTGGAAGTTGCAAATGCATACAGGTTGTCATATCAGCTTACCTCAGTTATTTTCCACTCTGAACTCGTGGCCATTGTTTTAACAGCATGTGTTTAAGCAACATTTAACATTCAAATCACCATTACACCAAAGCTGGTGAGTTTAATGGATAACGCATGCAAATATTAACATCTTCTGGTAAATTTCGCCTTGCATAGACCTTAACAAAGGAATTTTTGATATAATTTGGTTATTGCAATCCACTCATCGTTTTTCATAGATTAATTTTATAAATAAATTATCAAGGTCTATTTCCATAAACAAGTTCACACACCGTGCAATGTTAACGAGAGGCTGCAAAGAACAGGACTACTTTGTTTATGTAATCAGCTCTTTGGACATGACCTCTTTCTTGATAACTGAAGAACAATCATTCTATTAAGTTATGTGGAGACACAAGGAACAACGGATGCTGGAATCTTGAGCAAAGCACTCAGTGGGTCAGGCAGCACCTGTGGAGGGGATGGACAGGCAATGTTTCGGGTCAGGACCCCTCTTCAGACTGGAAGCCAGATGGGACAGGATTGCGGTACAGGCAAGTGTTGATGAGACGTGGCTGACGGAGCGAGTCTGGGTCAGAACGTGGTCGAACTGCAGGAGAGCAGCAGAAATCACAGAGGTGGAGCAGTGAGAGAGGATCTCACAGAACCCCAGTTGGGGAGAGGAGGAGAATGGCTTCAAGTGCGGCATGGTGGCGCAGCAGTTGAGTTGCAGCCTTACAGCTCCAGGGTCCCAGGTTCAATCCTGACTGTGGGTGCTGTCTGCACATAGTTTGTACCTTCACCCCGTGACCTGCGTGGGTTTTCTCCAAGATCTTCAGTTTCCTCCCACACTCCAAAGACATACAGGTTTGTCGGTTAATTGGCTTGGTATAAATGTACAATTGGCTCTGGTGTGTGTAGGGTCGTGTAAGTGTTTGGGGATCACTAGTCGGCGCGGACTCAGTGGCCAAAAAGCCTATTTCTGTGCTGTTTCTTTAAAGTAAACTACCCATACTTTGAGGAGATTTTGCAGCGGAGCAGTAAAATGGAGACACAGGGAACTGCAGATGCTGGAATCTTGAGCAAAACAGTGCTGGAGGAACTCAATGAGTGAGGCAACATTCGTGTAGGGAATGGACAGGTGACATTTCAGGTTGGGATCATTCTTCAGGGTGATGCCACTCCGCAGATTCTGCCTGACCCGCTGAATTCCTCCAGCTGTTATGTGGTTTGGGTTATTATCTCCAAATCAGCTTCATTAAAAGTAAAAATGTATTAGAAAAAGATTCAGTTGGTGGCAAGACATCAGTCAGCACTGATGTTCATAGGGAACTTGGGGTCCAAATCCATAGATCCCTGAAAGTGCCAACACAGGGATGAGCAATGAGTATAAGAGGCGGGAAGTCCTGTTGCATCTATAGGTTTAAGAAGGAACTGCAGATGCTGGAAAATCGAAGGTAGACAAAAGTGCTGGAGAAACTCAACGGGTGCGGCAGCATCTATGGAGTGAACTAAATAGGAAACGTTGCCTATTTCTTTCGCTCCATAGATGCTGCCGCACCCGCTGAGTTTCTCCAGCACTTTTGTCTACCTTGCATCTATAGGCCTTTGCTTAGGTTTCCTTTGGAGTTTTGTCAGCAGTTCTGGTCGCCCATTACAGCTCGGATGTGGAGCTTTTGGAGAAGGTGCAGAAGAGGTTTACCAGAATGCTATCAGAAGTTTGACAAACTTGGATTGTTTTGTCTGGAATGCTGGAGGTTGAGAGGATTCCTGATAGAAGTATATAAAATGATGAGAGGCATAGATAGGGTAGACAGTCAGAACCTTTTCCCATGGTGGAAATGTCAAAGACTGGATGGCTTCAGGTGAGAATGACAGAGTTTAAAGGAGATGTGCAGGGCAGGTTTTTATGCACTGAGAGTGCGTGGTAGGTATCTGGAATGCAGTGCCATAGACGTTGGTGGAGGCAGATAAGATTGGGGCATTGAGCAAGTTCAGCATGGACACTGGGCCGAAGAGCTCGTTCCTGTGCTGTACTGTTCTGCTTTCGGAAGCAATGTTTTATATTTGAATACTCAATTATGTTGCACAAGAGTGATAAAGTGCCATTCCTAGAGCACAGAACTTGGGAATAGAAGGTGTGACGCAAAGTTCAGACATTATATCAAATGCGAAGATAGACACAAAATGCTGGCTCAGCGGGAAAGGCAGCATCTCTGGAGAGAAGGAATTGGTGACATTTCGGGTCAAGACCCTTCTTCAGACTGATGTCAGGGGAGAGGGAGATACATAGATAAGGAAGTGTAAGGTGTGAAAACAGGACAAAGGGAAATGCAGAATAGATCATTGGGCAGTCATGGTGGCGCAGCGGTAGATTTGTTGCCTTACAGCAAAATGCAGCGCCGGAGACCCGGGTTCGATCCCAACTATGGGTGCTGTCTGTATGGAGTTTATGCATTCTACCCGTGATTTGCATGCGTTTTCTCTGAGATCTTCGGTTTCCTCCCACACTCTAAAGACGTACAGGTTTGTAGGTTAATTGGCTTGATTAATTGGCTTGATTAAATGTTTTTTTAAATTGTCCAGTGCTGAGGATGCTCTACCTAGAGCTTTTCAGCGTACTACATCGGGACCCAGATCCAGAGCTGCGATTAGGTAACAACAGAGCAAACCTATAAAAGGTAGTCTGAGACAGTCAGACTGGTTGGGGAACTGGGAAGGGGAAGGCGATGGAGAGAGAGGGAAAGCATGGCTTACTTGAAGTTAGACAAGTCAATGTTCACATCGCTGGACTGTAAGCTGCCCAAGTGAAATATGAGGTGCTCTTCCCCCAATGTGAACTGGGCCTCACCCTGACGATGGGCGAGACCCATGACAGAAAGGTCAGTGTGGGAATGGGAGGGGGAGCTAAAGTGCTGAGCAGCCAGGAGATCAGGTAGATTTAGGCGGAGTGAGCGGAGGTGTTCAGCAAAACGATCACCAAGCCTGCGCTTGCTCTTGCCGATATACAAGAGTTCACACCTGGAACAGGGGATGCAGGAGATGAGGTTGGAGGAGGTGCAAGTGAACCTCTGCCTCACCTGGAAATTCTGTCGAGGTCCATGGAAGGAGTCGAGGAGGGAGGTGTATTGAGGAAGCCATCGTGTGTTCATCACTACAGGGTCTACAGTGAATTTGACAAAAGTCACTGAATGTACTTGTTTGCCCAGAGCGGTACTTGGAGCGGCCATTTATTCTCGACACCTGGAGATGTGCTCAGGCAATCACTCCCGTATAATTGGGTTGATATTTTAAATGGTTAAATAAAGCACCATTTATGACCACAAATAGAGAAGGGAATTCAGGCAGTTTGTGGAAATTATGTTTTAAGAGGGGATTTGTTTCTTTTGGACAAAAAAGGGAGGAATGCAATGCATTAGCTTGGCATGGTGGTGCATGGGTAGAGTTTCTGCCTTACAGCGCCAGAGACCCGGGTTCGATCCTGACTACGGGTGCTGTCTGTTTGTGCATTCTACCCGTGACCTGCGTGGGTTTTGCCTGGGTGCACCGGTCTCCTCCCAATCTCAAAAGACATACAGTTTTGGAGGTTAAGTGCCTTTGGTAAATTGTCCCTGGTGTGTGTAGGACTGTCTAAATGTTCAGGGATCACTGGTCGGCGCGGACTCGGTGGGCCAAAGGCCTGTAACCGCGCTGTCTCCCTAAATTAAATTAAACAAGACTGTTTTTCTCAAGAGTGTCGAGTTTTTGTATTTGTTTTGTGGTTCTGGGATGAGGGAATTGGCAATTTATATTAAGGCAACCTCCCTCCACTTGGGATGAAGGATTTTGGGAATTTTTAGAGCAGCCTGACCCGGGAGTCTGTTTATTTGTGTTCACAGCTTTTCAGTCGAGCTTGGAGGTCTAGACAAGTTGAGTGTTTATCTTACCTGATTTGGCGCCATACTCAGCTGTCTTCTGGCACAGATAGTGGATGAGTATTATAATTCTGTGCAGGCACAAAGTGCTGGGGTAACTCAGTCAGTCAGGCAGCATCTCTGGAGACCATGAATAGGTACAGTTACAGACCGAATCGTTACCTATCCTTTTTCTCCAGAGATGCTGCCTGACCCGCTGAGTTACTCCAGCACATTGTGTCTTTTCTTCTAAACCTGCATTTGCAGTTATTTGTATCTACTTAATTCTGTGCAAGTGTGATAAAAGTATTGGACAAGTGGTGAAGGGAGAAAAGCAAACGAACAAACCAATATTTCTCTCATATTAATTTGTCCTCGCTTAAACCACTGGAGAGGTTTGGTTGACTTCATGAAAACCACTGAGACATTTCCATCTAGTTTATCTACTTCTGTTGGTTTTACATCAGCAATGGGAATGCATGTGGGGGAATTAAGGACCAGAGGACATAGGTTCAAGGTGAAGAGGAAAAGATTTAATAGGAATCCAAGGGATTCGAGGGATAACTTTTTCACACAAAGGGTGGTGGGTGTATGGAACAAGCTGCCAGAGGAAGTAGTTCAGGCTGGGACTATCCCATCGTTCAAGAAACAGTTAGTCAAGTACATGGATAAGGCAGGTTTAGAGAGAGATGAACCAAGCACAGGCAGGTGGGACTAGTGTAGCTGGGACATTGTGGGCAAGTTGGGCCAAAGGGCCTGTTTCCACACTGTATCACTCTATGACACTACGAGTAGAACGGCCAATCTTGTGTGTCCCAGAAGTTGTTACTGGTGCTACACTTGAAAATACGTGACTTAATCAATTGTTATTTACTTAGTTAACTCTGCCAAAACCATTAATACATTCCTGGTGAATAGAGAAAATTATTTTGCCTTGGCCGCATCCTGTGCCCTCCACTCATTCAACTGCACACACATCTACTAAGTCTGTTTTTTTCTTGCTTTCACTTCAACAGTCCCATCCTCTAATCTTCTACAAAATCCTGGTCCTGGTGTTTTGCCACCTGACAACCTTCCTCTCCCTGTAGCTTGTGTCCGTTGAAGGATTGATAGCCTTTTTGGGGTGGTTGGTGGGACGGGGTTTTAGAAGGGTCATGGAAGGCAGGAGACATAATGATTGGGAACCAGGTTATGGATAATTGTGAGCAATTTTGGGCATCATATCTGAGGAGGGATGTGCTGGCTCTGGAGAGGGTCCAGAGGAGCTTTACAAGAATGATCTCAGGAATGAGTAGGTAAACCTATGATGAGCGTGTGTTGGCAACTGGGCCTGTACTTGATGTAGTTTAGAAGAATGAGGAGGGACCTCATTGAAACTTACCGAATAGTGAAAGGCTTGGATAGAGTGGATGTGGAGAGGATGTTTCCACTAGTGGGAGAGTCTAGGACTAAAGGTCATAGCCTCAAAAAGGATGTTCTTTTATGAAGGAGATGAAGATAAATATCTTTAGTCAGAGGGTGGTGAAGCTGTGGAATTATTTGCCACAGAAGGCTGTGGAGCCTAAGTCAGAGATCGATAGATTTAAGGCAGAGATAGATAGATTTTTGATTAGTACGGATGTCAGAGGTTATGGGGAGAAGGCTGGAGAATGGAGTGAGGAGGGAGAGATAGATCAGCCATAATTGAATGGCGTAGATTTGATGGGCCAAATGGCCTAATTCTACTCCTATCATTTATGACCTTATGATAAAGTAATACAAATGAAACTTTAAAAAAAATGATTGTGTTATTCAAAGAAGAAAAAGTAGCAACATGAATTACTGGATAACAATGAGTGTGGAATGGTTATAACCTGGGACAGATCTAGTAAAACAAACATGGACAGAAACAGCAAAATTAAAGTACATTGTAAACAAAGTGATCATATTCTCAAAAGTGATTTTATTCTCAAAATTGTCATGTGCAACATGACAGGAGATTTGCAGGTTTTATCAACATATTAAGTTAAGTGCAATGCTTCCTGTGACTGATCACTGTCCCTTAAAATGTGTGTTTTTTAATATCTTATTTTCGTGCAGCTGTTTGGCTACTATCAATGATATTTTATCAATGATTCAACGGCACTTTATTGTCACATGTATCTAGGCACAGTGAAATTCTTTGTTTTGCATACAAACTGGTAAAATCAGACAGCAGGCCTTACCTCGGTAGTACACAAAGAGTCACCACGTCCCTGGGTGCTAACAAAGCTGGGTCCCCCTACATTCCCTGCGCCCCCCCCGTCGGGTCTCTCTACATTCTTGGTGGTCCCCCCCCCCCCCCCCCCTCCCTGTCAGATTTCCCTCGCCGGCCCTCCTGGTTTTCAAGGTCCTTCCTTGTTTTTGACGCCCCCCCATCCCCCCCTGCTCTCAGCGGCCCCACTCCATCTCGCCGCCCCCCCCCCCCCCTCACTCTCAACAGCCCTCCTCTCTCCCGACGGCCCTCTTCGCTCTCAGCAGCGCGGGTCCACGTACACTCATGGCGTCCCCACTGCCGGGTTACTCTCGACTAAGTGCTCCCAAACAAGCTGTCGACTGTGTAATATTGTATTGTTTCATGCTGATTGGCTAATATGCTTCTTTCTTCTTAAGCCCTTTGCTCCTCTAGGGAGCATCGGCCATTGACAAATGTCCTCCACCTCACTCGGTTATTGGCTAATATTCTTCCTTACATGTGTTAATTATAGTTTCATAGTCTGCACATATCTTACAAATGAGGAGGCAGTTCAATCAAATCAAAGTATTTGTCAAATGAAGTTTGCCACTGTTATTTCTCTCTCCGCATGTCGGGGAAAGGCTCAAAACGGAGTTTTAACATAATAGAATATGAAAAGTAACACGTTCCCAAATAACACATTTAAACTTAAAACACTAAAATTGTCTTTGATGTCTCTGAGTATTCCCACCACTGTATTTACGTGAAGGTTTCGGCACCTCTCCAAAACCGAGGGTTGGAGATATTCTACCTATCGATCACTCTTGGCAGGTGAAGTGAATTACCAGCTACTCCAGTTTCCCTTCCCCAGAGCCATCCAAAACATTCTTCCATTGACTTGTCAGACCCTGACACTTCCCCAACACTATCGCATTTAGGCACAATTTCAGTGCATTTATACCCCTCTCCTGTCAGTGCTGATGCATCTCAAAAGGCCTCCAGTGAATGAAATTCCACAACCTCACAATTGATATCTCAAACCCAAGTA
Source organism: Raja brachyura (assembly GCA_963514005.1). The sequence continues at coordinate 43,115,391 of OY740796.1, forward strand.
CCTTCTCTTAATGGGTAGGAAGGAAATGCAGATAGACACAAAATGCTGGTGTAACTCAGCGGGCCACCTCTGGAGAAAAGGAATAGGTGACGTTTCGGGTCAAGACCCTTCTTTAGACCTTTTTCTCCAGAGATGCTGCCTGACCGGCTGAGTTACTCCAGCATTTTGTGCCTGCCTTCCTCCTCTTAATGCTGGCTAAGGCGCAGGGAGCATTTCATCAATCCTATATCCTGCCAGTTCAGTTTAGTTTATTGTCATGTGTACCAAGGTACAGTGAAAAGCTTTTGTTGCATGCTAACCGGACAGCAGAAGGCAAAATGATTACATTCGAGCCATTTAATGTTCATAGATACCTGATAAGGGAATAACGTTTAGTGCAAGGTAAAGCCAGGAAAGTCCGATCAAGGATAGTCCGAGGGTCACCAATGAGGTAGATAGTAGTTCAGCACTGCACTCTGGTAGTGGTAGGATGATTCAGTTGCCATAATGCCAAACTGCGGCATATGTGACACGAAAAACAAATCAATAACTTATTTATTTAGCACCTTTCATGATCTCGGAATATTCTAAAATGGATTATAGGTAATGAAGACCCTTTGGAGTGTAATCCGTGGAGGCGAAGTCAATGAATGTTTTTAATGCTGAGATTTTCAGATTCTTGAGTAGTACGGGTGTCAGGGGTTATGGGGAGAAGGCAGGAGAATGGGGTTGGAGGGAAAGATAGATCAGTCATGTTTGAATGGCGTAGGAGACTTGATGGGCCGAATGGCCGTAATCGGCTCCTACAATTTATGAACTTGTGTAATCACTGCTATAAAGATTCAAAGTACTCCCAAATAAGCTGTTTCTGTGGTGCTTTTAAACGAAGGCTGGCATGGTGTTAAAGCCACAACACACAGCTAATCACATTGTAAAACCTCAGGACTCTTCCTTTGCTAACAGTCAAGGGGAATCCTCTGGTGCCTGTAACAATCTGGGCATTTTGCGTATTGCTGAATCCCAGGGCATCTCTGTGAGATGCAGATTGACGTGTTGAGCACTGCGGCGACCTAATTTACGAGTTTAGAAGAGTTTGCGCTCGACTCAAACTCGCAGCATGGTTGATACGTGGTCCTAGGAGGTCCTAGGAGGTCACTATAACTCTCCTTCATGCTCGAGGGAAGCATTTCCGCAAGTAAAAATTGGTCGCATGGTTCTTTTGAACTCGCAGTGCAGTGGAGTTGAGTCGCTAGGTAGTCGAGGTAGCCGTGGGCAATCTCCTTTGCTGACCGGTCATTTTAATTGGCTCATTGGAGTTTTCAGAACCAAGGAAAACCGACCGGTAATGTTAAATGCCCGCTAAACGTAATTAAAAGTTGTCTGGCTTCCTAAAAGTGTCTCCACTCCTTCACCCCCCCCCCCCCCCCCCCCGCGCTCTCTAAAGGACTTACCGTACACTGTGCCAGCCGTGTTTTACCTTCCTGTTCATCGCGGGTGTGAATTTCAGACAGCGCTCTCCCGCTTTCCCTGGCCCCCGCCTTTGCGATGTGTGTGTGTGTGTGTTGACGGTCGATCCAGCTCACGGTTTCATCGCCGACGGTCGATCCAGCTCAAGGTTTTTCAGGCGAGTGCCCTGAAGCTTGAAGGTCGATGTAGGATAGTGTTAATGTGCAGGATCGCTGGTCGGAGTGGACTCAGTGGGCCAAAGGGCCTGTTTCCACGCATTATCTTTAAATTAAAACTAAACTATACTAAACTCACCATTTGCCGAATGCGGGAGATTTGCTTAGTTTAGAGGTACAGCGCGGAAACAGGCTCTTCGGCCCACCGGGTCCGCGCCGACCAGCGATCCCCGCATATTAACACTATCCTACACACACTAGGGACAATTTTCACATTTACCAAGCCAATCAACCTACAAACCTGTACGTCTTTGGATTGTGGGAAGAAACCGATCTCGGATAAAACCCCCGCTGGTCACGGGGAGAACGCACAAACTCTGTACAGACAGCACTCACAGTCAGGATCGAACCCAGGTCTCCGGCACTGTATTCGCTGTAAGGCAGCAACTCTACCTCTGCACCACCGTGCCGCCCTTGGAGTATTGGTTGGAGTATAATATTTTAATATCAACTTAGATTCCCTGTCCACGTCTTTCAGAGAGCTGATTTTGCCTTTCATGGTACTTAGGGGTCACCTGTTTCCTTGAATGATTGGATAAAAATGTGCAAAGCATGTAGACACAAGGAGCTGCAGATGCTGAAACCTTGAGTAAAAATACACAAGGTGTTGGGGTAACTCAGCCAATCAGGCAGTACGTCTGGAGAACATGGATAGAAGGGTCCCGTCCCGAAACGTTGCCTATCCATGTCCTTTAGAGCTGCTGCCTGAACCGCTGAGTTACTCTAACACTTGAGAGGAGTGGTGGTGCAGTGATCGAGTCGCTTCTTTACAACGCCAGAGACCCACGTTCGATCCCAATGATGGGTGCTGCCTGTATGGAGTTTACATGTTCTCCCCATGACCTGGTTTTTCTCCAGGATCTCGGGTTTCCAAAGACATACAGGTTTGCAGGCTAATTGCCTTGGTTAACTTGTGCCTTGTGTGTGTAGGATAGTGTCAGTGTACGGGGATCGCTGGTCGGCATGGACTTAGTGGGTCGAGTGTATCTCCAAACTATAACTAAACTCTGTTGTTTAAGCAATGGATGGATCATGTCTATGTTTCTGGGATTGAGGGACTTTCTTAAATACAGACCTGATCCTAATCCTGTTTTTCGCACAGACTCTCTTACATGAATGAGGAAGGATTGTGACGCTTTCTCCTCAATTTACTCATCATTCTCCACGAGGATCTCGAAGAAAGCACTGAATCTTGAGCTTCAGTCTCAACTTATCTAGGGCCTGTTGTGCTAGGCCTCTGTATCCAGACACCTGGCTGATGCCTAGATCATGACCAGCATGGTACAGAGGCTCATCACACACACAGCGCGTTACTCAGTACTAATATAGTATATCATAATTCATTATTTTCATTAATAATTAAAGCAAATTGTACCCAGCACAGTAATCGCAACTGGTGCTCTGCGCCCTGCAAGTCGGAAAGATAAACAAGTCAAGTGATTTAAAAAAAAATCTGGTCACATTTCTCCGTTCTCTCCACCATTGGAAAGATTGAAGCATTTCACAGTAAGGCTTTATCTTTGAGGAATTGGAGGGAAATGGATCACAGGAACAACGTGCAAACACCACACAGACAGCACCACCGGAGGTCGGGATTGAACCCAGATTTGGCAGAGGGACCAGGCAGCAAATCTAGCTGCTGCATCACGGTGGCAGAGAAAAAAATCAAAACTCTCAATTCAGATGTGACATGATCTGAATTGTTGCATTAAATGGGGGGGGGGGGGCATAAATGAGCAATGGATTGTAAGAGCTCAAATGTTTTCCGGAAACAAAATGCATCAGAACCCTGTACCGCTTACTTGATCAGTTCCTAAATTCACTCAGTGTTTACTCAACATAATACAGTATTGTTGCTCAAAGGGACACACCCTTAAACTGTAACACCTGTTGCAGCCATTGTCCTTCGAAACCGGCATATTATTAAGTTATTTTCGGCAGTACCTCAGAGTCAATAATAATTTTAAAAAAGGTACAGGTTCTTTTGCATGTAATTACTTTCGTGCCTGCACCTCGGGGTGATCACATTCTTGTTTGTTGCTTTGTTGCAGTTTATTGGCTGAGGTATTAATTATTGCTTAATGCTGCTTATCTTAATGGTCAGAAACATTCATTATAATTCATTGTACGAAATGTGAGCTTAGTCATTTGTGTATTTCTCAAAAAGAGAAGGGAAGGGAAGGGAAGCCACGATTCCAAGAGAACAAAGGTCCACTTTGTGTGAGGTATGAAGAATTTTCCTGTCGTGCGTTGGTATGATTCTTTACAATAAGCATGTGTCTCTTTGATCAGATTAATATAATATTGATGGTTATTTCTGAAATAATTTCAAAGTAAGATGCTGGGTTTATTAATTCCTTTTAGAGGTAAGGCCTCAATTACCAACTGAATCCCATTTTCCTAAATGGTATTGATTAGAGGTGGGGGTTTTTTTTGCCTTACTTAACTTACATTATCAATTAAAAAGAAAATAATTATTTATGCAGATGTACAGCTGAATTGTTTTGGTGCGTTGAACAAATATTTTTTTTATGGATATGTTTTTGAGCCGGTTTTCAAAACTTTGTTCCAGATTCTTCCACTCACTCCCCTCTTCCTGCAACAATAGTCTGTGTTTTTTTAATGAAGGCCGAGAGAATCAATAGAAAATAGAAAATATTGTGAGATTGGACCTTGTCACAGTTCATGAAAGGCTCTTTTCTGATTTGCAAATCAGCCAAATTAACGTAATGATAATGAAATAAGCAGAAGGAAGAATGTTGAGACAAGGAACTGCAGATGCTGGTTTTGCACAAAAGGACACAAAGTGCTGGAGTAACTCAGCGGGTCAGGCAGCATCTCTGGAGGACATGGACCTGAAACGTCGCCTATCCATGTTCGTCATAGAGTGATACAGTGTGGAAACGGGCCCTTCGGCTCAACTTGCCCACACCAGCCAACATGTCCCAGCTACACTAGCCCCACCTGCCTGCGCTTGGTCCATATCCCTCCAAACCTGTCCTAAGCATCACCTCCAGTGATGCTGCCTGACCCACTGAGTTACTCCAGCACTTTGTGGGTTTTTTTTAACAGAAGGAAGAGCGGCATTTACACACCTAGTCTAACATTCTTGGGACATCCTAAACCTAGGACATGTATTGTGTGATTTAATAACTTTTCGGGAGCTGGGCATTACTGGCAGCCCCATTATTATTGCTCATAGGGCCATAGAGCATGGACACAGGTCCTTCAGCCCAACTTGCCCATGCCAACCAACAAGCCCCATCTACTTTAGTCTCTCCTGCCAGCGTTTAGCCCCGTACCCCTCTAAACCTAGTGAAAGTGATGCACTTTGAATGGAATGGGGAAAGATGGCTGGACTCCTGTTAAACATGGTCATCGAGTGTTAATTGGCAGTTATCAGCCGATGTGCAGACATGAACCGCTTCATGTGCCAAGGGTTTGTGAGTGGAATGGAGTATGACATCATCAGTAAACATCTCCACTTCTGATCTTATGATGGTAAATACGTCATTGATGAAGCAGCTGAACAGCCTCGAGGAGCCTCATGCACTTTAAAAAGTAAGAGGTGGAAGAGGGTGTGCGTTTTAATTCTGCCCTGGGAATCGTACGTCTGGGATGAGTGGATCCTGTTGATGCCTTAAACCTCCTTGACTTGCTCAGCCTTGGAAACCACCTCAAAGCTCTGTCCACACCACAGATGCCTCACAAACCTACTTCCAGTACAACGTGCTGCACTTGTACAAGCTACACTGTTGTTGCACGGACTTGCTAGGTGCAGATTAAGTATCAGCAGAAATACTGGAGTTGCTCACAATGATCTCAAAGGCAGGTCCATTGAGACATTAAGATAGACTCATAAAGCCGGAGTAACTCAGCAGGTCGGGCAGTATCGCTGGAGAAAAGGAAACAGGTGCGTTTCGGGTCGAGATCCTTCTTCAGACCACGTGGGTTTTCTCTGAGATCTTTGGTTTCCTCCCACACTCCAAAGACATACAGGTTTGTAGGTTAATTGGCTTTGTATAAATGTAAAGTGTCCCTTGTGTGTGTGGGATAGTGTTAGTGTGCGGGGATCGCTGGTCGGTGCAAACTAGGTGGGCCGAAGCACCTGTTTGCGCGCTGTATCTCTAAACTACAGAGTGTTATGAATGATAATAAATATCTACCTATCCAAATTAGGCAATGCAAAACCATTCACTCTTGTGTGTTTTTCAGTGTCATCATTATTCTTTTCTCAGAGTCTGACGTATGTACTATGAAAAACAATTCCAACATACAGCGCACTCAAGTTGTATCAGTAGTCGTTCTGGAAGGATTGCACTATTATTCATATTTGGAAAAAAGTTGTAAATGTAAACATTTATTTGAGAGCCCTTCAAGGCTTTAGTTATTTTTTTGCAGACATGTTTGGCAGGGGAGGAAGAAGAATAATTTGTTTGTTGTTTTAAGTTTAATATTTTTCTTGACTCTTGCCTCAACAACTCAAGACACTAAACAGATGTGATACAAAATTGAAATGTTTTTGGCCCCAATCTTAGAAGTAACGTTATGTAAGAAAGGATACATTTGCTGTGGTGGGAGGACAACAAAATTCACCAGACTGACTCCTGGGGTTGCAAGGACATCATACGAGGAGGTGATCGGGTCCACTAGCCAGAGTTTCGACGAATGAAAGGGAATTTCATTGAAACATACAAAATCCAAACCAGACATGATAAGAATGTCACTCTTGTCAGCTGGAGAGATATGCTCTTCAATCAGGGGGTCTTCATCTTCTTGCGTGTGGCGTGCACAGCCTAAAGTTGTAGGAAAACTTGTTCTATTTGATCTTATTTGATTGTGCGCGCCAGGTTGATTGCGTTCGTCGTAACAGGGCGGACCACGTGAAGGTTGCAATCTTCCACCCCAATCGGGGTAAGATACTGGGTGTGATATCTAGGACTAAGAGAAGGAGGAATTCCTTCACTCCGCAGTTGGTAAACCTGTGGAATTCTCTTGCACTGGAGGTCAGGTAGGAGAATATATCTCAGAGGAACTAGATAGATTTTTGGACACAAAGGCATGAAGACCTATGGAGGGAAAGTGGGCATATATTACTGAGATGGAGGATTAACCATGATCGTATTGAATGCTGTGGGATATATCAAAGACCACGGTGGCACAGCGGTAGAGTTGCAGCCTCACAGCCCCAGAGACCCAGGTTCGACCCTGACTACGGATGCTTGTCTGTAGCGGAGTTTGTACGTTTTCCCCGTGACCTGCATGAGTTTCCTCCTACACTCCAAGGACATACCGGTTTGCAAGTTTATTTCCTTCGGTAAATTGCCCCTGGTGTGTAGAATAGAACTAGTGTACGGGGTGATCGCAGGCCGGCATGGGCTCGGTGGGCCGAAGGGTCAGTGTCCACACTGTATCTCTAAACTGAACTAAAGCCAGTTGACCAATTGTGCTCCTATTTAACTGTGTTGCTATCAGTTCATTTCAGCAGCTTTAATGTGACTGGATGGAATCAATGGATTTTTTTTATCACTTACAGAAACCAATGAAAACATTGAGGAGCCCATATTTACACCCTCCAAACCCCTCACCAAAAGAGGTTTAATGGTTCATTGGTGCTTTATTGCCATGTGTGCACTACACAGTGAAATTCTTATTGCATAGCTCACACATGCAGGCACAGTGAGATCAAAGAATGCAAGAATCATGCACTCATTGCTAGTTTTCCAGGTAGTGCATAAACTCTCTGCTTCTGAGCTTAGTTAAATGATACGTGCTGGTCCTGGGTAGAGAATGAGATTTTGTTCTCTCTCTGAATAGAGAGCTTCAGTGACATTCCTTATGTCACATACTGCATGGCATTGCAGTCACCCTGGGAGGAACTGGTCACATTGAGTTTCAAGCTAATAGCCTTCATAACGAGAATATTTGAGTATAGGAGCAAAGAGGTCCTTCTGCAGTTGTACAGGGCCCGGGTGAGACCACACCTGGAGTATTGTGTGCAGTTTTGGTCTCTTAATTTGAGGAAGGACATCCATGCTATTGTGGCAGGATGTCTCACCAGGTTCATCAGGTTAATCCCCAGGATAGCAGGACTGTCATATGAGGAAAGATTGGAAAGACTGGGCTTGTACCCACTGGAATTTAGGATGAGAGGGGATCTTAGAGAAGCGTATAAAATTATAAAAGGACTGGACAAGCGAGAGGCCGGAAAAATTTTCCCAATTTTGGGGGAGTCCAGATCCAGGGACCACAGTCTTGAGAATAAAGGGGAGGCCATTTAAAACAGATGAGAAAAAACGTTTTCACCCAGAGAGTTGTGAATTTGTGGAATTCTCTGCCACAGAGGGCAGTAGAGGCCAAATCACTAGATGGATTTAAAAGAGAGTTAGATAGAGTTCTAGGGGCTAGCGGAATCTAGGGATATGGGGAGAAGGCAGGCACGGGTTACTGATTGTGGATAATCAGCAATGATCACAATGAATGGCGGAGCTGTCTTAGGGCCAAATCGCCTCCTCCTGCACCTATTTTCTATGTTTCTATATTCTACTGTGACATTTGCCATAACAGCCAGTGCCATTGCGCACCTGCCCTTTGGAGAGGGTGAAGGCATGACCTCAGAGTGCCACAGAGTTCAGCGATGAAAGCCTTACTTTAATTCAGACATCTCAAGTCTGTTAGAGCTTGCCCAGCATTCTCTGTCTACCTCTACTGCTTGGAACAGTTGTGGAAAGCACCTTTACGAGGATGTTGCCAGGACTCGAGGGCCTGAAGCGTAGGGAGAGGTGGAGCAGGCTAGCACTCTATTCCTTGGAGCGCAGCAGGATGAGGGGTGATCTCATAGAGGTGTGCAAAATCATGAGAGAGGAATAGATCGGGTAAACGCATAGTGTCTCTTGCCCAGAGTAGAGGAATCGAGAACCAGAGGACATATGTTTAAGGTGAGAGGGGGAAACATTTAATAAGAACCTGAGGGGTATCTTTTTCACACAAAGGGTGGTGGGTGTACGTGCTACCGTGGAGGTGGTTGAGGCAGGTAATATCGCAACGTTTAAGAAACATAAGGTTGACAAGATAATTTGCAGCTGCAAATCACACTTATTCTTCATTGTCACTGGGTGTATTCCTGTAAATCCCAACACATCGGTACTGTGGTTGCATGTTGACCAGAAAGACTACAGGATTGTTGCCGCAAATACTTTACCACCAGCTTCTCTAGGGCCATTAGGGTGGATGAGAAGTGTTGGGCTTACTGGTCCCGAAGACGGAAAATAAATTCTGCAATGAAATAGGTGGCTGGTTTTTGATTTCATCTTTAAAAGATGAAAAAATCCTTCTCTGAAATTCATTTGGTTGTAGACCCCAACCCTTGGCCTGGATCACAAGGAGTCATACATGATCAGAAACCGGCACTGTGGCCCACGGAGTCCATGCCAACTATCGTGCACCCATTTACTGACCCTACGTTAATTTCCTTTCATTCTCCCCGCATTCCCAGCAGATTCTACCACTATCCTACAAACCAGGGGGGCAATTTACAGTGGGCAGTTCACCTCCCAAACTTTTTCAGTTTGGTTTAGTTTACAGATACAGCGTGAAAACAGGCCCTGCGGCCCACCGAGACCGCACCGACCAACAATCACACTGTACACTAATTCTATCCCACACTCTAGAATCAATTTACAGAAGCCAATTAACCTACAAGCCCGCACGTCTTTGGAATGTGGGAGGAAACCGGTGCACTCGGTGGAAACCCATTGCATCGCAGGGAGCACGTACAAACTCCGTACAGGCAGCACCTGTAGTCAGGATCGAACCCGGGACTCGGGCGCTGTAAGGCAGCAACTCAACCGCTGCGCCACTGTGCTGCCCAAACCTGCTTACGTTTGGGTTGAGGGAGGAAACTGGAGTGCCTGGAGATAATCCAGCAGTGACAGGGAGAATGTGTGAGTGCGAAAGAGCCAGCACCAGATATCATGATTGTAACTGGAGCTGTGTGGCCCCCAATGAGCAATCTAATGATTGTGTTGCTTTCAAAATTACTAATGGTGTCTTTGAGGCCAGGGATAGTTTAGTTTAGTTTATTACTGTCATGTGTACCATGGTACAGTGAAAAGCTTATTGCTGCTGTCCAGTCAATGAAAAGATTGTACATTGCTACAAACCACAGTGTACAGATACAGGTTAAAGGGTGTAATGTTAAAGGGTATAATGTTAGTGCAAAATAGTTAGATATACACCCTGTAGTTCTTAGGGCTGACAGAATCAAGGGTTTATGGGGAGAAAGCAGGAACAGGGTCCTGATTTTGGATGATCAGCCATGATCATATTGAATGGCGGTGCTGGCTCGAAGGTCCGAATGGCCTACTCCTGCACCTATGTTTCTAAAGTCCAATAATTAAAGATCCATAAAGTCTAATTACAGATTTTGATCTCTGTTGGAACATGTGTTTGGAGTTTTACGCCCAGTCATATTGTAAATTGCTCGTTCTAAGCTTCCCCCAGTCTAGTTTCAGTCCAAAACCACTGAATCAAGCACTTGATCAACTAATCTTTATTTTGACAAAACACAATTACAGTTCCCACCACTATACCTAACCACCGTGGGTTTGATCCTCGTATCTGCCTGTTCAAGCCCTCCAGGGCTCGCTCAAACAGAGACACTCCAGAAGGTCACACAGTCCTAAGCGCTCTCCCAGAAGATCGTCGCAGGACCTCGTGGCTGCGGACTTTTATAGGTCCCCGGACCTTGAGGGGCTGAACCACATGGGGGTGGTCTCTTTACAATCCAGTTACAGATATCAATTAACCCCATACATAACTGACCTTTCCCTAACCCAATAATACAGCAGCTAATACATTGTATTCAAACAGGACCTCTCAGAGGAAGCAAACATGGCAACATTTACTCTGATCAGCAAGAAAACCAGGCAAGACTCAATACCTCATCCAATCAACACTCGGCAAAGTAGAACTCTGCAACATTATTTACAATTATTTACAAGGTGTATGTCTGGTTTGTAGTCATCCAATCCATTCTATGCATTTTGCACCTAATTTACAGGGTCTGCAGATGTTCTTATTCTTTTCCTGCAGCTTGGATCTAGGCTCTAGACAAACTTGCCCCAGTTTCACAGAGAGCACTTTCAAATTGACCAAATATCCCAGTAGCCCTGAAGCTTTTATCTAATTTTAGAGTCCTATCCCCTCCAATTTGGCCAGATATTAACAATATCACATACTTGGTTGTGTACAAGGGGTGTTCACACTCTCTCCAGACCTCCAAAGTGTGCAACTCAAGCTGTGATCTAAATGCATGGTCTTCTGGTTTACACCTGCTGCAGTATGCCTGCCCAGATCAAGTTGCTTGGCTGAAATTAATGTGTGTTCCCTTTAATTTGTGAAAATTTCAGAAGCAGTTATTTCTTTGTTTTCAGGTTTACAATTTTTCCAACACGTACCACACACAAATCTCTCTATCATTGTTAAACGCGATGTTAAGTCTTAAATGAATAAGTAAAATGCAGATTATGATCTCAGCACAATAGTGTTAAATATTAAAACATCATTTGTGGTTTTTACAGTACATATTTGAGTTACTGCTTAATGGTCTAGACATAAGCAAAATGATTCCAAACTCCTTCATCTTGGATGCTTTCACTCCTAATTCAAATCTCCGCAAAAAAATCCAATAAAGGAAACTTGAGCAAAACTCTTCACTGTCCAGTAATTCTTATATTATCCATCAGAGACTATTGGTTAGTAAGTTAGTGATGCAAAATGATTAAACATCTTGCTTATTTGGGGGCCAAGGAATAGAGCGCATAAGCAGACAGACACGGAACTAAAACTGGCAAAACAGATGCCCAGAAAGCTAATTGCATAATCATTTTTTTCCCAGTTGAAACAAGTTTTTGTTTTAACTGAGGGATTTACGGGTGATTTTGTATCACTTTGGAATTTGATCAGATAGTTTATGGCATGAAAGAGTCACCCTTGCATCTCTGACCATTCTCATGTTGGGTGCAAGAGATGATGTTATTCCCTCTGTGTCGTTCCTTTTAAAGTGTCGCAAGAGAAACTCAGACTAAATTGAGCCCTTCCGAAACAAGCTGGAGTTTACAGTACATTGCGGGTGTGGGACACTGCCAATTACATGCTTCCATCCACACCCACCAGCCCCCTCCCCTCCCCTTCCACACTAGCCCCATGTCTCCCGCCCCTGGTACTTTCCATTGGGCCCCATGGTTACTGACTCTCTTACTTCTTAATTGGCCCTATGCAGGTCCTGACACCAACCAAACCCTTACTCCTTTCCCATTTCACACCCTCTTTTTATAAATATCCCATCTCGGCAATTGGATCCATGACCGCTGGCTAACCTTTAGTGTAGATTAGTTTAGAGGTACAGCGTGGAAACGGGACCTTCGGCTCACCAAGTCTGTGCCGACCACCAATCACCCGTACACTGGTTCTATCCTACACACCAGGGACAATTTACAGAAGCCAAATTAACCTACAAACCTGCACGTGTTTGGAGTGTGGGAAGAAACCGGAGCACCCAGAGAAAACCCACGCGGCCACAGGGAGAACGTATATACTCCATACAGACAGCACCCGTGGTCAGGATTGAACCCGGGTCTCTGGCGCCGTGAGGCAGCAACTACTGCTCCGCCACCGTGCCACCTACCTGAATCATCTCTCAGAATGTACAGAAGATTTTTAATGCCAAACGTTTGTGATGATTTGTTAGCTATTATTTCTAGATATTTTTTCCTTCTTAACAAAAAAGGTTTACTTGGTTATTCAACAGAGTTAGTGAAGTGACAGGGTTTGACTTTTGTTTGGAAAATTTAGTAAAGGGCAACTATTGAGACAAAGCCAGTTTTCTAGAGGTAGTTCTTTCTTGGTGTTCCTCTCAAGGTAAGATCAGACCAGGTATATAATGCTTTATAAAGCACTGGTCAGACTGCATTTGGAACATTGTGAGCAGTTTTGGGCCCCATATCTGAGGAAGGATGTGCTGGCATTAGAGATGGTGTAGAGGAGGTTTACAAGAATGATCCCAGGAATGATTGCGTTGACATATGAAGTGCCTTTTACTGCACTGGGCCTGTACTCGCTGGAGTTCAGATAGGTGAGGGGGGACCTCATTGAAACTTACCGAACAGTGAAAGGCCTGGATGGAGTGAATGCGGAGAGGATGTTTCCACTAGTGGAAGAGTTTTGGACCAGAGACCACAGCCTCAGAATAAAAGGACTCACCTTTAGAAAGAAGATGAGGAGGAATTTCTTTTGTCAGAGGGTGGTGAATCTGTTGAATTTATCGCAACAGACAGCTGTGCAGGCCAAGTCATTTGGGTATTTTTAAGGCGCAGATTGTTAGGTTTGTGATTAATGCGGGTGTCAGGGGTTATGAGGAGGGGGCAGGAGAATGGAGTTGAGAGGGAAAAATAGATCAGCCATGATTGAATAGTGGAGTAGACTTGATGAATTTATGAACTCATCTTGCAGTTGGGCATTTGGTGGGTTGGTGAACATTAAAAAATTATACATATTAACAAACTAATTAGGAGCAGGAGTAGGTCTCCCATTCCTATTTAAGATCTTGACTGATCTGCTTGTAGCCTCACATCTGTATTCCAATCCATCCATGGTGATTTTTCACTCCTTGCTTATCAAGATCTATTTACCTTGGTCTTAAAAACAATTCAAAGACTCGACTTCTGCTGACATGTGACGGGAGTTCCAATGGTTGCGAGCTGTCTGAGAGAGAAAAAAAAGACTATGTTATCTCCGTCCTAATGAACTGACTTGCGGACTATATTTGTGAGAGTGCGTTCCTTTAGACTGACTTCCTGTGCATACTCTGCTGGACTGTCGACACATTCTCATATTCATCGGTCTAAACTTTTGTCAGCTCTCTGAAATAAACGATAAATTTTGCAGAGGAGCCGGCAGCGGAAAAATTGTCCATTTGGGGCTGACGATATTTCTGTAAGCGTGCCGGTGGTGCCCCAGTACGGCACACCAACTCCTGCTGATGAGGATGAACAGAGACCTCCAGGTCTCTAATGGTAGCAGTTGACTACAAGCTGCCCAACAGGACACAATCTTTAACAATTTACAGTGTAGAGACAGCCTAACTCAAACGGGAATCAAGAACAAAACCAGATACTTTTGCAATATGAGAAGACAGAATTATTGCATTTAATTCCTAAGTCCAAATCAGTTATGCATTTAGCAAGATTTTAATGTTAGCCCCAACCCTGGAACTACATTTTGTTCCCAGGACAATATGTGAGAGGAAAAGAAAAGTCACCTATGTAAGTACGATATTGGCAAAAAGACGAATAACAATACTCTGCATATTGTTCACATTAATGTCTTAAATTATCTTAATGTGATAATTTGGTGCGATGCTTTTCAAGGGCATATAAATAGGACCGAGGTAGCATGAATAAATGTTAATTCAAAGCTGTTGCTGTGTGCGAATCAGTTAAAACGCAAGAGTACACCTCTAAAATTCCACGTCAGCATACACACAAGTGTGAACTATCTTCGACCATTGGTGTGTTTGTGCAAGTTGGGCATGCAAAACAAAGAATTTGGCATAGGAAAAAAACATTGTTTTTAACGAATGTTCATTCACAAATATATTCAGCAAACAGGAAGTGGGGACAACACGACATTAAAATTGCAGCATTGATTATTTTTCAATAAAAACGCTTATAGTTCAGTCCTCTCAGTACATTGTCGCTGAGAGATTAACCTAGCACGAGTTGTGGCTGATTGACGTTAACAGACCAAACTGCAAAGTAGGACTTATCTTTGAGGAAAATAAGATAGACTTTTTTTCCGCAAACAATTGACTGTGAAGTCGCTTCCGAAAGGACTTCAATTCACCTGTCATCGCAATAAAAGAGGGAGGGCCACTGCATGAAGGATCTGAATCGCCTGGATTGATGATGGTGAGTAGTTGGCATTGGTGAGCAGGGTGTGGTTGACTGACTTTATATCATGTCAGTCGCTGCTCACCCCTGCAGCTGTAATCTGTCTGCAACTGCAGAAAGCTCAGTTTGTACAGGAGGCTTATTAGTGCTTCATGGCCCACCACTCTGTTTACCGCGGCAGCTAAATGGAGTTTGTCAGGTTTGTCAATACGATTGATTCTGCAATTTTACTACCTCTCCTCTGTACAACCGACAATTTAATTTATCTGGGGAGAAGAGCGGCACAACTTACTTCCTGCAATATTTTATCATCGTTGCTACTTTATTCATCAGCTTGCTTTAAAAGCTCTTTTCATCATTGAAAACGGTTGTCATTTACGGCGTCTTTCGCCAGCAGGAGCAGATTTTGCGAGAATTAATTGATGCTGCATTTAATGGTCATTTGTAACATATTAGATTCATAAAACTGGAACATCCTGGAATATTTTTGTAACCAGCCACAAGTGATGTAAATATTTCAATATCTTTACAGGGCCGTGCATTATGAAACAATAGTGAAAACGGACGGGTTAGCTTGAACGCATAGCTTATATGTCACACATTCTCGCAGTGCAGAATGGTTTATTTGGACACTGAACAGGCACATACCTGCAGAGTCCAATAGGTGGTAAGATGCGAGCAACTTGAATGCCAACCTTGCAGTATTTAGATTCAAATGGGATGCTGTCATCGGTAAGGAAGCTCTCAGGAAATGAAGTAATGGGAGGGTGGTAATTTTGAAAACTGCACACGGCTTAGGTGTATCTGCACAAGAAATCTTTCTGGGCTCTTCACACAAGAGTGAGATGCCACATCTTAGCATGCGTTAACTTGAAGAGTTCCCAGTGGTTTAAAAGTCACTTGAAAAGCTATTGATTAGTTGACAAATGAGTCACATGTTCTCTAGTGTCTCCACAGTATATGTTGTTATAAAGTAGATTATCCTATCAAAGCCTACAGGAGATATTTGTACATGTTTGCTTTCACTGGGTGTGTACAGTATGCTCTGTTTAATGAAAGTTTTGCCTTTTGAAGTAACTTCCCCTTTTCAAATTCCTATCATTTGTGAGGCATCTGAAACCCAAGTTTTACAGGTTGCTGTGTGCACTAATCTTATCTAGAATAGATTGCTATTGATACAGAGAGCTTTTAAATCACCACTAAGATAATAAATACATTGTTTTGATGGATGGAGGATTGTGGTTAAAGGATTTAGCCGAGCCCTCAATTTGGCAGCCGTTTGTGTGGTGGAAGAAATCTTCTCTCCATGGGGGAGGAAAGGGAGGAAAGGGACCCCGTTCTTGATTTTTAGTTTTGACGTTGGTGTTGAAATTTCCGTGCGTTGTGTGAGCAGAGCTAAATGTGGGTGATGTATTCCAGCAATGCGCAGCTGAGTTGGCACAGAATCTCAGAGTGCTGAACTGAGAACTGATTTGTCTGACAGTTTATAATCAAAGTTGATTTATTGTTCATTAGTAGTGCATTAGCCCTTTCAGGAAAGGCAGTTATTTGTGCAGTGGCCTGTCAAGCAGAGAGACTGCGAGCACCTGTCATTCCGATGCCATGACATAGGCAACCATATATTACACTCCTGAGTGGTGCATCTGCACAGTAGGACTGGGGCTGATATTTTCTTTGGCTGTCATTCTGCGTGCATATTTTAATTGATGGGACTGTAAGCAACAGCAACAGAATGTTAAACAAAACAAAATTTGTCAACTTTTGTCTGTCGTCATGGAAACTAGGATTAGCCTGTGTTGTTACAAAGATTGGAATGAAAACAATCTGTTCTGTAGTGTTGCACCGGGTGGATGTATTGTGTATTGTCTTCTGTGAATTTTCATGGGGCAGGGATTTTAAGGTTTGTGATCTTAATTAAATCTCAACTGACTCAAATAATACTTCTGAAGGCATGCAGCGTTGCATAACCTTGCAGAACGGATAAACCATAAATCATCTGCCCACATGATAGGAAGAAGTGCTGTTGAACATGCTTTTTTTTAAATTTTGAGATGTAGTCTGAAGTGAGTGCCACACAATGTAACACCATTCACCAGAGAATAGTCTGCCTCGAACTCCGAAGGGAGGTGTTAATAAAACAAACAGCACAGGAGCATGAATGGAGAAGGGTGGGAAAGAAGAGGATTAATTGGAATATTGCCATTTGTTTAGTGAATTTTTTGGTATGCATTTTGTCTGCAACTTTCGAGCCTCCAAACATCTGAGCACTGTGAGATAAGATGTTAAATCAAATATAGCCTGTGTTTTCCCTTTCATAATTGGTGTAAACACCTGTGGGTAGCTTGAGCTGACTGTGGGAAAGTCCTGACAGCACTAACTAAATATGTTGTTTTTAGGTGAAAGGCTTAGCTGGTTCCTTTTAGTGGCTTGTTTGTTCAAAAGAAAACAAAAATGACCTTTGGGAGAAGGATTGTTGTTTGTTTTGGGAGATTATTAAATGCATGCATATGTGTTTTTACACTGAAACATCTTGCTTGAAATATTCTGTTTACTTGGGCTGGAATTAAAATCCAAATCTTGTATCTGAGCGATCTATATCTGTTTGTAAACCAATGCAAATACTAGTAAAACAAACCAAGTTTACCTGGTGATCATTTCACTTTGGTTACTTTAGGTACTCAAATTGCTCGTTGCCATATTTAATGTTTAGTTCATAAAAATTCTGAAGGGAATTGACAAAGAAACATTTACAGATTGGATTTTTAGCTGTCTCACCCAGAACTGTGAAGAAAATCTAAGGTGTAAATAAGCGTGGCATTTTTCAAATAAATAAATTTGATTGTATTTTTAGTCATCAAAAGCAAAATGTGTTATTGCGATCATCATGATTCCTGAGCTGATGTGTTAAAATTAAGAATTTGTGGAAGAGGCTTGAGTCAGTTGTTTCCGGTTGATGATTTTAATGGCACTGCATCAGCATTCATGGAATTTCTCAAGTAGTTATACGCATGCCTGTACTTAAGAGAAAGATATATTTAAAGGGATGAAGCGTGATTTGTTTGCATGACTTACCCTTGCTACTGAAGTCAACTTCATTATTATTAAAATATTTCAGAACATGGTAAACCAACAACATCAGAAAGGTCATCCTCTCTGGTTTTCTCTCGGGCTTGTTATTTTGTACTTCTCAATTTTATTTGATGTCCTGACAAAACACGATGACATGAGGAAGCATACATTAAAATCTGATTTTCATCTAACCTGTTACAACAGTGGCAGTTTAATTTCAGTCGCCATTGATAGGAGTTGTCTCTTTGTGCAATTACTTTAATTGCCCACACCACTCGGAAAAAAAAAAGATTTCTTTCAGTGCTTCCGATTTGTCTTGATTTGCTTTTGGCTTTTTGAATTCATTTTGACCTCTGACAGTTCAAGAGCACTCTGGATAGAGTGTGTCTTCATTAGGAGTGAATCAGTGAATGGTGAAATCATCAGGAGCGACTGATGTTTTCTCATTAGAATCTAATTTGCACCCTTTTGCTTCGTTCTGATGTATAGCCAATTCTGCCCAAAGGATTTGTCTGCTCCACACTGCAGAGTGCACATCTGTGTATTTAAACTAAATAAAAGTTTAAAACTGTTCAGTAGAAACAAGCTGGTCTCAGACCCTACAAAGACAGGATATTGAAAAGAGCCCATTATTACGCGTAGTGTAATTCAGACCCAGTCACCACTTCATCTCTAGATTTGTGACATTAGACTGCCTGTCTTGGTGGCACTGATTCGATAGTCAGTATTCTTGTAGCTTGTGCTGTGAAAAATGCCTTGGATATTCTCCAGGAATATCTTTTGGATACATTTTCATTTTCAGTAACTATTTCGGGTTTTTTGTCACACTTCAGACTTAAGAGCGGCATCCCGACATGATGCACGGCCGAACATTTCCTTCATGATGCCGTACTTTAAAGTAACTTCAATCACAGCATCTCAAAATATGCATTTGATGTGTTGCTGTAGCCATTTAACAAAAACATTATTGCACCATATATATATATATATATATATATATGCTCCTAACTATTGATTATGTTGTGCAACTTGTAAATCAATATTGTCAGAATATTCTATTAATTACATCATTTACCCTGTCATCAGAAGTATACATAATACATTTTCTTTATTATATTGGAGGCTATTTTCAATTAAATGTTCTGCAGGCATGTTGAGCAAAGCAAGGCACATATATGGGACGCTGTGTACATGGCCCATTAACTGTTCTCCATTTAATGATGATTGAATGAAAATTAAAAATTTAAGAGACTGATTGAACAGCTGGGGTAAACTTTCCTTCAGCAAGTAGCAGTATACAATTTTTACTATTATGCTGTTAAAATATTTCAGAACTACCTGAACTTTGACTCCCATCGATTAACAGTGATTCTGAAAAGTGAAAATGGGTGCAGTTTTAATTAGATTTTAGTACTTGGGTTAATATTCTTAATTATTCCTACTCTGATATTTTGGAATGCATACAATGTTCTCAATGTGGCATCTTGTGTTATGGCTGAAATAAAACCGTGTTGTAAAAAATCATTTCAGTGCACACTTGTTTCTGCCGAAGGGAGATGCAAAATGCTGGAGCAACTCAGTGGGGCAAGCAGGATCTCTGGAGAGAAGGAATGGGTGACGTTTCGGGTCGAGACCCTTCTTCCCCGAATCGTCACCATTCCTTCTATCCTGAGATGCTGCCAGTCCCGCTTAGTAAAGGGCCCTTCTCACTTGGCGATTTTTTTCGGCGACTGCTGGCATCAATGACTGACGTATCAGGACACTGAAAAATGTGCGGCGTGATGACATATGACGCGCAATTTTTTTTCAAGTGTCGCAACGTTTTATTGCCGCCGCTGGATTTTGAAATGTTCATAATCTTTTGGCGACACTGATAGGACGTCGGCAGTCGTCGAAATAAATCGCCAAGTGGGACAGGCCCTTTACTCCAGCATCTTGTGGCTATCTTTGGTTTAAACCAGTCTCTGCGGTTCCTTCCTACACACTTGTTTCTGCTGGTTTGGTCTACTTACTCTCTCTTTAAGTAATATATTTTACCAAACGCTAAACCATTTTGCATTTGTGATGAAACGGGATTTTAATGTAGCATATATTATAACTGGTCTGTCTCATTGGGTCTTTATATCGTTGGGCTATCTCTTTGGGGTGACCCTAGCTGAGAATGAAGTGAGATGGAGACTTACAAAAGCTTTTCACTGTACCTCAGTACACATGACGATAAACTAACCTCATAACTCAAACTAATTACTCATCAGTGCATTTTGGCCTCTATGAAGCCATCTGAAATCATACCTGTGGAATAATTATAGATAGTTATCATTGCAATTACAGATGATTTCAATTCATTTAAACAATATATTTCTTCAGGCACTATGGCCAAATTAGCAATTGCCCATTACTCTTTAAGCTCTGCGAACAAATTTGGCCACCATATCTGAGGAAGGTTGTGCTGGCTCAGGACAAGGTCCAGAGGAGGTTTACAAGAATGATTCCAGGAATTAATTGGTTAGCACGTGATGAGCATTTGACAGGACTGGGCTTGTACTCGCTGGAGCTTAGAACGTTGAAGGGGAGACCTCATTGAAACTTACAGAATAATGAAAGGTAAGTGGATGTGGAAAGGATGTTTCCACTGATGGGAAAGTCTAGGACCAGAGGTCATAGCCTCAGAGTTCAAGGGCGCTCTTTTCGAAAGGAGGTGAGGAGGAACTTCTTTAGTCAGAGGGCACTTCATCTGTAGAACTCATTGCCACAGGGGACTGTGGAGGCCAGGTCAGAGGATATTTTTAAGGCAGAGATAGACAAATTCTTGATTAGAATGGGTGTCAAGGGTTATGGGGAGAAGACAGGAGAATGGGAATAGGAGGCAGAGATCAGCCATGATTGAATTGCGGAGTAGACTCGATGGACCAAATGACCAATTCTACTGCTATAACGTGTGAACGTGATTCAATATAGCTTGCAACGTGTGCACACTCATTCTCTTCGAGAAATGCACTGGCAGCAAACAGCAGACCAGGATGCACTGCAACTACAGAATGCATGCTTGAAAATTCCTCCTAGGATTCCACTTTGTTTGTACAATGGACACTTTCAGAACCTTTTGTGAAAATGGTCTAACTGACTGTTTGCATACCGCAAACTAGTTCTTCAGATGAGCTTCTGCCAAACCAAAGGCCCTGAAAGGAAACTCCATGGACACCAGCCAAAAAAGCAAGGTCTTGTACTGATCATAATGCAGCGATGTTCAAATAAAAGTAGAGAGCAACAAATAACTACACAAGGCAGTGGAGGCCAATTCACTGGACGTTTTCAAGAGAGAGCTCTTCGGGCTAATGGAATCAAGGAGTATGGGACGAAAGCAGGAACGGGGTACTGATTTTGGATGATCAGCCATGATCATATTGAATGGCAGCGCTGGCACGGAAGGTCGAATGGCCGACTCCTGCACCTATTGTCTATGTTATTAAAGCATCAAACTTCTGTCTATTTCTTTCCCCCATCACGGTTTCCTTGTTCCCACCCTGGCTGAGGGTCTTTAACTAAGGTCAGAACTTACTGACCGAGCTGTCCAAGCCTTCAGTACACCAGTTCACGGCCCATACCTGATGCCTGTTGCTAGCTGGTACATCCCCAATGAATTAATTGGTTGGTTTGCTGTGGTCCTCGCTAAATTTGCTATGTAACACCACAATGGATTTGCAGTTCAAATTGAATTAGATCCAATTTCTATACCATAATTATAGTTAATACCAAAGCCGATTGTATGAAAATCCTTCCCTTGTATTGAAGGTTGCCTTACGAATGGTTAAAGATTTCATGGACTTTATAATATTTTAATGTAATTTGCTGAGAGATTTAAATAATGTTTTCTTCGTCACTTGTGAAAAGCTGCTGAAAGGGCACTTTCTACTGCCATAGTAAAACATTTGGCACACGTTCACCTTTTAATGGTGTCATTTTTTGTACAATCTATATTTTGTCTTTTATAGATGGCTGTATTCTGCAAAAAAAAAGGATTGATCAGCAGATGTGTATAACTAATCATCCTTGTAACAAAATACATTAGGATTATATGAAGAGCTCACATTTCTTTAGGAACAGGTAAAACAAATAAGCATTGTGTAGTCAGAGCGGTCTGTGATTTGGGACATGTAACTAGGTAATGAATTTTATATTTTCTCTTTAAAAACAAACCTTTAAGCTAAATATCATTTGCTTCATTATACAGGATCTGCAAATGTCAAGAATGTAAGCTGCATTTTCCATTTTTGTAACAAATCCTTTTCAATATGATTTTTGTTTCAGTTGATCCTCTTAGTAAATATTTTTTATATATGATTCAAATCGCATTATTTGAGTAAAAATCTGAAAGCAAGCTTTTGGTGCCTATTTTATAAGAAATTATTAACTGGTTTAATATTCCCAATATTAGGAGAATCCTGCCTTTACCATGTTTGTGTTTTAATGATTGAAAACATGCCTGATTCATAAAAGAAACTAGCATCTTGAATAGACTTGTTAACAATATTGATTCCATAATAACAACACTTTTGATGGTCAACATCTTTATGCCTCTTCATTAAAAATAATTGCACAAGTGCTTTTCTCTTTTGATTTCATGCCACGTATTTGAAAAGATGTTGAAACCTCACAGCTTGAGAAAGATCATAACTGGCAAATTCATTGTTGGAATTGTCAAGAAATTAGGTGCGAGTTATGTTTTCATTCTCTTTGGTGGATCTACTTTGGAGCACTAATTACATTTGCAGTTAAATGAGCTCTATTAACAAGAGTAGATTCAAGCGGGTTACAATTATGTAGAAGAAGGAACTGCAGATGCTGGTTTACACCAAAGATAGACACAAAATGCTGAAGTAACTCAGCGGGACGGGCAGCATCTCTGGAGAGAAGGAATGGGCGACGTTTCAGGTCGAGAGAGTCTGAAGAAGGGTCTCGACCCGAAACATCACCCATTCCATCCCTCCACAGATGCTGCCTGTCCCGCTGAGTTATTCCAGCTTTTTGTGTCTATCATCTGTTGAAATTATATTTGTTTAAAAATGTTAATATTTTAGAATATAGTTATCTGAAACACTATAAAACACGTTAATCTGCAGCTGGGCTCGCACAAGACCATTTGCACCCACTCAAAACCCAGTTATAAAACTTTATCTGTAGTGTCAAGTGGGCCTTTCATCTTTTAACCCTTTGTTACCTTCCTTCTCTAAGGTTCAAATGCCCCAGGATGTTTCCTAGGTTAAATGTGCCATATAAACACATTTAATGTCCATTGTTTTGTGAGTTAGTTAATCACAAGTATAGTGGCAGCAGTGGTTTGCCTTTAGCCCTAAATTGTCAAAGGGGAATTCAGTCATTTGTTTTTCAGTTCAGAACGGTTCAGTTCAATGTAACATCTCCAAGTTTGCAGATGACACATAGCTTGGTGGTAGTGTGAGTTGCGAGGAGGATGCTATGAGGGTGCAGGGTGACTTGGACAGGTTGGCTGAGTGGGCAGATGCAAGGCAGATGCAGTATAATGTGGATAAATGCGAGGTTATCCACTTTGATGGCAAGAACATGAAGGCAGATTGGTATCTGAATGGTATCAGATTAGGAAAAGGGGAGGTGCAACGAAATCTGGGTGTTGCACATCAGTCGCTGAAAGTAAAGGGCCTGTCCCACCAGCATGCGACTCCATGCGGCAAGCGCGACCGAACGTGGTCGCTTGAGCCGTACGGCCTCGCGGGGCCGGTCCCACTTCGATCGCCGGAGCCGTATGGAGTTGTGCGGAGCTGGTCCCGACATCGCGCGAGGCTCCGAAAAACTGACCGTGTTCAAAAATTCCGTGCGGCAACGACCTTTCGGCCCGCAGCTGCCTCGACGTCGTGCCTCCGTGTCCCTCTCTGTGTGCCTCCGTGTCCCTCTCTGTGTGCCTTCATGACCCTCTCTGCGTGCCTGTGTGTGTCTCCGTGTCCCTCTGTGTGTGTGCCTCCGTGACCCTCTCTGTGTGTGCCTCCGTGACCCTCTCTGTGTCCCTCTCTGTCCTTGCGAACTTCCTGAGGACTTCGCTCCAACTTCACGTCACTCACCCGACCTCCGCGCGGCCCCCGCAACTGGTTTGGTCGCGCTCGCCGCATGCAGGCGCATGCTGGCGGGACCGGCCCTGTAAGGAGATCACTCGACCTCCGCGCGACCCCCGCTTCCCGTTTGGTCGCGCTTGTCGCATGCAGATCGCATGCTTGTGGGACAGGCCCTTAAGCTTGCAGGGACCGTGGACAGTGAAGAAAGCAAGTGGCATGTTGGCCTTCATAGTGCAAGGATTTGAGTATAAGAGCAAGGAGGTCCTTCTGCAGTTGTAAAGGGCCCTGGTGAGAACACACCTGGAGTATTGTGTGAAGCTTTTGTCTCCTGATTTGAGGAAGGACATCCCTGCTATTGAGGGAATGCAGCGTAGGTTAACCAGGTTAATTCTAGGGATGGCGGGACTGAGATATGATGAAAGAATGGATTGACTGGGCCTATATTCACTGGAATTTAGGAGGACGAGAGGGGATCTTATAGAAACATATAAAGTTTTTAAGGGATTGGACAGGCTAGATGCAGGAAAAATGGTCCTGATGTTGGGGCAGTCCAGAACCAGGGGTCACAGTTGAAGAATAAATCTTAGGCCATTTAGTACTGAGATGAGGAAAAACGTTTTCACCCAGAGAGTTGTGAATCTGTGGAATTCTCTACCACAGAATGTTTCCAGCAAATATAAGCAGTGAATATAGAGAAGAGGTATGTATAGAAACCATGAATTGTATTTGTAAAAGAAGACCAGCATCACTCAGCTGGGTTATAGAATGAAGTTCAAGGTACAAAGTGGCTTAGAAAGGGAAGATATATAGGCAAGATAATGTCATCCTGGTCCAGTTTTATGCAGTTGCCTGTTAATGATTTGCCAAGTCATGGGGTATTTTTAAGGAGGAGGATTATGGATTCTTGATTAGTATGGGTGTCAAGGGTTATGGGGAGAAGGCAAGAGAATGGGGTTGAGAGGGAAAGATAGGTCAGCCACGATTGAATGGCGGAATAGCCTAATTCTGCTCCTTTAAAAAAAATGTAGAAAGGTGTAAACTGTCACTTGAAAGAAGAAGGTTAGCTGACAGTGCTGTTGGAATAATTTCTTAGTAAATGCTTTGTGAAAATCTACAGAGTAAAATTTCTCTTTGGCCACTAATGCCGGACACATGTATTCATCGTCAATTTTGGACATCTGCCCTATTCGCACTGTTGAAGTCAATGGAATGAAGTAGAGCTGGCAACCAATAATCAAACATGTATATACTGCTGGTAACCTTGGAAGGGGGATCATGACAGAAGCCTCCTCGTGGCGATCCCTGGAAGCGACGCCGCGATGCACTCTGTGACGCGTCGGGCGACAATTCTGTCAACATGTTGGACGACAACAGAAGCCAACAGCGTGCAACATCGTCTGACACACGAGCGAACGAACCGTAAAAGGATTTCTCCAAACGTTCCTCTTTGGGAATCACTGTGCAGCGGTTATGACGATCCTTGAATAAACCCCTAACCTGGCTGTATGTTGCTGACAAGGTAGAACAGCCACTTACTAACCTTTCTTAAGGTATGTTTCCCATCAATGTAAGGTAATGCAGCCAAATACTTTCATGATATTAGTGGTCTGATAGACCACATGATAATAGCAGCCAGGAAGTTATGGAGGTTTCATTATTATTTAGGTAGCAGAGTTAACAGATTTGTTCAAAAAAGACACAAAGTGCTAGAGTAACTCAGCCGGTCAGGCAGCATCTCTGGAGAACATAGGTAGGTGACATTTTGGGTCGAGACCCTCTGCTTTCTAATAGATGTTATAGTTCCTTGCTAAAGGATTTGGGAATTCGAGTTATGTTGCTTTATAATGAAAGAAATGAATATGGTGTTGTTGCTCTCCAAATATCGGATTAGATCTGCCGTGCTGTTAGTCCTTGGTAGTTTTATGCAGCTTCCATGTGTCTCAATCATATGTTCTATGTGGTTTAGAGAAAAATATAAATTTCAGTTTTCACTTCCTGCCACTACTTTTTTTCTGTTAGGTTGTGAATTCCAGTACAACTGTTCATTTTAGTTGTCTTTCCATTGTGATTTGAATATATTTGGTCCTAGCCATAGAAATATGCAAATACAATTATAATTTCAAATGAAAGATTAATAAACTAAATGTGATCAGACTGCAATGTGGAAATACAAATCTGGTTGCACTATAGTAATAAGTGCTCCTTCACTTTCATTGGAGACTGACTTGGTGTAACATTTCATATTCCATGCTTTCTTTAGCAATTTTTTTATGTGTTAAGTTTTAGTCCGTTCAAAAAGGACACAAGATAGAGATGGCACAAAATTGTTGCCTGATTTTTTTCCTTGTGGAACTGAATTCACAGGCCTTTATTCTTAATGGGCCTGTCCCACTTAGGCAATTTTTTAGGCGACTAGGCTGTCGCCTGTATGGTCGTGAGTAGTCTCCTCAGTCACTTAAAGAGTCATAGCATCTTTCTGGTCACCGCTGGATTTTCAACATGTTGAAACATTTTCGTAGGCAGTTGGCGACAGTGGGTTTTACGCCAATGAGCATAGCTTGACTTCTCCTGACGTAGGTGCTGTCGTAGTCGTCGCCAGGTGACGTAGGTTGTCACCGGTGCTGACTTTGTTTTTTTTTGTTAAAGATTCTATTTCAAATGTTATGTCATAGGGGGGTCCAATCACCGTTTTTTCGGCGACCTGCCACAACTATGACAGTCGCCGGCAGTCGCCTAAAAAAGTGGGACAGGCCCATAATTGTCACTATTGATCTGATTGCATATTCAGAACTTAATAAAGTATAATGAGTAATAAACTGGTGTATTTCCTAATTCATTGTGAATTAGACCAGCCACTTTTGCTGCATTAGGATTTACACTGAGTGAATGTAGATGGCATTAAGGCTAATAATTAATGTAGTGCAAGTGTCTTTTTTTGTATGTGTTGGATTATTAATAATAAATGTAAATAAGCTACTTTCTGCCAGATGTGAACTATACTGTAAAAGTGCAAATATCTCTGTTTCTGTTTTGGGAACAGAAGAAAATCAACTCTTTAAAGAAACCAGGTTATCTGTACACACCAAGTGCTTCAATGCTTTTTGGAATAATGACATGTACATAAGAAATAGTTGCAGATTTCACAATAAATGGGAGGATTCAGGAAGCTAAATGTAATGTTAGGGTTCTGTTGTCCATGTTGTATGTAAACACTCAGGACAGATAGAGAGTCTGATGTGGAACATATATTTAATACTCAATCTATCCGTATTCATCTCTTAACTAACAACGCATGAAACCATTAAAACAACCACGAAAACGAGATAGCTAGGATATTACCGATTCAAGGTGAGTGGTGAGATATGTGATGTTGCGTTATCCAAACCCGACCTCCTTATCTCAGACATAGGGGGCTTCCACTTGTCTCTCGGTGGTCGGTCTCTCTTTCGTCCAGGACATCGAGATCTCTCTTTGCAAAGCTTGATCTGCACAGAGATGTTGCTCAGATGTGGGTTGACAAGCCTCCTTGAAGCATTCTTTATTCACTTGATGAGTTTAGTCTTTGATTGATCAGTTTCAGCGTGGATGTAATTGATCAGTTCTGTTTCAGTTTGGGTGTGATTATCCCTTTATAACTTATTAGCACTAAACGCCTTCTTCTGTCTGTCCACTGATTTGATCAGAGGTTCTTTCTCCAACTGTCTTGTCATTCCACAGACTTAATTGTGCATTGCTTCCTAACCTTTTTAGTTTAATTAGATTTAGAGGGGCAGCACGGAAACAGGCCCTTTGGCCCGCCGAGTCCACTCCGACCAGCGATCCCTGCACACTAGCACTATCCTACACACACTAGGGACAAGTTACATTTATGTCAAGCCAATTAACATACAAACCTGCACGTCTTTGGAGTGTGGGAGGAAACCGAAGATCTCGGAGAAAATCCACGCGAGTCACCGGGAGAACGTACAAACTCCAGACAGAACGCACCCGTAGTCGGGATTGAACCTTGGTCTCTGGCATTGTGAGGCAGCAACTCTACTGGTGTGCCCTTTGGTTTAGGTTTTTTTCTTTGCAAGCAGTTTTGCGCAGTTTGACAATCTGCCTGTCCAGTTCCATTGTGTGTGTGTGCCCCCATGTTGCTTGACACACACCCCCAGAACTGGGCACCACCCTTTGATTTGTGAATCCATCTTCTAGAAACATTTCTCAATGAAAGGCTAAGTGGAAAAGAGTCGCACTAACAAGGTTTTGGCAGTTTCATGATCTGACAAATATTCTCATATTAAGACTAGTAGCAGTGCTTTATTATTCAAAACGTTCTTCTCTTTCTTTCATCATTACTAAATTCATTGGGTTATTAGACACCATCAGTAACTGAAGCGTATTATGTCCTTTGATGGGGTTATTTTTAATTCTCTTAACACGACAGGTTTGGTCTCTCCCTGCCTTTCCTGTGTAACCATTTATTTTTACTTCATTTGTATATAAGTAATTAAATAAATCTGGTGTCAGCAAAGATCTGTAATGTATCAGTGCTATGATACTTCTGCATTGTCGTAAAAAATATTTAATTCACTCCTGACCTTGACTGAAGGTAATTTGTCATCTTTAGTTTAGTTTAAACATACAGCGCGGGAATAGGCCCTTCGGCCCACCGAGCCCGTGCCGACCAGCGATTCCCGCACATTAACACTATCCTATACACACCAGGGACAATTTTGCAATTATACCAAGCCAATTAACCTATAAACTTGTATGTCTTTGGAGTGTGGGAGGAAACTGAAGATCTCGGGGGGGGGGGGGGGGGGAGGTGAACCCACGCAGGTCAAGGGGAGAACATACAAACTCCTTACAGATGAGTGTAGTCAGAATCGAACCGGGGTCTCTGCCGCTGTAAGGCAGTACCTCGACCACTACGCCACCATGCTGCTCAGTGTCTCTACTTGGTCTAACCTGCATATGACTCTTGTCATACCAAGGTGGTTACTCCGAACTTCCACTGCCTGAATTTCTGCACAGTTAAAGATGGACAATAAATGACAATATTGTTGTCGACCTCCAACTTCCATGAAAGAATTAAAAATAAATCTGGCTAAAATCCTTCACGTCATCATAGCCGTGGTTTTTTTTATGTGCATGGATCCTTAAATAACTATCATCCTGACAAAAAAAGATAATTTTGACTGTTTTCTGCAATTATAACTGAACCATCCTACCACAACTAGAGAGCAGTCCTGAACTACTATCTAGCTCATTGGGGACCCTCAGACTATCTTCGATTGGACTTTACTGGACTTTATCTTGCACTAAACATTATTCCCTCCTTCATGCATCTGTATGCTGTGCATGACTCGAATGTAATCATGTATTACAATCTGCTGACTGGTTAGCACGCAACCACATTTTTTCACTGTGCCTCAGTACATGTGACAAGAAATTAAATAAACTGAACTATAAATGGTACACTTAATGAAAAAATGCATTCTGGAAGATATCTATCCATTATACTTTGATTTTCAGGAACTGATTGTAATGCATCTATTTGGGTTTCCTCAAAGCATCATTCAAGTTGACTTTGGTGGATGGGATTTCATTGTGAACTTTTGTCCATTTGCTTGAGTATGTGCTGAATATTGCAAAAATAAGAGGCTATTTTTTTTAAAAGCTTAATGCTAATGATATGTAATGTTTTCCTGGAGTGGATTGTGATTAGAATTACTTTTGGGTCAAATTGTAGAAATCCAGAAATCTGAAAAGGTATTTCCAGGAATAAACTTAAAAATGTGCCAGGGACAAATCACATTTGCATCGATGACTTGTTCTTTATATTGTTCACAAACCTTTCACTGTTTTAATGTTTTGACACATCAGAGGACTCTCCCAGTTTCCTGTCTGGAGCGATTGTAATCCAACTTGGTTAGGTTCCCTTTAATTTAATTTTATTATAAAATATCCTCCTCTTCATTTCACACCTCTTTTCCCTCCCTTAGTTTAGTCTAGTTTATTGTTATGTGTACCGAGGTACAGTGAAAAGCTTTTTTGTTGCATGCTAACTCGTCAGCGGAAAGACTATAAATGATTACAATCAAGCTGTCCTTGCTATACTGACTCTGAGTTTGAGCTCAGTTTATTGTCACGTGAACCAAGGTACAGTGAAAAGCTTTTGTTGCATGCCAACCAGTTAGCGGAAAGGCAATACATGATTACAATTGAGCCATCCATAGTGTGCAGATATGGGATAAAGGGAATCTGGTGTCGGAGTAGAGATTTAAAAGAGTGGAACGATTGTTATGCGAGATTGCAGATCCACTCCTGTGACTAGCACACACAGAGTCGCCAGGTTTGGGCGCCATCTTGGATCGGATTGTATTGAACCACTAAAACACAGGCACTCTAACAACCCACTCCTAATAAGCCCTGATCCTTTGACAACCTTCCTTCTTGTTCATATCCCATGGGTTTGGGAGGGGGGGGGGGGGGGGGGGAAGTAAGGTCATCGGAGCTTCTATGGATGACCCTGATCACTTTGACGGCACAGTGGCACTGCGGTAGAGTTGCATCCTTATAAAACCGCTTGAAGTGCCAGAGTCCCAGGTTTGATCCCGACTATGGGTGCTGTCTGTACAGAGTTTGTACGTTCTCCCCGTGACCTGCGTGGGTTTTCTCCGAGCTCTTCTGGTTCGTCCCACACTCCAAAGACATACAGGTATGTGTCCCTAGTGTGTGTAGGATAGTGTTAATATGCAGGGATTGCTGGTCGGCGCGTACCCGGTGGGCCGGAGGGTCTGTTTCCATGCTGTGTGTCTAGTCTAAACTAAACTAAACACGGACTTTATCTCCACCCTCCCAAGCCCTGCTTCTGATCTAATACATAATGACAGGATCTATCAATCCCTGACCCCACCTGGATGATCCATTCCCACTCCCGCATTTACCCTTACATGTTGGGCAATGTGTAAATGGTGATCGTTACTTGTGCCCAACTTCTTGGCTCTTGGGAGCCTGGACGTTTTTAAGCAATTTGCCTGCAATCATAACAGTTATTGGTAAAACGCATAAAGGCATATTAATAATGCTCTTCTGTGGCTGCCAATAAACCATTTGGCCAAAACCCAAGTCAAGGAATGCAAATTTAATGTAATATGGTTCTACTGATATAGTAAAATTAATTTTTGTCTTGGTTTAAAAAAAAACTGAAATCAAAATTCAATGACCCAATCGGAAAGTTGAAATATGACGATGATGCATGACCTGGATGGATATCTATGGTTTATTAAAGTTTTAAAGGACATGCTTAAAACTTTAATATGTGTCTTAAAAGTCAAGTGAAATACTTTAATCATTAAACAGTGTCAGCCGTTGAAATATCCTTTCCTTTGAATCAGAACGATTGGAGTTGAAGCCCCACTTTACATGAACACGTAATGTAGGCTGGCACTTCCCCAGAGTACACGTGCAGGATTTCATTGTTGCAAGCACCTTTCAAAAGCTGATGAGTTAAGGAGACTTGCCTGTCTGTCAGGTGAATGTAAAAATTTGCAATCCATAATTTGATGTTGGACTCAATCTTGGTAGAATTTACAGCTCTTTTTTCCTCAGAAGCTGTCACCAAAATAAGTTAGTCACTCACTTTTATTTGATTTTTTGTGGGATTCTGCATGGCATATATATATATATATATATATATATAATGCTGTTTTACCCTATCAAATAACAATAATTACACTTCAGTAGTAATTCAATGGTTGTGGGCATTTTGGCATATTATGAGGAAGATTATTAGTTTAGAGAAACAGCTCGGAAACAGACCCTTCGGCCCACTGAATCCACGCCGACCAACGGTCCCTGGACACTAACACTATCCCAGACACTCGGGACAAATTACAATTATACCGAAGCCAATTTACCTACAAACCTCAACGTCTTTTATAGCGTGGGAGGAAACCGGAGAAAACACACTCAGGTCACGGGGAATATGTACAAACTCCATACTGACAGCACTTGTAGTCAGGATTGAACCCTGGTCTCTAGCACTGTGAGGCAGCAGCTCTACCGCTGCGCCACCATGCTTTGTTGTACCGTTAATATAAAAGTTATATCCTAAAACAACATTCATACGTCATTTATGGTGGTTGTTCTCTATACATTCATTCAATTCAGAATGTTCACCTTGTTATGTGTTGAGCCCTTTGTGAAATACTTTGTTCTGTTTATTAAAGACGTTGGAGTAGTTACAGACTTGTGTAAGGCAGCGCGTTTAATTAGGGGGCATCTGTTTCTAAGTTCTGATGCACTATCCGTATTTTGGTAGCACGTGAATACATGCTGTTCTCCCTCATAAACGGTATATTATTTATAAATCTGTGACGTATTATACATGATTGATAGATGATAACTGCCAAATGGAATGAACAATTAATTTGTTAGTTGAGCTCAAGCTGGACTGGTTCACAAAAAGGGGGCCTTTAATTGGAGTGTATAGTTTAGTTGGATCACAAAAATAGCATTTACATTAAAAAAAATATTAATTTTTATTTTTTTTGGAAGCAACAGTAAGCTAAATTGCAAAATGGATGCGAAAGTGGTGAATATTTAACAGTGAATATTTTTATTGGTAAAAAGTAAACTGAAGACCCATGCCTGTAATGGATGCATAGCTTTGTTTTTAATTGCATGACACTAGTTTAGTTTCTCTCTGTGTAGTGTAAAGTGCTCTTGAAAAACCCATAAGGTCACAAATAAAATTTCATACAGGAAAATACGTCATGCTGTGGTTGTCCTTTTACCTTTTAAATCATATTTTAACATTTGAGGTAACCAATTAATGACTACCTCTGTTTTTTTTAAAGCTGTTTCATTAGAGTTGTCCCTTGCTAAACAGATTTATCATCGAGCATGTATTTAAGGTATGATTGTTATTTGAATATAAGAATGTTATTTTAATCATTGCATGAATTATGGATTATTTCCCAAAAACAAGATTTTTTTTCTGGCAATTTTTAAATTCATCTTAAGTCCGCAGTTCATTTTTAACACATTGTAAAGCTCCATTTGCAATCTTACAGAAAATAATTCAGTTGGTGTTTTTAATTTATCTATTCGCTTTACTTTGTTTCACTATAGATTGTGGAATGCTTTCAAAGCATTTTGGTGTAGGAAGGAACTGCAAATGCTGGTTTAAACCGAAGCGAGACACAGAAAGCTGGAGTAATTCAGCGGTTGTAGGCTCGGTCTAATGCTCAACCAGATTTATACATTTCTCTTTTCTTTTTGCCCAAGTGAGTTTTCTGTTCTAAGTTCCATGCACTGGCTTACAACATTCAGTGCACAGCTATTTATTTGTGTTAAAGTATTCACTACAGTGTGCCTCATAGCAGTTTTCAGTCATTCAACAAGGGATTAAATGGCAGTCGTTGGAGTGATCAATAGGTTAAGAACTGTATAATCACTCTTGTTGCTAATGACCTCTGTAGTAAGGTGTAATAAAGTGTGTGCTATAATAGCCTACTGCCAACGCTGCACGCTCTTTGATTTCTGACATTGGTTACTAAGCAAAAGACAATAGGACGGTACATACGCATTTACGACGTGAACCTCGATTACCCTATCCCCAAAATAACTGGTGAACTTGGTGAGTCTCGAGTTGTTTAATAGAAATTTGCTGCTGCCATGTCGATAGAAGGCTCTGTGTAAGAGTTTGCAATGTTCCTTCATCTGTCTGACCTTCATCAGTGATTTAAGTTTGTCAAGATTAGTGATGCTGAGAAATCAGGACATCAGTGCATAATGACTGTGAAATTAGGAAAGTGAATGCACTATGCAAATGGCAGGAGAAATCACTGAGGGCAGTGGGATAGAAGTGATAAAATAGCTTACAAGTCTTAATTGTAGAAATACTGAAATGTCTTTCCACAGCATAACGCTGAATTAAGTTTTGTTTGCTGGGTTCTCTGCACATAGGAATGATATTCAATACCTTTCTAAATCCTTTCACTGGCACAAGCCTATTTTTAGGTAGGAATAAAAAAAAATCCCTGAGGATGATATAAAGCTATAGATCAGTTTACACTTTCATGTTCCTACCTTAGTGTGATCAATGGAAGTTTGCATTCATGGGTGAAATAAATGTAAACCAGATGGAATTCGGAAATCTTGTGCAATATTTAAGCCATATATCTGTAAAAATAATAAAACGCCATTTAGAAATAATTACGCCAGGAATACAGCCTATGTATTTTAATCAGTTTTACAATAATACTTTTCAGCTGTAAAACATAAAATGTGTTCCTTTTATTTGTTCATTTAAAACATATATTTTTAAAGAAAGGATTGCATACAGAGGTGCCTGAAATTTATATCCAATATCTCAGTGCTTCAGCAGAATGCAATGATTGATTTCAATAGCTGAATTTCATTCTATAAACATGCAAAATTTATAGGATTGTCATTAAGTGTAAGCTTGAAAATAACTATGCAACCTTGTTCAAGACAGACTGTCATTTTAATGTCGACTTCATTATCAGAACAAGACATCATCCTGTAGATACAATGTTACAGGTTACTCCATTTCAGTTCAGAAGGATGCCCATGTTAACTGTTGCAAATGCGAAATGTTATCAGGTTCATCTCTGTAACTGTTTCTCACTGAAATGTCAGTAAAAAAATATGCTGACTGTGTCAGCAATATTGAAAGATCTGCTGTATAACATTCATAGTTTAGATTAGCGTACACTAAAATTGAGAACACAGTGGATGCTGTTTTGAGAAGACGGCTGTACTCCTGTAGGAACAAGCTAAGGCAATTCAGATTTGTATTAATGATAGCAATATTTGTCCTTTTCATTTGCATTTATAGTAGCAAATCTGCATATGCCATAATTTTAAAAAAAGTTAATTTCAAATTTTAAATACTACAATGATTGAAGCAAGCTAATTGCTAAAACAATCATCCTGGGTCCTAATGTTCTTTGATCCAATTCTTAACTAACTACCAAGCCAGAAACTAAGGACAAAGAATAGAAACATTGATGTAATAAGGAAAATATGTAATGTTTTAAAGTTTGATCTCTGCCCCCAAAACTTGGTTAAAACAAAAAGAATTACAATATTATAATCTCAAAGGAAGTTGGATTCAATCATGGAAGAGAGGCAGAAAATGCTGGGGTAACTCAGCGGGTCAGACAGCATCTCTGGAGATAAGGAATAGGTGGCATTTCGGGTCGAGACTCTTCTTCAGCCATTGATTGAATCACGCCCAATTATAACTAATTTGGCGATATCTGCGTTGAATTTATGTTGATATATCTGTGACAGTCATTGCGAGTAATTGTGGAACGTTGGGAATGTTTAGATCCTCATTTTCATTTGTTATGTCTTTAGGTTCCTGTATCAGTGGCTATGATGACACCTCAAGTGATAACTCCGCAGCAAATGCAACAGATATTACAGCAACAAGTACTGACTCCTCAGCAACTCCAGGCCTTGCTTCAGCAGCAACAGGCTATCATGCTGCAGCAGGTAAACTCTTCATCAACTAGTAAATCAAGTATCACACAAAGTGTGTAGGAAAGAACTGCAGATGCTGGTTTAAATCGAAGGTAGACGCAATACTGCTGGAGTAACTCAGCGGGAAAGGCAGCATCTCTGAACAGGAATGGGTGACATTTCGGGTCGAGACCCTTCTTCAGACTGACCCATTCCTTCTCTCCAGGGATGCTGCCTGTCCTGCTGAGTTACTTCAGCTGTGTCTTGTGTCTATCACACAAAGAGTGGTGGGTGTAGGGAACAAGCTGCCAGAGGAAGCAGTTGAGGTTGGGACTATCCCAACATTTAAGAAATAGTTAGACAAGTACATGGATAGGCCAAGTTTGGAGGGATATGGACCAAGCGCCGGCAAGTGGGGCTAGTGTAGCTGGGACATGTTGGCCTGTGTGGGCAAGTTGAGCCAAAGGGCCTGTTTCCACACTGTATCACTCTGACTCTATCCAAAACACTGCCAGAGAGTTTAGTCAGGGTGGTGAATCCTGTGGAATTCATTGCCACAGACGGCTGTGGATTCCAAGTCAATGGGTGTTTTGTTAGGTGCAAATTGACAGATTTTTGATTAGGAAGGGCATCTGGGGTTAAGGGGTGAAGGCAGGAGAATGGGACTGAGAAGGAAAGATAGATCAGCCATGATTGGATGATGTAGTAGACTTGATGGGCCGAATGGCTTAATCCTGTTCCTTGAAAAGTAGTCAAAGACTTGTCCCACCCCAGTCATTCCTCTTTTTCCCCAGCTCCCATCCAGCAGAATGTACTTCCTTTCATCCATTATCAGCCTTCTGAACTGTCCTTCCATAAGCTAGGGTACTGTTCAAATCACCTCGCACAACAGATGCCTTCAGTTTGCAGCTCCTTTCCCACCCACCACAAGGTTAACTGATAAATGAAGGTTGTAGAATGCACAGGTTCATTTTGGTGGTTGTGGAAATGGTTGCCACGCAGGTGAGAACATATCATTAGCTGTGCAGCTAAAGCAGGGGAAATGTCAAGCCCCCCCAAAAAAGTCCCAGCAAACTTGCATGAAAACTCTTGCAGCCCGATCTAGCATGTCGATGATTTAGATCAAAGGTGTTCAATTTTGCACAATATAAAACTTTCAGTTGAATATCAATCAACTGAAGATTGAAATGGGTGTGTTGTATACAAATGATCTTGCATAATATTGCATAATATTACTCAGTTTAGTCTACATCAACAATTAATAAACCTAAATTTTGTACTGATTCAGATAGTTTGCTGGACTGCTGAACTGATCTTTTTGGCAGGCTTCTGATACTTTTGTTTCTGTTACCTTTTCTTGCATTTAGGCAATTACTCAAAAAATAATAGTAATGGTAGATTCTCAATCTATCCTTGCATGAAACATCGTAACTTAATAGGAAGGCATAGGTCGAACATAGGCAAAACATTGATATTTTGCTTGTCTAGGGAGCAAATTTTACTTGCGTCTGGGGCAAAACTGATCATGCAGTACGTTGGTAAAAGAAATGCCAGCTGTAATAAGCATAGGAACATAGAAGATAGGTGCAGGAGTAGGCCATTCAGCCCTTCGAGCCAGCACTGCTATTCAATATGATCATGGCTGATCATCCAAAATCAGTACCCCGTTCCTGCTTTCTCACCATATCCCTTGATTCCGTTAGCCCTAAGAACTATATCTAACTCTCTCTTGAAAACATCCAGTGAATTGGCCTCCACTGTGTTCTGTGGCAGAGAATTCCACAGATTCACAACTCTCTGGGTAAAAAAGTTTTTAATCATCTCAATCTGAAATGGCCTACCCCTTATTCTTTAACTGTGACCCCTGGTTGTGGACTCCCCCAACATCGGGACCAAAATGAGATGAGGATAGTTCAGGACCAGAGGGCACAGTCTCAGAATAAAAGGACGTACTTTTAGAATGCAGATGAGGAGGAATTTATTTTGCCAGTGGGTGGTGAATCTGCGGAATTGATGGCCGCAGACAGCGGTGGCGGCCAAGTTATTGGGCATTTGTAAAGCGGAGATTGATAGATTCTTGATTAGTAAGTGCGACAAAGGTCACGGGGAGAAGACAGGAGAATGAGGTTGAGAGGGAACAATAGATCAGCCATGATTAAATGGCGAAGCAGGCTCAGTGAGTCAAATGGTCTAATTCTGCTGGGGTACATAAAATGCTGGAGAAACTCAGCGGGTGCAGCAGCATCTATGGAGCGAAAGAGATAGGTAACGTTTCGGCTTCAGACTGGCCTAATTCTGATCCTGTGTCTCATGATCAAAAGAGGAAACTCAGCAGGCCAGGCAGCATCTGCAGAGAGAGTTGGACAGTTTTGTGTCCGAAGAAGGGTCCTGTCCTGAAAAGTTGTCTGTCCATTTTCCTGATCAGATAGAGTGAGGGGTGCTGAGCACTTGCGTTTTGTTTTGCATCTCATTGGTAATGTTGTTAAATAGGCCTCTTCCGGAATTAATTCATACAACCGTGTTCTAAACTGCAGAATAATATCATGTACTCTGTGAGATCTTTCCTATTGTACTCACTCGATCCCCTCAATATATAATATCAACCAGACTGTCCTGCAAAGAACATTTAATATCTTAGGTAATTTCCCCAGCAATCTTTGAACAAGATAACCTTAGGATAATTTCTTGGGCATCTTACCTTTCATCTCCAACCATTAATAACTAACTTTTCTGGCTCATTTATATATTAATATAAATGAGCCAAATAACCCTTCACATGATTAATATAAATGTTGTTTCCTTAGGGTTGTGGTTCGAGTCAGGATTTGGTTTTGTTATTAATTTTGGCATAATTAATGTCACCTCCTCCTGCACCTATTTTCTGTGTTTCTATGGGTTATTGATTTGGGACGATCAGTCATGATCACAATAAATGGCGGTGCTGGCTCGAAGGGCTGCATGGCCTCCTCCTGCACCTATTTTATAATTCCCTTTTTGGCATTTTCAACCTGACTCTGCCAATGCTGCCCCATATATTTGCACTAAAATTGCTAAAGTGGTGCCTGGTTTGTTTATTAACAATACTTCATAGTGGCATTGCACCATATGTTCTGCTCAAGTTAAACGTCTGAATTAATGAATCCACTGGTAGCAAAAAAGTCAGTCTTAATGTAATCATTCCCCATCAGAGTGCAGTGCATAGGTTTACTAACCTGTATTGCCGTAAGCAACTTACAAAATACATTAATACATCACTCCACAGAGAAGCTGTCCATCAAGTATTTACACTAATATAATTAGACAAACATTTTAAATAGGACGATAATTTTGAACATTACTCTGGAGATCCTTGATAGGCCCAGATGGTGGCTAGTTGTACCGTAAATTAGCAATTACATGAAATTGTATTGAGTATTATATAACTCATCTTGTTGTTGTTTAGAAAGGGCTTCTGCACCTCCAGATGAAGAATTTGCAATCTGTGAAGGCAACTGGAATTAAAATTAAGCTGATTTCCAACATGTAGTGCACAGTGTTTTTATCTCACAAGGTTGAATTCTGTCTGCAGTGATCAATATTAATGCAAGATATAACTTCCCGAAGCCTTGTGCATTTTACACACAGCTCCAGTCCCTGGCTCAGACCAATAACTCCCTGTGGAAAATGTTTTTCTTGCTGTACCACAATGAGAAAGTGTGTTAGAGTGAGTGAATTTGGGCTGCACTGATCATAAGTGACTTCAGTTCCCTGTGAAAATGAAGCTTTTGTCAAATGCAGATTTTAATTTGTTTTTTTTTCCCCATTGAGACAGCTTCTGAAATAAGGCTACTAATTCTGGTGCTATGCCCTTGTGCCAGATATATTAGAAGAGGTTGACTGCTCTTGCTTACGGATCACTTTTGAGTGACCTGTTTAGAAAATTGCTAATAATTACTCCCTTGAATTATTACATTGACTGGTCGGTGAATAGCCATGTATTCTCAGCAAGGACATCTTTTGGCTTTCTTCGTACAGACAAAGGTCACATCTTGCCATATTTTAATTACTTAGTGTGGAAAATGGCATGTTTTCATTAGTTCATTTTAAAGATTAGTTTTGAAATGATAATGCAAAGAATAGTTCAGACATTGAGGGATTTATTGGCAAGTTTCAATCTAAAAAGGTCGGAAAAGCGTTGATAAGAGGACGTGGCTGAATATCTCTTTTCAAATTGCACCTTGATGCCGTGACAGGAAAAATATTTAAAATGCTTATAATTTTTTTCTAACTTTTTTTTTTTTCACGACAGCAACAACTTCAGGAGTTTTATAAGAAACAGCAAGAACAGTTACATCTACAGCTTCTGCAGCAACAGCATGCAGGGAAACCTACAAAAGAGGTATGTGTGTCCATGTATTTATGTGTGTATTGCAAAATAATAAGACATAATTAAAAAAGGAAATGGCAGAGAGAGAGAGAGAGAGAGAGGAGACATGTGATTGTGCGATACGCCTGTAATGAAGGCTTTCCAGCAGTCTCAGCTTTGTTTCATTTCTGTATTCTAATTCAGAGAGGCTCACTCATCAGCTGTAGTTCAATGTGCATTAATGACTTGGGGATGCAGTCCTCATGATGGACAAAGGGATGATTCTTGCATAGTCTGAAGAAGTTCAAAGACAGTGAGTTTCAGTTTCTCCTTGGAGATGCGCATTTCCGAGCGTATAAATTAAGGCAAATATACGAAAACCCTACAGTCTGAGCGTAGTCTTCAAAGTCACAATACTCTAATTAATGAACTGTGGGCCTCACTTTGGACAAGTCGCAGTTTGATGCGCTCATAAATCACCGTGACAGGTCCACTCCTCTTGCCTCAGTGACACTTGTCACTGAGTCACGGTTGATGTAAACATGATCGAGACAAGAGAGATTGAAGGAGGTGAAATTGATCAACAGAATTGGTAGAAAACCAAATCTTGAAGCACATTATGCATGATCACAGGATATGACTGTAACCTCATGAGATTTTCTCCTTCTGGTGATGTTTTTTTTTTTAAATAGAATTTCTAACAGCCATCAAAAGTGGAATAGGAATTACTTAGCTTTGCTCCTGTGGTTTACAAGCTCCAGCCCCCCTGTTGTTGCTTTATGTAGCTTTCTTTTAAAGCCATCAAAGATTTTTTTTTTAATCCTTACCACCTTATTTGAAGCCTAACAATAAAAGATTGTCATTTTCGAATGTTAGGCATTGTGTTTTTTTTCTGATTGTGTCATATTGCGTTAACCTGTAATTTGATCTGCTAATTTTGTATCTTGGAGGTACAGCTATGCATTGTCGGAACGTGCTGGTGTGCACAGTGGCAGACCGACATTTTTGGGGCCCTGAAGCTTGAACTGTTATGGGGGCCCCTTGGCAACCAGCAATGAGGTCTGGGTAACCCTTGTTATCTTCTTCAATGGGGTTGTTTCAAGACAGGCTGGCTAGTCCCCTGGTGGTTCAGGAGGCAACTGAAGCTCCTGCATTTTCAATGAATTGAAAGTGATTCTCAAGCTTTCTGCTGGTAGTTTACATAACAGAAGCTTGGATTTTTTTCTAACACATAAGCAGTAAAATAGCCCCCAAAATATATATATTTCATGAAATAGACAATAGACACGATCATCTACGATCATCCACAATCAGTACCCCATTCCTGCCTTGTCCCCATACCCCTTGACTCTGCTATCTTTAAGAGATCTATCTATCTCTCTCTTGAAAGCCTCCAGAGAATTGGC
This sequence comes from Raja brachyura, assembly GCA_963514005.1. The sequence continues at coordinate 43,156,389 of OY740796.1, forward strand.
TTTCCACTCTTGAAGATAGCTGAGTTGGGGGATATGGGGGAGAAGGCAGGAACGGGGTACTGATTGTGGATGATCAGCCATGATCACATTGAATGGCGGTACTGGCTTGAAGGGTCGAATTGCCTACTCCTGCACATATTGTCTATTGCCTATTCACAACTGTCTGTGCGAAAAAGTATTTCCTCATCTCCATTCTAAATGGCCTACCCCTTATTCTTAAACAGTGGCCCCTGGTTCTGCCTCTCCCAGCATTGAAAACACTTTTCCTGTTTCGAGTGTGTCCAAACCCTTAATAATCTTATATGTTTCAATAAATTGCCTCATACAGCTAAACAAATCTTTACAAAAAATGTTACCTGAAATGTCTCTTTGCCTAGCATTGAGATGAGAAAATACTTATTTACCCAGAGTTGTGAATTTGTGGTATTCTCTGCCACAGAAGGCAGTGGTCGTGTCTCCTTCAGCAGCACCTCGGTCTCCCTTCCCGAGCTCAGACACCCACTTCTCCTCACCTCACCTACGCTCACTTGCCTTCACCTGCACACCTACACCTCAACTAATCCCCTCGCCTCGACGATACCTCACTACCAAACTTCTCCTCACACCTAAACCTCGCCTCGACTAAACCGTACCTCACTAAACCTCGCCCCTCAAATATACCTCACAGCTTAACCCCACCTCAATTTAACTAAACTTCCCACCTCACCACTAAACGCCACCTCACACCTAATCCGTACCTCGACTAATCGGCGCCTCTCTCCCGTACCCGCTATTTATAGCTCCCCCTGTTGTTGGCGGCGCCTCACGTGGGCGAAATGGCTCCAACCAGAGGGGCGGGGCCAAGAGCGGCACAGGCGCATTGCCCGAGAGAGCTGGTTGGAGGGGAGGGGAAGGGGGTACATGCACTGACGTTGACATCAAGCTTGAGTCCTGCCCCTCCCGCCCGCGGATTCTGCGGGATTTAACTCGGAAGAATATGCTCCTGGGGCCCCTCTGGGATTAGGGGCCCTGAGGTTTAAGCTTCATTAGTTTCATAGGAGATCCGCCCCTGGGTGTGCAACATTACATGGGGTGTGATCATCACTCATCGAAGCCGTCTAAGTGCTTAAAATGAAGTGCTTGTGGATGCAAAGGGTTACTCTTGCAACTGCCATCCAGCAAATGCACATCTGACAATTTACAGAAGACGAATGGGGAGTAACCCAGGGAAGGAAAGTAGACCTTTGACAAGTATTTGAGGGAGGGAAGTGTGGTACAAGTTTATCTGGATATTTCAGGATTTCAACACTAATTATTGACCTGACAACAGAGCTGTACAGAGACCTTTTTTGTATGCATTGAATTGTAAGAAGTAAACAAGCTTGGTTGTATCCTGTGTTTGATAACTGGGTGGGGAGTGCACTTTGGCAGCATATTTTGTACGTTTAAATTTTTTTTCTCTGACAATGGGCCTTGTACATTTTACATCCTGATTTTTCATTTCTTAAAATTCTCATTCTGGGTTTTCCTACAGACGAGTGTGTGTTAAATGGGAACAACATCCAACAGTGAATCCTGATAAATACTATAATGAAGTGAATGGTTTGGCTAATGGCACGTAATCTAAGATACAATATCAGGGCAGAAAGATATTTAACCAGTGTGGCTAATAATTTAATTTCCATTCCCAAATTATTAGGCATGGTCTAGATAACATCGTCATGGTTTGTTATGAATTATGGTAAATATCCGAACGTTAGATAATTTCCTTCCATTTATTGTAGTTACAGAACAGTATTATCTTTGTATCAATCAGGTAATTATTACAGGAAATCTGTGTAAAGGTTTGTCTGTATAGTAGCCAACATTGTGCCATTATTCTTGGTCACTTTTCTGCTGCCGCTGCCCCTTCCCCCCTCCATCTCCCCCTCCCCTCCATCTCCCGCCCTCCCCTCCTCTCACTATCAGCAATTGTGGGGAGTGGGGAAGTGCAGTATTAGTGAATTTATAGAATATAATATTCCAGATAAAGATTAGAGGAAAGGATTTATGCCATTATCTTATTTCCCTGCAGGCAGATATAATTGACGATATTATGTTATTTCCAACCAACCATTGCATTCTGCCTGGGTAGGACCTAGTTACACTTGAGGGCCTCGAAGGTTGACAGCAGTTGCATCAGGACACTCTCCAGTTCAAGCTTAACACATGCCTAGTTTAGGTGACAGCAAAAATGGCAAAAGAAGTAGGATAGCGGCATTCATTTGAATGCATTGCAATACATTCCACACTTGTTCCCACATCCACTCTGTTAGCCAGTCAGGGTTACACAAAATCAGACAATTTTGAACAGGCCTCAGATAAGTCAGGAAGCATGGAGGGTTGTTTGAGACATTTAGTTTGATTTTGGGTCCAGTGGAGTAATTGGCCATTTTTAAAGTAACTCGAGTTTTAATCGGCAATTTCCAACCATCCCTTTATGAACCAAAGCTGGGGACTCGCACCAAGACTGTGGGGTTGGGATAAGGCGCTTCTCTTTTCCAAAACTAGAGCTTGGAGAAAAGCACTTCCACTGCTCAATCATGAATACATCTGTAAGATGTCAGGTGGACCAGCACCACGTATTGTGCTTGAGCAGCTTACTACGATTTCTCTAATAGACAATAGGTGCAGGAGTAGGCCATTCGGCCCTTCGAGCCAGCACCCCCATTCAATGTGATCATGGCTGATCATCCCCAATCAGTACCCCATTCCTGCCTTCTCCCCATATCCCCTGACACCGCTACCTTTAAGAGCCCTATCTAGCTCTCTCTTGAAAGTATCCAGAGAACTTCAAGTAACCCTTGTATGTCTTCTCTCTCTGTCCGTCCCCCACCCTAGTCGGCGTATTAGTTTTACTCTCATCCTGTTCAGTTCCGCTGTTTGTGTAACTCATTATCACCCACCCCACAGACCACTCTGGGCTCCACATTTCCTTGATCATCGTTGCTTTCTGCGTATCCCCATTCATTCGTCCTAAGTACCGTCTATATCTCTAGTTTCCCTTTCCTTTGACTCTCAGTCTGAAGAAGGGTGTCGACCCGAAACATCACCAGTTTCTTTTCTCCAGCACTGCTGCCTGACCCGCTGAGTTACTCCAGCTTTTTGTGTCTGTAAGATGTCAGTCTTGTATGCTGGTCTATAACAGTGCTATTTACTCATTGGCACTGTCTGAAAAGAGGCTTGAATCCAATCTTTCTGAGATGGAGACAGAAATCCTACAACTGAACCAAGGGCGATTCACTCATCTGAAGGCATGCTCCTTGGTCTCAATCAGTGTTTGGAGACCGTGACATGGAAGAATCCAGTTTTTGTTCACTGATGCTACCAGAAAAGGTGGTAGAAATTTTCAACCAGTGTGGAACTCAAGTTAGTCTCCCATTAAATATAGAATATTACTTTAAGAAAAAGAATAATTCATTATATTTGACACAATTCCTTTAAAGGAAAAAAAAAGGAAACCTTGTCTTCGTTAATCAATAAACTTACTATCATTAATGTTCTTTTAAAATTATGGAATGGCAATTAGCTGGTAATCAAACCATGTAGGACTTCCTTACGATTGTTCCGCTTATTCATGGGGAAATCCTGGCTCGTGCAGTGGCATTCAGTGATGTGCCATGTGTACCTGGTTGCCACTTCCATAATCTTCAACGTCACGTGCTTGATTGGCATTACCTACAGAAACAAGCCTTTGAACCAGCATAGCAGGAGGATTCCCTTTAAGTAATTATGTATGTGTATGTGCCTTGGGATAAACTTTATCGTGTACTATTGCAGTCATGAGCACCTCAAGGTCCGGACCGCTTGCAAGGAGATCCTTTCATAACAATATTCCACCTGCTTATCCCCTCCCACTCCTGACTCCAGATATTTTCCTAGACTCAACTCCTGACGTCCTTGCAATGACCAATTATGTCTCTCAATCCCACAAACCTTGGTCTCCAACTGCTGATTAGGTCTCCCAATGAAACCAGGTCCACTCTACTAACCCCCCCCCACCCCCCCACCCACCCACCAAGTAGCAATAAACAGTGAGTTTGTGTAGCCCTATTTCATCTACCAGTTGCACACTTGACTTAGCTGCATTGACTGTTCTCTCCTATTCTTACAGCGAGGCCATACATCTGATCCTCAACACTTTCTTTCTTCCTCCTTTGCAATGGTAGCGATCTCAAAATCTTGACCGACCCCTTCTCCTCCTCCACCGCCTCCAGCACCATACTAACCTGCGCAAAAATATCGGAGGTCTCTTCCCTGCAAATCTAACCCAGTTTTACCCGCATTCTGTTAGAATTCATCATGGAAGCGCCTTTCTATAATACAAGGCCAATTTAGTGGCAAGGTCCCGCACTTTATTGAACCTAGTGATAGACCACAACCAAACCATCTTTTTAACTATCTTTCACATAAAACCTTGGAAATAGAAACACAAAATGCTGGATATACATAGCAGGTCAGGCAGGATCTGTGGAGAAAGAATCAGAGTTAACTTTACAGGTCATCAATGCTGCCTGCCCTACTGAGTTTTTCGAGTATTTTCTAATATTTTTATACATAGTTCCAGCATCAGCTTTTTGACTAATTCCCCCATTCAGGTGTTAACATATTTCTAGCCAGAAATTTAAGAAAGTGGCCCGACCCAAAACGTCATCCATTCCTTCTCTCCAGATATGCTGCCTGTCCTGCTGAGTCACTCCAGCATTTTGTGCCTATCTTCGGTTTAAACCAGCAGCTGCAGTTCCTTCCTGCACCCTTTTTACTCAAATGGAAAGCAACTTAAATTTTAATTGGAAAAATAATCAAGTATTGTGCATAACAGCAAACTCGTAAACATATTTTCCACAGAAAATAAAGATGAGTGGGAGTTTTCGTGTGAAGTGCAAGCCTCAGGTTTTAGCAGTTTGCAGTTAACAACCGATGGGTAGGTGGTGTATCCAAACTCCTGTTAGATTCCCTCTTCAGAAATGTTTTGTTCAAAAATTAATATCAGGAACTAAATTCATTTAGAAACAATGCAAGTCAAGAACTGCCAATTTCCAAAGTTTAATGAGAGATTTTAAAGCAAATTTGTTTAAGATTATTATGTCCCTGAACAGTCACCAATTCAGTGGAGATAAAAATATAAGCAGCAGCTTTAAAGTCTTGCTTTTGAGTGTAGGAAGAAGGGAGTGTTGACGAATATAGTTATGTCTGATTCGTTTTCTTGCTTTGACTCAGTACCCCGAATTTTAGTTGGAGAATGTGGTCAAAGTGGTCAAAAAGATAAAAAGGCTCAGCAAATGTGCTACTAATTGATCAGCATTTGACAATGGAATTTGCATGCGTTTATATTTAGCATCTGGTCATGCATCATATATACCACAAAATGTAATTATTGAGAAAACTATTTTTGGCCTGTGACATGAACATTGTTTTGTGGGTGTAATTTTCAGTAATCTTGATGTAACTAATAGATCAAACCAGATCTGTTCTTGTTAAGTTGTTTTATAATTTCACTCTGTGGTCCAAAATGCCATCACATTCCATAAGTGATGAAATCGAGATGCGTGTATTTTTTCATACAATTTGATTTATCAGTTCTTAAAATTTGTCATCAGTGCAGTTTTATTTTTCTTAGTGGAATCGCAGAAACCTCAGGAACCATTCAAGTCCATTGTGCCCACATAGTCCAGCTAGCCAAGGAAGCAAATGATTCTATGAAACTTTATCACCACATGTACCTAGGTACAGTGAAATGCTTTGTTTTACATACAGCCCGGTAAAAAACGTACAGCAGACCTCACTCAGGCAGTTCACGTGTCGCCATGTTTTGGCGCTGTCAATGTTACCAAAGTTCACCGAATAGTCCCATCTACTGTCTGCCACCACATGTGGCAGGTGCTCCCACCGAAGAAGAGTTATTTAGTCTATTCCCACCTCCCTGATCCCATAGCATCACCTTTAGGTTTTGACTTATCAAATGTTCATCTAAGAGCGTGTGAGAAGAAACCGCAGATGCTGGTATAAACCGAAGATAGACACCAAAATCTGGAGTAACTCAGCGGGACCGGCAGCATTTTTTGGAGAGAAGGAATGGGTGACGTTTCGGGTCGAGATTCTTCTTCAGAGTCTAAAACGTCACCCATTCCGTCTCTTCAGGGATGCTGCCTGTCCCGCTGAGTTGCTCCAGATTTTTGTGTTCATCTGAGCTTTAAATAAAAAGTGTTATAGGTATATACCTTCATGATAGTTTAATTCAGTGACTCCAGATGCCTGCATCCTTCCCCCGCCCAACTGTACGTGGTAATCTTATTCATCAATTTCCCCTGAACCTTTCTACTACCTTAAATTAACACATTCAACTTGTTATAGACAATAGATGCAGGAGTTGACCATTCGGCCCGTCGAGCCGGCACCGTCATTCAATGTGATCATGGCTGATCATCCACAATCAGTACCCCGTTTTTGCCTTCTCCCCATATCCCCTGATTCCTCTATCTTTAAGAGCCCAATCTAGCTCTCTCTTGAAAGTATCCAGAGAACCGGCCACTCGGAGGCAGAGAATTTCACAGACTCATAACTCTCTGCGTGAAAAAGTGTCTCCTCATCTCCGCTCTGTTCAAGCAAAAGCGGTTGAGGGGAAACCTGGTAAAAGTATATAAAAGTATGAGAGGCATGGATAGGATAGGCAGAACCTTACTTCCCAGGGTGGAAATATCAAATATGAGAGTGCATAGTTTTCAGGTGATTAGACCAAAATTTAAAGGAGATGTGCGGGGCAGGTTTTTTTTCACAGCGGATGACGAGTGCATGGATCGTGCTACCAGGGGTAGTGGTTGAGGCAGATATGATAGTGACATTTAAGAGTTTTTTGGATAGGCATGTGGATGTGCAGAAAATAGAGGGATATGGATTATGTGCAGGCAGTTAAGAATTGGTCTTGGCATAAGTTTGGCATAAACACTGTGAGCTGTAAAGCCTGTTCCTGTGCTGTACTGTTCTATGTTCCAAAACACAAAGTGTTGGAGTAACTCGGTGAGTCAGTCAGCATCAGTAGAGGAAATGGATATGAGGCGTTTTGGTTCTGCAGTCTTCTTCATTCTGATCTCTCAAAGTTAGATAGTCCATACCTATCAATAGTATTTTAGAATTTTCTGAAGTCCAGATTAGTACTGATTGTGGCTTTCACCGAGTATAATTTCTACACACCTTAACGACTGACAATTTGGTGAGCAGTGCAGAGACACACTGGTAATTAAAATACTAAATACATATAAGGTTAAATTAACATGGAAATAACAATTCATTAATCATGAACAAAATCGAAGCTTAAACAGTGAAGCACGAGTTAAAAATCAGGATGGAGTAATTAGATCAGGGAAACAGACTTCTAATAAGCAGATCAAAAAAGGGGACAGGGAAGAAAGAAAATATGTCTTAGATGATGCCTGCAATTGCTGAGCTATATGGGATTTCAGCACCATTCCTGTCCTGGTGGACCATGTTTGAAGGTAGTGCCTCCAGTTGACCAGACTGAAGTTTTAGATTTCGAAGGATGAGAGAGGTCGAATGTTGCCTGGATTGTTGAGAGCAAAGGGTGGGCATTCAGTCAGCCCGAGTCAGTTAGGGAGTGCAAATGACGGGCCATTCGAAAGTTGTAAGAAGGAACTGCAGATGTTGATTTACACTGAAGATGGATGCAGAGCGCTGGAGTAACTCAGCGGGCCAGGCAGCATCTGGAACTCTCTGCCACAGAGGGTAGTTGAGGCCAGTTCATTGGCTATATTTAAGAGGGAGTTAGATGTGGCCCTTGTGGCTAAGGGGATCAGAGGGTATGGAGAGAAGGCAGGTGCGGGATACTGAGTTGGATGATCAGCCATGATCATATTGAATGGCGGTGCAGGCTCGAAGGGCCGAATGGCCTACTCCTGCACCTAATTTCTATGTTTCTATCTCTGGAGAAAAGGAATAGGTAACGTTTTGGGTCAAGGCCCGTCATCGGGTGGAAGGTCTCAACCCAAAATGTCACCTATTCCTTTACTTCAGAGATGCTGCCTGATCCCGCTGAGTTAATCCAGTACTTTGTGTTCATCTTTGGCCATCCAAAAGGACGGGGGAAAGCAGAGTCTTCAAGATGCGTGTCAGTCTCAAATCAATGTAATTTTTATTAGAGAGAAGTGGAGTCGACGGTTTCTTGAGGGAGTGCGGTCATCAAGCTGGAATGTTGGGCCAAAGGGCAACAAAGCAGCGCTCAGCAAAATGTCAAGTTGCAGCTGTCACTGGGGTTTCACTGATGAGGAATCTCACAAATTGTCTGCACTGTATTTTTCCTTAAACTTAAACGGTGAAGCTAATTCAAAATAAAAGGTTAAATGAAAAAAAGACCTGGGTGAGTTAGTCCACAAGTATTCTCAGGGTGAATTAGAAACATAGAAACATAGAAAATAGGTGCAGGAGGAGGCCATTCGGTCCTTCGAGCCAGCACCGCCATTCATTGTGATCATGGCTGATCGTCCCCAATCAATAACCCGTGCCTGCCTTCTCCCCATATCCCTTGACTCTACTAGCCCCTGGAGCACTATCTAATTCTTTCTTAAATCCATCCAGTGACTTGGCCTCCACTGCCCTCTGTGGCAGGGAATTCCACAAATGGAACAAGCCAGAACTCTGCCAGATTGACAATCATCCATGTGTTAGAATGTCTGAATGTGTGGGTCTGAAGAAGGGTCTCGACCCGAAACGTCGCCCATCTCCTTCGCTCCTTAGATGCTGCTGCACCCGTTGAGTTTCTCCAGTGTTTTGTGTAACCATCCATGTGTTATTGTTCCTTGTGTATGGAGGACCTGCAATGAAAATTGTGGATGACCCAACTTATGTAATAGAGTCATAGAGTGATACTGTGTGGAAACAGGCCCTTTGGCCCAACTTGCCCTCACCGCCCAACATGTCCCATCTGTACTTCTCCCACCTGTCTGTGTTTGGTCTATATCCCTCCAAATCTGCCCTATCCATGTAGCTGTCCAAATTGGGATAGTCCCAGCCTCAACTACCTCCTCTGGCACCCACCAACCTTTGCATGAAAAAGTTACCCCTCAGGTTCCCATTAAATCTTTTCCCCTTCACCTTAAAATGATGTTTCCTATTTCCAATTACCTCAGATTTTCCATTGAAATTTGATGGCAGAACACACAGTACACAAACTGTGCTGGAAAAAGTTTGTTTTATTTCGAGAGGTTCTTCCTCTTAGCTATTTATCCTTCTCCTTGAAAATGCTGTATTTGGAGCATCAACATCTCCACCATAGGCAGGTGAAAAGGACTCATTTGATACCCGGTTTCTTCGAGAAGATCTTTTTGGCCTGCAACAGGATCCACTCTTCTGCTGATTATCCTAATGCTATTAATGTGCATTGGAACATTTTCTCTCAACCTATCCTGTAGGAATGTTCCGACTTTGATTTGACTCCAGAACGTAGCATCACCTTTAAATATCAAATGTCACCTTTTAAAATTTGTACTAGACACGGCTTCATATCAGACAGATCTGAACGATTTATGTGCTGTGAGAAGCAATGTAATCTGCTCTGTACATCACAGCTGGGCTGCGCACATACACACACACAACACTCAGAAATAGCTCAGTTACAGTTCTATAATATGAACATCATGATGCTTGACATGCTGAGCATTTTCTGCTGTTATTTCCTGGTGCCTTCAGAGTTGACCACAGTCAATTTTGTCTGATTCAGATTTGATTTCTTGTGCAAGACTGGAGCTCAGCCTAATGTCTGGCTTCATCATTTGTCACTCCAGTGCTCATTGTAATGTTATGGGTGTTCACTCGTTTCAAATACAGCATCTGACACATACTTGGACATAGTACTGGTCATGATTGTTACCGCGACTGAATATTTACACCTGTTGGAAGTGTCCAGAGTAGGCAAAAACCAAGAGTACTTTATTATCATATGTCCCGAAACAGAACAATGACATTCTTACTTTCAGCAGCCCAATAGGTATGTAAACACTCAGCGGCACAGTGGTCAAGTTGCTGCCTTACAGCGCCAGAAACCCAGGTTCAATCCAGACTACAGCCGCTGTCTATACGTTCTCCCCGTGACCACGTGGGTTTTCCCCAGGTGCTCTGGTTTCCTCCCACACTCCAAAGATGTACAGGTTTGTAGGTTAATTGACTTCTGTAAATTGTCCCTAGTGCATAGGATAGTGCTAGTGTACCTGGTGATCGCTGGTCAGCGCGGACTCAGTGGGCCGAAGGGCCTGTTTCCACGCTGTATCTCTAAAGTCTAAAGTAAATACCATAATAAACAACAAAAAGTTCAATAAGTTAAAAAACAAAACATAATGCAAAATCAAACACAAAGCCCAAGGTCCCTACTGTAATCAAGGCAGTTCGTGCTTCGGAGTTCAGTTGCAGTTCAAAGCGTTCAATAGCCTGACGGTCAATCAGCATGGAGTCAATCAGCTTGCAACATCAGTTGTTTCCAATTGTACTTCCAACCTACACTTAACTATGCCCAGCCAAACACGTGTCCTTTGATGAGAACAATCAACCCTCCTGTTCAATTTAAGGGGATTATTAATTACTTTTAATCAGTTGCTAATTGGTATGTTGTCTATATTTGGGGGTGGCTTAGTGCTTTTCAGAGCTCTTTAAAGTTGTAAACAGTGGTTATGAAAACTGCTGTAGGAATTTGGTGACAAAATTGGGCTATAATACACTTATTGGTTCATTTATCATGTTTTGGTTCATTTTAATTGCAGTGTGGACCAGCTAATATATAATTTGGACAGGGTTTTGAGTGCATTTTTTGTTTAACCCAAAATATGTGGTGTGTGTCTGGAATACACTGGTGTTGTGAAAGCAGAATTGGTGATAGCATTTAAGAAGTGACCAGACGAACTATTAATAACTGAGGCATAGAAGGCAACAAGCCAATTACTGGAAAATGGGATTAATATGGATGGGCGCCTGCTGGTCATGGTAAACTGAGTGGAACAAATGGCCTGTTTCCATTTGTAATACTCCATGACTCAATTTGCCAGCCAGAACATGGATTACTGCAATAGTGCGGAGCTTTTTGCCCACCATTCTAAGGCCACACCAATAATTCACTATTTTAATTTTAAGTTTTAGGGATACAGCGTGGAAACAGGCCCTTTGGCTCACTGAGTCCGCGCTGACCAGCGATCCCCCCGTACACTAGCACTATCCTACGCACACACACACTAGGGACACTACAGATACTGAAGCCAATTAACCTACAAACGTGTTCGTCTTTGGAGTGTGAGAGGAAAACGGAGCACCCGGAGGTCGCGGGGAGAACGTACAAACTCCGCACCCGTAGTCGGGACTGAACCCGGGTCTCCGGCACTGTAAGGCAGCAAATCTGCCGCTGTGCCATTGTGTTGTCCTATTTTCTTTGAGGGATCTTTCCCATCACAAAACTACTTGTGGGACTAAGAACAGCTGAGGCATCTATTGCATAATTTGGGTTGCATGACATATAAATGTTTGCTTTTGTTACATTGGGAAATCACAACAAGTTGAACAGTTTAATTTCTCTTGATTTGGATTGGGATGAAGAGTAAAACTACCTGAAGATGGAAACTGTATGTATGATACGATAGAACTTTATTTATCCCAGGAGGGAAATTGATCTGCCAACAGTCATAAAAGCACAACATTCATGAAACATGAAATTAAAGTAACGAGTGGAAAGGATTGGGGAGTGGGAGGGTGTGGGGGTTGGGTAGGGTGGGGTGGGGGGAGGGATGGAGTTGGTCTACCCCATGACAGACGTGGGAGGAATTGTACAGTTTGATAGCCACAGGAAAGAAACATCTCCTGTGCTGCATCTTGGTGGAACCTGTCTGTTGCAGAATGTACTCCTCAGGTTGACTAGTGTTTCACAGAGGGGGTGAGCTATATTGTCCAAGATGCTCCGCAGTTTGAGGAGCATCCGCCCCTCCAAGCCCACCTGCCATGAATCCAGCTCCGCCCCCAGAGTCAGAGACAGCCTTCCTGATGAGTTTGTTAATCCTAACCCGTGTGCATACAGCATTAGGGGAAGATCTGACTGTTTTTGAGCAGCAAAGTAAAAGGAAATGCACTCCGTTGAGTCTATATTTCATGATTTCAAGCTTCTTGTCCATGGCAGCACTCGGAAGTGACCACCCCCTTTACCTGTAGCCTCCGTAATTGAGATCAACCTTTAAGTTGACATTGCCAGTGGTAGATTTCATTGTCTACGATGATTACTACGTGTCCTTGCAATTGGCACTGCAACATCTGGGCTCATTGCAAATAAAGTTACCCACTGGTGGATCCTTTAGCTTGAGGAACATTTAGCAGCAGTACTCATGCAGAAATAGTACAGAGAAGTTCACAGCACACAAGAGGGAAACTCAACTGCACAGCATGCAAGACACTTGACTGCCACAGCAGAATTCAATAAAATTAATTTAATAACGATAATACTTCCATTTTATATAAGCTTGTTGAGCTGCCTCAGTGCATCTCACATAATGGCCTACTTTTGCGATGCAGGGGAAACTTTTTTTTAACGCATTAACGTTTTAATCAATTTTGCAATGTTTTTTGCGCTCGACATTTTATTGCATTTCCATGACTTAATCTGCTCTTCCTCCATGCGTATGATGCACTTTATAATTTTTAAGGGACAAGACAATTTGTTTTCTGCAATTGCTGGTCCCATTTTCAGAGGGGCAACTATACAGGGTTTCAATTATTTCCTCAATATAAGGTAGAACAGATGACTGTTGTCATTACCTTATGATAAAACATTTTAATGTCTAATGGGCCGTTAATCTAACTTTAATCTGATGCTAGACGCAAAATGTTGGAGTAACTCAGCGGGACAGGCAGCATCTCTGGCGAGAAGGAATGGGTGACGTTTCGAGATGCTGCGTGTCCCGCTGAGTTACCCCAGCATTTTGTGTCTATCTTCGATTTAAACCAGCATCTGCAGTTCTTATCCTGATTCTGTCTATTGTGTGTCGTGAGCTGACGAACCTTGCTGTTGGAGCACTGAAGTGTTCCTGTTATGAACATGGTGCGAGGAGGTTTAAATTCACCCCGACAATTACAGTTCAAAAAACGACGCATGTATTTTGGTAAAAAGCTGCTTGATTGGCACTATGAGATTCTCAGAAATCGGTAGATCGGCTCGCGGATGTGAATGCAAACATGGAAATATCGATGGGGGGGAGCGCAAAGTTCTCCTATAGTGCTGAAACGTTGCACAAATGTGACATCTATATACACAAGACATGATACTTACAAACCTCTCAAAAGAAAAATAACCTACCAGATTATTTACATCAGCGAGTAATAGAAAAGTGAAATGCTTATGTTCCAGGTCTCTGGATCCCACAGCTGTCAGTCAGTTTGCAGAGAGATCAGTTGGTAAATGTATATGTAAAATGTGTATTTCTTAATTCATTTTTATTCCAATGCTTTGTTAAACAAATTAACTATTCTCATTTCCCCCTAAGTGTATTAGACAGTGATAGTTTTCACCCATCATTTTGGTGTTGGATACATTATTATTTACTTTCAGAAAATAAATGTCTATGGAAAAATGTTTGATATCCAGTTATTTTTTAGTTTAAAATAGGACAGCATAGTGGTGCAGTGGTAGAGCTGCTGCCTAATGCCCCTGTCCCACTTAGGAAACCTGAACGGAAACCTCTGGAGACTTTGCGCCCCAACCAAGGTTTCCATGGGGTTCCCGGAGGTTTTTTAAATTTTTTGAAATAATTGCCGGAACATAGAAGAAGCGGAAACCACTTTCAACCATTAGGGAGACTGACAAAAACCTCCGGGAACCTCCGGGAACTGCATGGAAACCTTGGGTGGGGCTCAAAGTCTCCAGATGTTTCCGTTCAGGTTTCCTAAGTGAGACAGGGGCATTACAGCACCAGGGGCCCAGGTTCAATCCTGACTACAGGTGCACTTTCTCCCTGTGACATGCATGGGTTTTCTCTGGGTGGTTCTGTTTCCTCCCAGACTCCAACGACATGCAAATTTGTTGGCTAATTGGCCTGGGTAAAATTGTAAATTATCTCTAGTGGGTAGGATAGTGTTAGTGTATGGGGTGACCGCTAGTCAGCGCACACTTGGTGGGCCGAAGAGCCTCTTTCTGCACTGTATCGACAAAGTCTAAATCCATCCAGGTTCAAAATAGTATTGTGGATGTTGAATATATAGAAATCCCAATGCTTTTGAATCGGGTCAATAAGTTTAATGTGCAGGGTCACTTCAATTTGACTTTTCTAAATAGAATATCTACCTTGCTATGAAATGATGTTCCCCTTTTCAGTGCAGAATCTTAATACTTCTAAAATGTATGCTTCGGTCTGTTCACTAAAGGCCTCTATATGTCTAGTTTCAGTTTTCCAAGCTACCTCAGAATAGTGTCTGCAGGTAATGTTGGTTGGAAGTGGACAATAGCATAGGAGGTCCAGCGTACAAGATTTGCAATGGCAGCTAAACCTTGCTCCGGACATAGAAATGACCAGGTAGTCCATAAATAAACTGGTCCATCAAGCCTGCCCTGCGTTTTGATGGTTGGAGCAGTGTGACTAAACACTTCATTTTGTCCTGTCAGCACCACCTCATCCTCCACAGCCGTGAAAACGCCTTTGAGCAATGAGAAAAGGAAAAACCCAGGGCCAATAAAGAAAGTCTAGAAAATCTCGTTAGGAACCAAAACCAAGCCGTGGGAATTGTATATTTCATAAAGCTAGCTAATCTTGAATCCTTCTGACGTTGTAATGCAAGCATTAGCTAAAGTAAGAAGATCTAAATAAATAATCAAAGTAAAGAAATGTTATCACGTAATGTAATGTTTTTATACTACCTGATGGAATTTATTTTTTTTAAATTGAAGGCTAAATTCAGTTGGATACTTTTGATTGGATTAGTTTATTGTCATATACATCAAAGTGTTATGAAATTCCTTGTTCATATGAAGCTCCCAGTAAACAGTATAGATACAGTAATGTTAAATATAACAATAAATAAAGTGAATGTAAAACAGCAGAATGATGCAAGATTGTAATGCAAGTTTTTTTTTACAATAGAATAACCCAATGAGGTAGAATTACAAGTAAACAAAGATGGCAGCACCTCTAGGAAAGGGATGTGAAAGTGGTGATTGGGTTGGAAGTCTGTTAGCAATGGGGATGAAGCATGGATGTCCAAGCTTAAGTCTGGACATCCAGGCCTTCAAGCTCCTGTATCTTTTCCCAGAAAGCGGAAGAAAGAAGAGGGTATGGCCAACGTGCCAGCTATCCTTGGTAATAATTCCATCCTACCAGATGCAGCGCATGGTGAAGATAGACTGGATGGAAGGAAGTAATAAGCTTACGATGGACTGGACCTTGTTCACCACCCTCCGCAGCTTCAGGCAATCAAGAGCAAGGTAGTTGTCATACCAGGCAGAGATGCATCCCGTCAGAATACTATCTATAGCGCATCTGTACAAGTTCAGGAGAATCCCCATGGACATGCCAAATCTTCGTAGATGCCTAATGCCCCTGTCCCACTTAGGAAACCTGAACGGAAACCTCTGGAGACTCTGCATCCCACCCAAGATTTACGTGCAGATCCGTGCGGTTCCCGGAGGTTTTTGTCAGTCTCTTAGCGATTTTTAAAACGGCAACCTATTTTTAGTCGCGGCCGGTTTTGAATTTTTTGAAATAATCGCTGGAACATAGAAGAAGCGGAAACCACTTTCGACCATTAGCGAGACTGACAAAAACCTCTGGGAACCGCACGGAAACCTTGAGTGGGGCGCAAAGTCTCCAGAGGTTTCCGTTCAGGTTTCCTAAGTGGGACAGGGGCATAAGAATGTAAATACACTAAAGTGCTTTCTTGATCAGTGCATCAGTGTGAAGGGACCAGATTAGGTTGCTGGTGATATGGATACCAAGATATTTTAAGCTATTGTCCATCTGTACAGCAGTTCTGTTGATAAGGGCAGTTTGTGTTCAATCCTTTGCTTCTATAGGTCAACAACCAACCTTTTCCTCTTTCTGATGTTGAGGGTAATGTTGTTGTGTTAACATCATGGCACAAGGTTCTCAATCCCTTTCCAGTACATCGTCTTGTTATTGATCCAACCGACAACAATGATATCACCTTGAGTCTAGATCTTCTGTTTATACGGCAGACATAGGAAAGCAGGTGGCTTGGCATGTGCAATAACAAGCATGCTAATTTTCATGATACTCCCTTGAAAATCTACCACTCATTTGAGGTCATTCACAGCGTGGACCCTACCCAAAGACCAGGTTTTGACCAAATGATTTAGACCTGTTTTTATGCTAACCAAATAGCTGTCATTTCATTGACTGTCTCCAGGAAACTTGAACTATTTGAGTTGTCCAACTTAGGTTTCCTAGTTATTCATCTCCCTAACTACCTCCCTGCCCCGGTTTTAATGCCCCTACCGCTTATCCGTGAGAGTCTCCCAGTAATCCCATCTGCCAACCTCCCCTACCCTCAGCATGGTCCCAGTTTCCACTTGGCCTGAAGAAGGGTCTTGACGTGAAACATCACCCATTCCTTCTCTGCAGTTCCTTCCTAACCAGTTCCTACTTCCTGTTTTCTGCAACTGACAGGAGATTGTAGAAGAATGGCCATATGTATCAATTTATTCAGGTAAGGCTATTCCACGGTGCAAAATACTCTCTTGATTCAAAGTTAATGAAAATATAGATCTGTACACTCTTTCCAACGCAGACGGATTGGAGAGATGAATTTAGAGCACCTTCCAATTGTTACTCTCATCCAATCTCCTTAAACTATATTTACTGCTCAAAGGGGCACGTTTTTTCGGCATCAATTGCCCACCTTCAAAATTAAACATTATGAAGAGAATGAAAATTAATTATTTTGATGGCAATCAATGTTTACTTTTTCAATTTTATGTGTAAAGGCCAGCACATTTTGTAAAACACGGGTGAAGCTCGGTCAAAAAACAAGTGGAAAATAAGTCATTAAGAATTGAAGTTGAATCAAAGAGAGCCTCAAGATTTATTGGCCAAGCATCATTTGATCTTTTTTTTAAATACAATGCAGAACCTTGAATTTAAAAGTTTTAATCAGTCAACTATTTGGATGTTTCAAAATCCATAGGGGATCTCTGATAAAACCAGATGAGGCATGCCATATGATTAATCTTAACCGATTTGTCTAGAGAATTTGTATAATCTCTCTGTTACAGCATCCAGTCTTTTTGAAATTTGTTTCAAGATTGCTGAATCACAGCTTCACTCAGTCAATTTGACGTATTATTTGCTCCTTATGTGAAGACAACCTCATTGACATCTAGTCACTAGTTTGGATCTGGGTACATTCTTCCCCTTCTCGCATCCACAAGCTTGTAAACTCTAGATAAGGAAAATTACTCGATTAACAAATGTTTTTCGTACATAAATTGTACATAGTGTAGATTGTGCTAATGATCATTTCTTGATAAAGTTATAGTTTAGTTTAGTGCCGAAAAAGGCCCTTTGGCCCACCGAGTCCGCACCTACCAGCGATCCCTGCACACTAACGCTATCCTACACACACTAGGGACAATTTACATTTATACCAAGCCAATTAACCTACAAAACCTGTACATCTTTGGAGTGTGGAAGGAAACTGAAGATCTCGGAGAAAACCCACGGTATACAGACAGCACCCGTAGTCAGGATCAAACTCTGGTCTCTGGCGTTATAAGGCAGTAGCTCTACCGCTATGCCACCATTCTGCCCTAAGTTACTCAGCGGGTCAGGCAGCATCTCTGGAGAAAAAGGATGGATGATGTTCCCTTCGTCTGACCTGAAGAGGGTTCCGCCCGAAACATCACCCATCCTTTTTCTCAGGAGATGCTGCCTGACCCGCTGAGTTACTCCAGCACTTTGTGTCTATCTTTTTGTATATGAAAGTGTCTGGGCCGTTCGATTAGAGGTATGACTTATCCAGAAACGATCACTGGCACAATCTACCTTGGGTACAAAATGAATGATTCATGCACGAAAAATATTTGTTAATAGTTATTTCCTTATCAGAGTTTACAAGCTTGTAGACGCGAGAAATGAGGAAGAAGGCATACAGATCCAAATTAGTAACTCACAGTTTATGACTGATATCAATGAGGTTGTCTTCACATAGCAAGCAATTGATACATCAAATTGACTGAGTAATGCTGTGATTCTGAAATCTTGGAATAGTTTTCAAACTGACTGGATGTTGTAACGGAGAGATTATACGACTTCTCGAGACAAATCGGTTAAGATTAATCACGTAGCTTTCTTCATTTGCACCTTGCCAGTAGAAATGGAAGTTAGTCAGCAACCTACAACCTTGGTTGAAAACTCACAACCACGTGAAGCACAGTATAATTTAAAAAATACAAAGAATTAGACAAGGTGCTCAGCGGGCCAGAAGGCATCTCTGGAGCATATGGATAGGTAGCCTTTTGGGTGTTGGGTGAAATTTCAATAGATGTAATTTCAGACCGGACATAAAACTGCTTCCTGTAACAATTTCAGACACACGGCCAGGTTCCTATTAAATTTTTCCCCTCCTCACCTTAAGTAGGTGTTGCCATTTTGCAAACACAAGACAAGTGGTTTCATCAGTGTGCGTGAATATCAGCAATCTTTCGATCGTCTCGATCATGACATTTCTCCCAGATGCACACCAAGGGCCAGGCTTCTTATTCTAGAATGTGCCGGAAAGAACTGCAGATGCTGGTTTAAACCGAAGATAGACACAGAATGCTGGAGTAACTCAGCGGGACAGGCAGCATCTCTGGAGAGAAGGAATGGGTGACGTTTTGGGTCGAGACCGTTTTCGAAACGTCACCCATTCTTTCTCTCCAGAGATGCTGCCTGTTCCGCTGTGTTACTCCAGCATTTTGTACCTATTCTCTTTCTAGAAGATTACTTTTGCCACCTGCTGCTGTGATCTTCGAACAGCAGAGCACGTGTGTTTCCTGACCACCTCTCACCCATTCTTGCCCAGAATCTCCCTGTGGTTCGCTTTCTAGACGATTAAAATGTTAACACTCCCTGTCAAAAACTTAGTGCCATCTCCCTCTCCTTGGCAGCCTTCTCTCTCTCTTCCCTGGCAGCCGTAATGTGTGTTAGTGCTGTTTGGCTGCCACGGGGAGTGTTCCCTGAAGGTCTGGTGTGCATCAGGCAGTGTTCCATAGCAAAGCTGTGCTAAGTCGGACACACTCCTATCTGGAATTACACTGATCTTGTTTCAGCATCAATAATTTTTGTAAATCGCCGTTGCACTGTGCCGAACATATTTATTTGCCCAATTCCACCAGCCTTTTTTGTGAGAGATCCAATTGGACACGTGTAACACACCAAATAAAGGATGAATCCCGATTTTCAGGTTTGGTGGATCCGCATTGGCCCAGAGTTTGTGCTCAAAATACAGAACAGATAGTCCAGAAGTACGGCACGGTGCCGCAGCGGTAGAGTTGCTGCCTAACAGCACCAGAGACCTGGGTTCGATCCTGACTACGGGTGATGTCTGTACGGGTTTTGTACAATTTGCCCGTGACCGTGTGGGTTTTCCACGAGTGCTCTGGTTTCCTCCCACACTATGAAGGTGAGCCGGTTAAATGGCTTTGGTGAAGATTGTAAATTGTCCCTACTGTGCGGGATAATGCTGGTGTACGAGGGATCGCTGGTCGGCGTGGACTCGGTGGTCCAAAGAGCCTGCCTCCGTTAAACTAAACTAAAAGTAATTGCGAACACAAAGATTAAACATAAAGAATGCTGGTGGAAGAATAGCAAATGCAAATAGATGACTGGACCTTTCTGACACTTAATTATGAGGATATGAGGATAGAGGCGTGAGGATAAAATATCAAAACCGAAGTAAACGTGCATAAGATGGAAGTTACAAAGATGTTTCTTCCATTTTTCATTTACACTTTAATAAAAAACGAAAATTATTTATGCGTGTAACATTATAAATGTGTAACGTCCAGGTTCAGGAACAGCTTCTTCCCTTCTTCCATTCGGCTATTAAACACTACAACCCTAAATAAGCTCTGAACTACAATAGACTATTTTAATTATTATTATTGCACTATTATTGTTAGTTTTTCGTGTGTATGTATGCGTGCATATGTGTGTGTGTGTGTATATATATATATTATATATATATATAAGTGTGTGTGTGATCTATATATGTGTGTATATACACACACTGAACTTTTGTTTTCCTCTCATTTCATATATTGTTTACAGTGAACCGTGTATACATGGTCTGTTGTGCTGCTGCAAGTAAGAATTTCATTATTCTACCTGGGACATATGACAATAAAACACTCTTGACTTGATTTCTGGCATTTAATCTTCAGCTTCTTCTTCTTCTTGCGTATGGCGTGCACAGCCTGAAGTTGTAGGACAACTTGTTCTATTTGATTGTGCACGCCGGGTTGATTGCATTCGTCGAAACAGGGCGGACCACGTGAAGGTTGCAATCAATTGACGTTGCCCATTTACTATAAATGTTGAGAAGTTTTGCAATAATTTTGCCAAAGCTCTTCTCAATCCATCCTTTTTTCATATTGTAGTCTCGTAAAATATTATTGAAATTAACAGGTGATGAAATATAATTCAACAAATTATAAGCAGTCCTCCATTGATTATGTTGCACATATATTTAGACTTGCTAATATTACAAGCAAACTTGTTGCACGTGTCGACAGTTTACTGTAGATTTCCTAAACTGTGTACACATTTATAGTGTTTTGCTTTAATCAATTGCATAGTTAGAGCAATGAATGGTAGCAACAGTGAGAGAACTAGATTTCAAAAAGTAGAAATGATGAATGTAAAGAGAATATTATGAGCTCAATCAATACAGGGTTTTTAAGCTGAGTGACGTATTGGGATACCAATATTCAAGTCCAATGCTGTTTGGTAAATTATAAATGTCTGTAATTAAAAAGCAGAGGCTGTTTCTATGAATGATTTAGTAAGTTATTTCATGTTTTGTCATGGCTGATTAACAACATTAAATTAACTTTTTCGTATTCCATTCTTTGATTTTTTTTCCTCCCATTTAATGAGAAGGGCATCGTGCAAGCATTCTTGTCGATTAAACAGTTGCTAGTGTAGTGGGTCCCATCTATATGTGTCAACATAGGTGTGATAATAAATATTGGTGATTTTTTAAATATTAATCAAAAATAAATCATCAGTGTGGAAAATCCTCAGGTGGTCATTTTCACTCTCAGCTGAGAAAAACCCTTGCAGTAAAAATTCAAACAAAGAACAGGACAGCGCAGGAATAAGCCCTTCAGCCCACAATGTCTGTGCCGAACATGACGCCAGGTTAAACTATGCTCTTCTGTCTGCATACAATCAATATCGGAGCTTGGCAGAGTCTTGACTAGTACTGGTGTCAGGGATCGTGGGATGAAGGCAGCAGAATGAGGTTGAGAGGGAAAGATAGATCAGCCATGAGTGGATGGTCGAGTAAGCTTGATGGGCCGAAAGGCCTAATTCTGCTCCTCGAACTTATAAACATATGATATCCTCCGTTCCCTGCATATCTACGTGCCTGTCTTAAAGCCTTTTTAATGCCACTATTGTTCCTGCCTCCACCACCAGCCTTTCTAATGCATTCTACACACCAAACAATCTCTCACCCTGCAAATCTCCTTTGAAACTACACGTTTAACCTGCACAGATGTCCAGATATTCAACTGGAGCTACTCGGAATAACGTGCGGATTAGTAGTAGTAGTAGGCCCTCCTCAGTCATGACTGACCATGGGTGATGCATCCTAGTTTGTCGGATGCAAGCCTGGGCGATGTCATATGGAGGACAGGCTGTTGCCCATGCAGCACGACCCCATCTCCACGTCGCTGATCAATCCAAAGTAACAGCAGGGCCGTTACACTTTGGCACCAGCGCCGTCGCAGGAGCTGCCAGAGCGAGGTTGTAGACAACGACGAACTGCCTTAGGGACTCTGGATTTTCTTGAGGTTTACTCCTGGAGCCTTTTCCATGACTGGATACGGCCACAAGGCAGTGGGGGTTTTAAATCAGAGTTTTCCGTCTCCTAGATGGACTGCATTCCCAGGCTGACAAGCCCCATCTGCCCGAGACTCGTGGGGACGGGAGCGTCTACCTTCCCGTGCAGGTCTATAGCACCTGCCCACTGCCTATAAAGTGCGGATTAGATCAACTTTACAAGGAAGGTCATCTCAGTTTCCAGTATTAATTTATCCCAATTAGGTGCAATGGCTTTTTGGTACAAAAAGAAACAATTAGCAATAATATAACGATGATAGACACAAAATGCTGGAGTAACTCAGTGGGACAGGCAACATCCCTGGAGGGAAGGAATTGGTGACATTTTGGGTCGAGAACCTTCTTCTTACCAATAGTTTAGTTTAATTTAGATATACAGTGCAGAAACAGGCCCTTTGGCCCATCCAGTCCGCCCAGACCAGCGATCCCCACACGTTAACACTGCCCCCCACACACACACTATGGACAGTTTACATTCATACCAAGCCAATTAACCTACAAACCTGTACATCATTGGAGTATGGGAGGAAACCGAACATCTCGGAGCAAATTCACACGGTCACGGGGAGAACGTGCAAACTCCGTGCAGGCAGCACCCATAGTCGGGATCAAACCTGCGGCTCTGGCGCTGAAAGCGCTTTAAGGCAGCAACTCTGCCGCTGCGCCACTGTGAGCGCCCACAACAAATGTGTAACGCGATGTTATATTTGTCCTCTAATCTCGAGCCTACAAATTGTTTTTATTTCATTTTAGCAACAGCAACCACTGGCATCCCACCACTTAGCCCTTCAGCAGCAGCTTCTACAGGTGCAGCAGCTACAGCAACAGCATATCATGACAATGCAGCGACATGGCTTGCTTCCATTACAGTCTGGACAGCCGGCTCTCTCTCTGCAGACGTTGGCACAAGGTAAGTGTCAGGCCTGGAGACAGGCCCTTTTAAAACAGCCTTCCCGACTTGGGCTCTGCAAATGGGAGCCACAAAGCTGCAGCAGTTAAGTTGTTCAGGAGAGGGCAATTGAGCAGTGACAGGGTACACCAGCGTATAATATGAAAGCTATGAATGTGACGATGCGTGAAGTGTAATCTGTACAGCAACACATCAGGGACGCCCTTAGGTAATTCAACAGCCATGTCATTGATTGATTTGAATAGTTGTATGTTATAGCTAGCTGTTCCTGTGGTGTTTAAGGAGCATGTTTAAAGCCTAAGGGTGTCTATCTGCAAGCCATTGACCAAAGAACCCACAGAGAGTGGCTTCAGAGGTATAGTTCTAGTGGTGCAGTAAACTAATAGTAGTGACATTTGTCCCAGTGGAACGCAGGTTCTTTGGAAAGCAACTGAGAGTTTGGGCAGGCAGAAATACAAAGCAATTTTTTATCACTGTGATAATAGTCCAAAACTGATGTCATTATGAACCTTAAATCAACTTTATGCTTGCTTGAACATAGCCACCTGGGTATAGAGGTACAAGGACGAAAAAGGTTGAGCAACTATGTTTGTCTTTCAGCCAGTACTACCTGGGATTGGGAAATTGAGTTCTATGAGCAGTAATCAATCATGTTTTTCAACAACATACATTTTTCAAAGTAGTGTCCATTTTTTTATAATGAGGAACAGTAGGAAATGTGTTTAAAATTAAATGAATAAATCTAGGATAAAATCCATCACAGAGGATCCTTTCATGCTAATCTGATTAAAGATAAAGTGTGACAATCTACTTTCCTTTGACACAAAAGCATGTCATGAGTGAGCGGGCCTATTCACTTCTGTTTTAGCCATGCAAATAGTGGCGTTAAGGTCAATTTTGCCTGTAATTGTTACCTCACTGGCAATCCTGTTCGGTGCATCTGCAAGAAATGAATATTTCTGGCACTATCATCTTTTGGAAATGAAAGCTCGGTGTGGAGAAGTAGGAACATCTGTGTTGTGACCTTCTTCCTGCTTGATTTCCTAGTTGTTACCGCTCAGCGAAAAACTGACAAGGTTGTTCTACTGTCCTGTTATAATTTACTATTCTTTGATATGCAAACTATCTGCCCAGAACATGTAAAAATCCTATCAGTCTCATTTCACACTTCTTAACCACTTAGACTCTCTGGAGTCGATTGCCTTATTAGATCTACACTCTCCAATGTTACTGTAATTAAAATTTTTAGCAGTAGTTTAGTAAAGATATTTTGGCTGATCATTTTCAGATTATTATCCAATCCTTGCACCTAAAATGGAAGTAATAAATTAGATTCTGACCGAGTATTCTCACTGATCTAAAGTGCTTGAATATTTAATTGTGATTTGTAATTAAAATATAGTTAGAACCACAGGATTTTTGCTTTCCGCTTTCAACTTTCCACATTGGTTTTTGAATGAAATAAAATTTTAATGATAAAGACAGGTGATTAAAAAATAATTACTGACATAATATTCTAATTTTGTGGCAAAATTATAAAAGGCCTTTGAATATGGCGCAAATGAACTGGTTACATTTACAGCACATTATTTTCAATTATGCATTTTATATTTAAAATGAATGCATTTGCCATTAATGTATTTCAAAATATCTACAATGGTGAGTTTAAGTGCTCTGCTTTCAAAAGAAGGGTGAATATGGAGAGCAGTTGTTATGTTGCAATCTGTGGTAAAATGAATAGATCAATTATTGCAAACATCTGAAGAATTTACTTTTAATTATCAATGCTAACCAAACATCCAGTGGGTTGCACTCTGTCATGTTAGACGTATTGCAATGCCGAGGAATATAGTTAAGAATTGTCTAATTAACATTAGACCTTGTTTACATACACTTTGGTTTTTTAATTAGTATGTGCAGAAGGATCAGTCTACTGTTCATAGATCTAATTATGCAATACGGGGCCATTACTGTTTGACACAGGCATGACTCCAACAGAACTGCAGCAGCTCTGGAAAGAAGTGACTGGAGCTCACACGATGGAAGAAAGTGTAACCAAAAATGGCAGTCTCGACCTTTCCACGAGCTCAATCTGTTCTCCTGCGGCACCACCTAAGACCTCACTACCAGCAACACTGATGAACGGACAGTCTACGGGTCACACTCCAAAAAGGGAATGGTAGGCATTAATCGGACATTATTTAGCGTCCACCACTGATCCAACTAATTTGTTTTTATCTTATGTCCTTTTATAGCCCTCACTTGTCTGACTGGTGATATGGCCGGCCATTTATCACAGCCTATTATGTGTAACGATGCCTGATTATCCTTCTAGCATTTCTTTTTTTTAAACATGAAAAATTGTGCTCTCTGAAGAATTGTGTGGGTAAGTAGCCATGCAATGTTAATGGGATTCTGCACAACATAATGTTCGGGACAAAGAGTGCACGGTTTTGTTGCTATTCTGTTTTCTAGGAGAACGTTCCATCGCATTAACATGGCTTCCACCACCACTGTGACTTTCACTGATATCATATTTTCAAGAATATACCTTGGGTTGGAAAATGTTTCACAGAGATTTAATGACAGATTTTTGAGCGCTTGAATAACTGCCCTAACAAAGATTCAAAATTCAGATAAGACAAATTGCAATATCTTCTTGCTCAGTAGGCTTTACATACTTTCAGTTGAAGAACCCATGTTATAAACCTGCAAATAACTGATGTCTTAATACATCATCAGTTCCTTAGGATATCTCAAAGTGCATTGCAACTGGTGGATCCTCTTGGTTAAGTGGACGTGTCATATCGACAAACAAAGTTGCCAATTTGCTCATAGCAAAGTCCCACAAATTACTAATGAATAAATGATTAAATTAAACACATTGTTTGGTGGTGGATTTGAGAGAGTGTTGCCCAAGACAATGAAGAAAACTCACTACTTCACATCAAATAATGATAACAGATGTTTTATATCTGCCTTTGAAGATACGCAGTATATCAGTTTCTTACTCAAGAGGATAAGAACTTGCAAATATTCTGCAGTCTGATGAAGGGAATTGATCCGTTCCTGAACATACCAAAACATCGCCAATCCACAAAAGCTGCCTAACCCGCTGAGTTCCTCCAGCACTTTGTGTTTTGTTCAAGATTTCAGTAACTGAGGTTCCCTTTGTCTCCATACTGCAACCTCGCTCTTTTGGTGACTTAATGTTGAATTAGGTTAAAAAACAAATGGCCAGAATTTAAAAGTCACCTATTTTCCATGTTAGACACTAGGCTCACAACCAGCTAATGAACACACAATCACAAAGTTTAAGAAACATTTAGACAGGTGCATGGGTCGGACAGGTCTAATGAGATATGGGCCAAACGCAGGCAGGTGGGACTAATATGGGACATGTTAGTCGGTGTGGGTATGTTGGGCCGAAAGACCTGTTTCCATGCTCTATGACTCTATTCAGCTTAAGGAATCACTGTTAGAAGACCATGAGACCAAAATGCTACATGAGCCTTTTCACAACACAGGCCTTCCCTGTACACACTGTACCCTGCGGAATGCACGCAGAAACACATCTACCTATGGTGGGGCAGAGAGGAATTTTGGGGGAAAGATGTCTGGGTTTGGGATGGGAATCTAAAAGGGGTCATTGCCATACAATCAGTGCAGAGATCAGGGTGAAGTTGGCAGCCAGGGACCACTTTAAACTGAGAAAATCAGGGTAAATAAGCACAACTTTCATTCAGATGGTGTGGACTGAAATACACCATCTGGTGAATCTCCTCTGTACCCTCTCCAGCACTAGCCTGTAGTGTCCTGGACTGCATGCAGTGCTCCAGCTGAGTTTTGGTAACCTCCTCGCTCTTGTATTCAATCCCCCAACTGATGAATACCTGTATCTCTTATGCCTTTTTAACCACAGGATCCACATGCACAAACTGGCCAGCAATCTCCTTTTTTAAATTTTATTTTGTCCATCTTGTGTAGTCATTGCATTCACAACCTCTCAGTTTGCTGAATCAATCTACTTTCAGAAAAATAAAATGAGACTCAGCTCTCTAATTAGCTTTTATCTTTGCAATAAAGAAGTTCTGTGCTCACGAAGTTAGGTTCAAAAGAATCCCTTTCGTTGTCAAGAAGGGGTTAAATCGTGCAGAGATGAAGTGCAATGCTGGATGTGTTTTCCGTGCTCTTTGTACATAATCGGTGCATGTTCACCATTTGCTCGAGGTGATTAAATTACAGCCTTGTCCATAAGTGGTACACAAATATACCTGAGGAAGGGTGCCCACAGATGCATTTAGGGCTTCAGTTGCAGTCTTTACAGGCGTGATGGTGCCTGACCAGATTTCACATGACACATGAAACTTTCCACATCCCGCTCATAGTGCTTCCTTCCATTATAAATGAAGATGATTCCATGGCCTAAAACGCCGTCAATGGGCAGACTGCTTTTTGCCACCACGATTGAGGGCAACTTTCTAAAGACTCTTAAAGATATCATTGACACATGATTTGAAGACATGTTGACGTAAAAAAAAAAAAAAAAAATCTGAATAGAAAGGGTGAACCTGTTCCATATTCCATCCAACATCCATCAGCAGCAGCTCTGGGCTTTGGGATAATGGCAATCTGTTAAGGAGATAAATAATCTAATTTGGCACAACACTCCTACTCTCCCCTTTAATTTGTCTTGCACAAGGAAAAACCCTAATTAAATAATTTAGGGTAAAGCCCTTGAGAACTTGGAAGGAACAATACCAGTTTTGACGTACATTGCTGGTAAAGACCAAATATCCGTATTGTGGTATGATGATATTTACCCACTAATTTTATTAAGCAACGAAAAACAGGGGGAGAAGGATTAGCATTTCTGCATCGTTTATGCAGTAAATGGTTGTTGTTCAATTCATTTACCTTTAAGAATGGGTAATTAAATGACTGGTTGATATTTTGTTTAAAGGCACCAGTGAAGCTGAAAACACATTACATTAACATTTTAGTTTTTGTTTCAAATATTGTGTACAACAGTTTTTATTATTATCATCATAGTTTTAGAGAAGAAACAACACGTTGAAGATATTCTGTCGAGCATACCAGAATGGCACTGGTGGGTGATTTTACAGTATATTACTATTGACTGAACAAAGCTGCTGGATGATTAAAACAGCTGTTGAAATAAGAATAGTGAATAGAGAAATGTACACATGTTATATGACTAGTAGGAGCAGGGTAGGCAATAGCACAAGATAAAATGATGTAGAATTGAAATGGATCTTCGACATTTATTTCTCAAAGGTTCAATATCACCGTTCTACAATGCATATCTATCATTAGTGTTGGGGATGATTACAATTAGTGTAGCCCACCTTTATTGCTTTCCTAAAATTGTCACATTTCAAAATTTTGCATGGTATCGGTAAATGTCCATGAAGCGTGTTTCATTTTTCCCCCCATTTTTGTCATTTTGATTGTTTTGCATATTTGATGTAAGTCATTTTAAAAAATTGAATTGGAAATCATTTTAATAATCAAGGATTGATAAATATTCACCCCTTCTTGATCGTCCTATGAAAGAGGTTCTGTTTACTCCTCTCTTGCGCTTTTTGTGTGTGTCTGTAAATATTTTGTATACAAGCATCTCTCCAATACATCAAAGATCACTTCAAGAATGCTAAATGATTTTCCTATTTGTACCATTTTTATTTGTTAGGCAAAATATCGCATAATAGCTGCCTGCTTGCAGATCTATTTACTAAATCATAATATGTGTTCTTAATGTATAATTGTCATTTTATAAATGCTTCTTCTGAAAAAGTATGGTTGACTACTTTTGTGAATGCTTCAGCAGTTTTTGATTGCACTGCAGTTACAACTTGTTATGCAATATATCTAAAACTAATTATATATTTTGTAGAAAGGCTGCTACAACACCTTCAATTAAATACTACTGGTGCAGCTTTATCTGCATCCTGAATGTATTTTGTTTTGTCAGAATAACGCAGTTTCAGTTGAAAAATCGAAATAAATGTTCCGTAGCTGGAGTCAGCCCAGTCTTTGTGTGCTTTTGACCTAGTTGAATTTGTGAAATATGTTCTTGAGACCATGATGGCCAGTTCAGTCTATCAAAGAGATTTGATAGCACAGGTGGTGCTAATATAGGACAGACCCCTAGGCACTTGTAGACCAAAGTTGTACAGATTGTAAGCTGTCTGAGTCCATATGGCAGTCTGTCCCACTCTGTAAAGGGCACTGGATTTGTGCCTGCAGGTGGATTGGTCAGTGCATTAGATGCACAATTATTAACCATTATCACCGTGTTCTGAATTAACAGTATTTATGTTTTGCAGTTTGCTTTACTTGATATTTATTTCCTTTTCCGTGTTTAGATCCAATTTGTCTTTTGTTCATTTCTTGATACCCACAATTTTCTAACATCACAATTTTCTATATAAAGGCTCATTATTTTAATTTTCCAAGTAATGCAAGCTTCCAAATTAAATCTGTTAATGCTCTTGTAAAATGTACACAGCCACTGAGGAAAAAATGATTTTTTTTCCCTTCTTTGTCTTTATTTATTTCAACCAAATTATAATTTCAAATTGGCAAACATTCCATTTCCATTAGTTGAGAATTGATAAACATCTGCCGTCATTTGAATCTACAGAAACAAGTTATTTGGTCCAGTGGTTTCAATCCAGTATTTCCCATTCATTCTTTATTTATATTTTACTATATTTTAAATCATACTGTCAGGTGAAAGTAAAGGTTACTGTACAATTATCTTTGTGCCTTTGTTATGATTGTCATTTCTGAGTAAATTAAACGAAGGGATTCAATGGCTAATAGACATTTTGAGGTGAATTTCACCCTGTCTCACAAGGTTGTTGGATGTTATGGATCATGGAAGTGTAGCACTTTATTGCCGCAGAGCACTATGATGTCTTTTTCCGTTGATAGTTAATGCATCTCCTGTTACGGTTTCATTGTTTTTTTTATTTCTTATTCCCAGCATCTGTACAGTTGCAGTCTTTTTTTTTTCTTCCAATTTCACTCCTAAAGATATGTCTTGGACCTCTTTTTTCCCCCTCCATATGTCTCTGCAAAAAGTAGTAATGGGGGTTCAAGGAGAAATTTCAGACCACTCAGCTGATGATTAAGCTTTCTGTCATCCTTTTATATCCCACGTTCACATTAACCCTTTCACTTTCTATTTCCATTGTGAAACACTTCTTGGCCTTTTAATGTTAAAGCTACTGCATATGTGTAAGTTAGTATTCTTGTCCTGCCATTATTTCTGCTGAGATGTTGCTAATTCTATGTTCTATGCCTTCTATGCTGTTGTTGCCTCTTCCCCTTACCAGCTGAGTCAGGGTAAACATTTCCATCTGCAATTATGATGCAAGGGGCAGAGGTTTAATTAACCAATGGTGCAGAATAATTTGCAATGTACTTTGTTAGTCATCAAGGTTTCGCAGTGTTTGCATATTTTCAGAAAATGTGCTTGTTTTCCTTTAGTTTTGTATATGTGGTCTGGGCAGTGGGCAGGTGCTATAGGCCTGCACGGGAAGGTAGACGCTCACGCCCCCACGAGTCTCGGGCATTTGGGGCTCGTCAGCATGGGAAGGCGGTCTATCTAGGAGTGGGTCAGTCATAACTGAGGGGGGGGGGGGCTACTGGGATATGTGGTACAGTAGTAAAATCATTACTATATAGACCTGTCAATGTGCATTACTATAAACCACCCTGGTGAAGATCCCACCTCCAAACTGACCCAGAGAGTGCATCTGGTGACAGCGTCTGATGGTGGCTCTGAGTGTCAGATTGAGTGGCACATCTGTATGCCTTCACCTTCACCATGTTGTTGTTGCTTACTTGCTATCAGGGTGGGTCCCACTATGTGGGCAGCTGAAAGGAGAAATACACAAAGGCAGGTTGAAGTGAGGGCGGAGAGGAAAGTAAAACGTACTATTTTACACCATTTGTAGACATGTCGGGGATTATTGTTATGTAGGTTTTCTTGTGTTTCATATTTCCCAATGACATAGAATTGAGTGACCAAATCACCCCCTTTGATTTCAGTTTAGAGTTTAGTTTAGAGATACAACCTGGAAACAGGCCCTTCAGCCCACCAGGTCCGCACTGACCAACGATCACCCGTATACTAGTTCTATCCTACACTCTAGGGACAATTTACAGAAGCCAATTAACCTACAAAGCTGCACATCTTTGGAGTGTGGGAGGAAACCGGAGCATTCGGGGAAAAGCCACACGGTCACAGGGAGAATGTACAAACTCTGTGCAGACAGCATCCGTAGTCAGGATCAAACCCGGATCCCGGGCGCTGTAAAGTAGCAAGTCTACCGCTGCGCCACTGTGATACCTTCTGACTTAGATCCTGACTTTTGGGGCAATACCATGCCCCCACTTATTTTCCCTCTGACCTCATCACCCACTCATTCCCACGTTAGAATCTTCTACCAGCCAGCTGAACTAAGGGTGGTTTACAGTGGCCAATTGTTGGTCAGTGTGGGCAAGATGGGCCGAAGGGCCTGCTTTCATGCTGTATGACACTGATTGTACACTGGGGTACACAAAAGGCTGGAGAAACTCAGCAGGTGCAGCAGCATCTAAGGAGCGAAGGAGATGGGCGTCGTTTCGGGTCGAGACCCTTCTTCAGATAGATGCTGCTGCACCCGCTGAGTTTCTCCAGCCTTTTGTGTACCCTCGATTCTCCAGCATCTGCAGTTCCTTCTTTAACACTGATTGTACACTGTTTGGCTGAAGTGAATTAATTCTTGTCATATGTGCTTGCTGCGCAATGGAATAGTGTACTTCTCTATTAAGAGGAGCCAGCTAACTTTAAGCAAGTTAGTGCACGCTAATTGGAAGGGTTGCCAGCCAGTCATGCTGAAGCAATCAATGTCACATATGCAGAGTACCAGTGTAGAGTTGCTGCCTTACAGTGCCAGAGACCCGGGTGGTGTCTGTGCGGAGTTTGTACGTTCTCCCCGTGACCGCGTGGATTTTTCCCGGGTGTTCCGGTTTCCTCCCACACTCCAAAGACATACAGGTTTGTAGAAATTGTGGCTTCGTGGCTTCGGTAAAAATTGTGAATTGCCCTTAGTGTGTAGGATAGTGTTAGTGTACGAGGTGATCGATGGTCAGTGCAAACGCGGTGGGCCGAGGGGCCTGTTTCCACGTTGTACCTCAAAACTAAACCTTAAAATGAACAAACTGTAGAGATTTTGTGTGCTGACCCCCTGTTAAATGGGCGCAGGTTAGTCACGTAATGTTTTAATTTAAGCTTTTTCCTCCTTTTGATAATAAACTAAACCAACTCCATCTGACCTATCAGCTATTGAACAATGAGCAAGAGAGCTCTCTGGATAGAGGTATCCCTCAACCTGTAACTTAATTCAATTGATCTTAGAAACGTCCAGCTGCCATAAAAATGGCAATATGAGCGGTGTATTTCTTTCAATTTATTTTTTCCCTACCACTGCTGAGGAACAATAGGTATTCCAAGAGAAAGATTCCAGTGGGCAGTTCCCCTTGGTGTTTCACTGGAGTTATGATGAAATAGAATCCCTGAGGAAATTAGGTGTCATAATTAATACTGGTTAGATGTTAAATTAAAATTATGACAGCAATTTTGAAATGTAAAATTGAATGAAAGTTGGATTGGCAATCGTTAGCAGTGGGACATGCCTCAAGTTATAATGCTGTCTTTGTTACTGTGGTGAATTCATTAAGAGCATTTAACATATGGTTTCATGCATGTCAGAAATACATGGATAAATGTATTTCTTGTTTGAATTGATGCGTGTTTGGATGAAACCTTTTGCCTGTGCGTGAACGACTAAATTATAAAAATACAGAACAAAATTGTATTTTGTTAGAGCTCATTCGTTGGGGAATTTTGGTGCTTGGCTTACATATTAGCAGCATCTGTATAGTTTCCTTAAAGTTAAGCTGTCCAGTCCCAAGCTGATGACTGATAATGTTTAACATCTAACCTTGCATTGGACAAATGAACTTTAGTGGCTGCAAATCTAGGCACTCATAAATGATATATTTTGCAGTAGTTCAGCACCAAACAAACTATATTTGTAAGCTGTTTATCAAAAGCCTTTTGCAGGTGAAACTCTTCCAACCTCAGATAAATGATTAAGTGTTCTTGGAAGAAAATAAATAAACCCACAGACTACATGTTTCGGGTTTTGGAGAAGAGCCAAATAGTATGAAACTTCTAACTCTTCATTATGCTGTTAAATTCTCACCTCTGGAGCGGCTGTGATGTTGGTATTTATACCATGCCAGTTTGCAAAGGGTCCATTCTTCATCTTTGACCTATGATACATTTTCTATCATACAAATAATACATCATCTGTCTCGTACTACACCAGGGCCAGGTATCAGTATTGCAGTGCTGAGCTTATCACCAATTCTCCGCAGAGTAACTAGACGAATAAGTACTAATTTAAGTAAGCCCAATGTTGCAATACTTTACGATAAAATGTACAGCACCGAATTGCAGTTTGAAGTAACAATCTCTGGCAAACATTTCTGTCATTCTCATTTTGTTTTTGAAGTTTGAGATGATACTCAAATCTATCTTGGCCACTTGAAAAATAAAATAACTTCACAAGAAGGATGTGCGTAAGTGAGCAAACTACGCGTTAAAGTAGAACATGATCAGATTCTAGCCTAGGTGCCTTCCCAACCCCATCACTAACTGAGAGTCGAAGGGCAGTATTTTGATTGAACTGGCTGTAACACCATGTTAAGTTCAAATGTTGCCCTTTAACACTTATATACTTAAACTGCAATCAGTTCAACATTTGTTTAACCATCGCACAGAAGTAAATCTTGACTAACCCTGCATTCTAAAGCTAATGTCGCCTAGAAATTAACCGGAGAGCTTGGATTTTTCCAATGCTATGCAATCTAATTTAGACTTTGCTACCTATCGATTTCTGGCTAAAATTCAGCGAGGGTGGAGCCCATAATGGCCCATTGTTGGCTGGGGAAGGTATGATAACAAAGAGGGATCCAATAAAGTGGAACTGGCAGGGTGATTAGGGTGGGGAGGAGAGGAGGGAATGCTGGAGTTACTTCGAATTAGGGAAATCAACGTGAGTTGTAAGCTGCCCAAGCAAAATATGAGAGGCTTTCCTTTTTAAAATTTCTTCTAGCTTTTAAGTATGGCAGAAAGATTCCCTCTCTTACACATCCTATCATCCCCTCTTAACCGTTTAAAAGCTATGATCAGTTGTTTCCCTTCAAAATTCCAGCAATATAATCGTAGTTTGTGGAGGAATGTAATCCAGGGAATCTAGATATTGTTCTGGCAATTTTAAACTGCACACATGCCTGAGCTGTTGCATCCAGGATTGCACCCCGTGTGTGGTCTAATTGGGACTATGTAAAGGTGTAGCACAATTTAAATTCCCTTTCATGTTGCCTTTCCTGGTTTTATTTATTTTTTGTTCTGCACCTCCTATTACATTTTCAATTGTGCAATGGTGCTTTATTGTCACACGTGCAAAACACAGTGAAATTATTTCTGAGCCGCCAGGTTTGGCACCTTTTCTAAAATCCGGTCCACGTGCTAGGTGTTATGGAGCGGCACCCAATCCAGGCAAGCCCCAGGCTGCAGCAGGGCCTCCAGCCATTGCCTTTGTCTGCATTGTTCCTCTCCTTGCCCAGACACCTAATAATCCATGATCTAATTAATAACCTAACTTCAAATAATCTATGAACTCTTATATCTTTTTGGCTCATTCAGTGTTTCTAACCTTTCTTTTAATACAAAATCCCATTTACTTTTAGATTTAAAACATCTTTGTTCCTTGGAAGTTTTAACACTTTAACATTTAAGCAACAGTTCAGATTTAAACATTGCTAATTGAAGTGGTCAGATGCCTCTGTTCCTTAAACTTTCCTTTAATCATCGCACATAGAGTGCTGTTGGGTCAGTCCAGGAATACCAACTTGTGTACGTCAATGTGAAATTCACAGCTGGTGAATTGCTACAAAGAGTGGATGTAATAGTATTGAAGCATGCTATTAAGCTAGCACTGAATTGAAACTGTGCTGTGCAGCATTGCAACAAATTGGTCATGGATTTTAAGAAATACCTTCAAATGCATTGAGTTCTCAATTTCAATCTTTCCTCTGCGAAAGAGTCAGGATTGGCTAGGTTTATGTTCATAAAATAAATCAACAATCAGAGAGACAATTTTCATTGCCTCTGACAAAATTAACAGCAGATCATCAAGTGTCATTGGTTGGGGCTAGGGACAAATTCATGTACTTCACCAGAAGAAATACTCAGCATGTTGATACTCCATAAAAAGAAAGGCGAATAATAACCACTAAATTCTGCTATGATTATCTGTGGACTGGAGTGATGTCGTTTCAGATGAAAGCTTGAATCTATCTTTGAAGGGGACCAGCTGAATGTAATGTTTGAATGTAAAAGTAACATTTTCGAGGACTTCTCTTTTTTCTTTAAGTTTTGCAGAATATGCTCTTTTAAACCAGAGCCTCTCTGCAAGGTGCTTCAAGTATAATTGTGAAGTATCTTAATAATGAGAATCCTGATGACATTGTAATGCAGAACGGGGGACGCGGTTTATGACTCAGTTGTTCAGAGATAGCATCTGACTGTTCACCGCAGGACCTGGATCAATTGTGCCTTGTGAAGTGCAGTCAAATCCTCCTTTCAGCCCAGTTATAACTAGAAGATGAGCAATATAGGTAAATGCACTTAATACTAAATCACAAACAGAAGTTTATTTTGGGAGTATTGCTAGCTTTTAGTTCCCACTGCTTTTCTCATGGTTTCACTTTGCTCCCCTCTGTCACGTTTCTTCGGCATGAAGACAAGATGATAGATTTACGACTTCTTAATTGCTTTTCTTTAAGTTTACGTCCACTAAAAGATGTCTTAAGTTCTTCTGAACTTCCCCTCACATTTCCCATGTAGAGATTAGGAGGCTAAGATCAGCCATGATTGAATGACGGAGTAGTAAATGGCGTCTAGTTGGGAGAAAGGGAAGTACAACGGGATCTGGGGGTCCTTGTTCATCAGTCTATGAAAGTAAGCATGCAGGTACAGCAGGCAGTGAAGAAAGCGAATGCCACGTTGGCCTTTATAACAAGAGGAGTCGAATATAGGAGCAAAGAGATCCTTCTGCAGTTGCACAGAGCCCTAGTGAGACCACACCTGGAGTATTGTGTGCACTTTGGGTCCCCTAATTTGAGGAAGGACATTCTTGCTATTGAGGGAGTGCAGCATAGGTTTACAAGGTTAATTCCTGGGATGGCGGGACTGTCATATGCTGAGAGAATGGAGCGGCTGGGCTGTACACTCTGGAGTTTAGAAGGATGAGAGGATATCTCATTGAAACACATAAGATTGTTAAAGGTTTGGACACGCTAGAGGCAGGAAACATGTTCCTGATGTTGGGGGAGTCCAGAACCAGGGGCCACAGTTTAAGAATAAGGAGTAAGCCATTTAGAACGGAGACGAGGAAACACTTTTTCTCACAGAGAGTTGTGAGTCTGTGGAATTCTCTGCCTCAGAGGGCGGTGGAGGCAGGTTCTCCGGATGCTTTCAAGAGAGAGCTAGATAGGGCTCTTAAAAATAGCGGAGTCAGGGGATATGGGGAGAAGGCAGGACCGGGGTACTGATTGGGGATGATCAGCCATGATCGCATTAAATGGCGGTGCTGGCTCGGAGGGCCGAATGGCCTACTCCTGCACCTATTGTCTATAGACTCGATGGGCCGAATGGCCTAATTCTACTCCTATAACTTGTGACCATTTCGCATGTAGGAATAGTTCAACCAGTGACCATTAAAGATGGACAACATTTCCCCAAATTGTAGTAGATTAGTAGGGTTGCTAATGTTTAGTAACATCTGAACAAGCAAAGACATGCTATCAGATTTAAACTTTAGAGAAACAGGCCCCTCGGCTCACCAGGTCCACACCAACCAATGATTAGCCCATACACTCACACTATCTTACACACTGGAGACAATTTACAATTTTACTGAAGCCAATTACCCTACAAACCTGCACGCCTTTGGAGTGTGGGAGCAAACCGGAGCACCCGGAGAATCTCACGCAGTCACAGGGAGAACGTGTAAACTCCGTACAGATGGCATCTGTGGTCAGGATGGAACCTGGGTCTCTGGTGCTGTAAGGCAGCAACTCCACCACTGCGCCACCGTGCCACCCGAGATCATAATTTATTCAGAACACATTGTCATTTGTTGTTGGAAAAAACAACAAACGTAAACGTTTAAGATATGGTAGCCATTCCCCAGGAACGCTAATTTGGCAATTAGTGTCCAGTTCTGTGTACTCTCAAATTAATTCTGTTGATGTCAGTGGAATGATCCTTGGAAGCAGAGCGCACTCATTTGCCACCATTGACCAGGGATGGATTTCTTGGCAATTGCATTTTTATTCCTTTCTGAATTCAGAGTAATCCTAAATAGTGTGCAATCTTAGCTGTGTGTACGGTTAATTTTTAACAGTGAATATTTGTTTCCTGGTTTTATTGCCTTTACAGTAAATATTACCACATACTAAAGAAATGACTGGTTTAACATTAACAATGAGCAAAAGGCTGCAGTGAAGCTTGATGGTTAACGATATGGATGTGTTTGCTTCATTAAGTACTTACCAACATTCAAAGTTTGTTTCTTCTAGACCATATCTATGTGAGGATTGTAATGTAATAACGATATTTTCTCCCTTTGCAAGTCGGATGAAGGGTTTCGGCCCGAAACGTTGCCTATTTCCTTCGCTCCATAGATGCTGCCACACCAGCTGAGTTTCCCCAGCACTTTTGTCTACCTCCCTTTGCACTATTTGTAAATGTCAATGTTTTACATTTCTGATCTTATTGTACTGATTTAATAAGCATAATTTAAATTGCTGAGACTTGTCCACTTACTACTATTTTGTCTCTGAAAAACACTGCCACTGCACGTTGAACTATGCAATTGTTGTGATGCATGAACCCTTTTATAATGCTTTTCATTGTAAATATAACTGATCTGTGGGAATCTGTATAAACATTTACCACACAGCTGCAGCAGGACCTTGGGTAGAACAAATGTTAACATCGTCTACTTTTTTTAATGCTCCTTTCCTACAATATTTATGGCTCACATGTTATAGCCTTCCTTGGAGCCTTTATTTTTT
Organism: Raja brachyura; assembly: GCA_963514005.1. The sequence continues at coordinate 43,194,633 of OY740796.1, forward strand.
ATTGTATGCACTATTGTTGGTTATATATGTATATGTTTTATTTGCAGCCCATCCCATGAAGACCAAGGGTGCAACCATCCATTATTTGGCCACGGTGTGTGTAAATGGCCAGGGTGCGAGACAGTCTGTGATGAGTTTGGACAGTTTTTAAAGTAAGTTTCTAAAGTTTTTTTTAATTCACATTAAACTGACTCTGGAATCAAGCGGATTCATACTTTTCTCAAGTCATCTATAATGTTTAAAATTGTTGTACACTGGCTTGTTAAATGGCAAAATGGCTGTGTGGGATTTGTGATTAGACTTAGGCTAGTAACGGTAGTTTGGCAGCGTTGAGGCTAAGTTGGGGTGTGAGGTGTGAGAGAAACTAAACTGATGTAAAGCTATGCTGTGCAGTTACTTTATGCATCTGAACTGATGTGCACCTACCTCAGTTACCAATCTGAACATGTCTACAATTGCATAATTGTTGGTAATGCTATCATAAGAGGAGAATGAAAAAAATCTCTCTGAACAGTGTGCATTTTTAAGGATGCCATAAGGGTGGCACAGTGGTAGAGTTGCTGCCTTACAGCGCCAGAGACCCTGGTTCGATTCTGATTACCGGTGCTGTCTGTACGGAAATTGTACATGACCACGTGGGTTTTCTCCGGGTGCTCTGGTTTCCTCCCACACCCCAAAGACATGCAGGTTTGCAGGTTCATTGGCTTCGGTAGAAAAATTGTAAATTGTCCCTACTGTGTAGGTTAGTGCTAGTGCATGGGGTGATAGCTGGTTGGCAGTGGACTCGGTGGGCCGAAGGGCCTGTTTCTGCGCTGCATCTCAGAAGATTGAGAGATTTTTAAAGTTAGCTGCAATACTAGTTCATAAACCTCTGGTTATTAATTAACTGTCAAGCATAATTGGCCAACTGTTGTTCCAGTTAGTGTTAATCAATATAGTGGCAGTAGGTACTCGTATCCTGTGTGATAATCAGCATTGTTTGCAAACCACTTCTTCATAGGAATTCAACTACGAACAGCAACAGATCAATTCGGAAGAAAAGCTTAATAGCGGTTCACATGTTAAATCAGTTTTTTAACGACATCACTGCGAGAGCATGTCATATAACCTAACTATTGAATGAGCACAACATTGCTGCTGTTTAAGCACTTTATATAATGGGCTTTGTCAGTGACAAAAAATGTTCAATGCAGTTAAATAATAAGGCTGCCTTGAGTTTAGTAATCGTGAGCCTGATTTAATAATTGTCACGTTATTGCACAAAAGAAAATCTACTAAAGTAATCAGACCACTGTCACATTTTGGAACTGAAAGTTTCAGTACTCGAATGGCTAAGAGATTAGGTAATTTTTTCAGACAGTGATACAATCCCATCTGTTTTTAATACTGTAGTATACAAACAGCTTTAGAGAATGGAATGTAGCACTTAAAAACAAATTACTAACACTTGACTGTTGTATTTTAATATCAGCTTCCTTTCATAAAATTTCACATAAAATAGCCCAAGCTATGATTAAACTTGTGTGGAAAATGAAAGAAAGACATATTATGAGTGCATTTTTTAAAACTTGTTTTTATTAGCTCACCGTGGTGTCGTTCAGTTGTTTGTCTAGACTATTCAAATTTAGCAAAGCATTTAAGTAAACCTTGAATCACAAAGAAACTTTTATTTAAAGTGGTCCATGGGTTTTGAGAATTCGCTGCATGTGCATGCAAAACATTTCCATGTAGATTTGCAATGTTGGTGCTTTGTAATTTTAAGAAGCATGTATTAAACAACAGTGCACATGGCGAGACAAATCTGCAACAACTTAAGAACTTATTCATTGTGATTTCACATTCTTCAAAAAGTTTTGAAGGGACAGTTATACAAATCTTATCTGCATTGAACCTTTTGATTTCTCCCGAAAGTTTGATCTTTGTGCATTAGCTGTCTGGTTGCTGCACGTCCATTGATATTAGTTGATAGTTTTATGTCGAGAACCAATTTTAGCATTTATTATTTTTGGTGATCCAGCTGGTTGTATTTAACACCTTGTTGTTCCTATTAAAACCTTTGATCAGGTGGTCTAAGAGGGTCAACGTGACCTCAATGCCACAGTGCCCTCTAGTGATACTAGATCTGGAACAATCATTAACTTACTTTTCCAATTGAGGAGCAACAATTCTTATTAATATTTTGATCATTCCCTTTGTTAAAAATAAATATGAATCTTAAAAGTTAAAAGAGGAAAAGGTTGATGTTGCATCTCTTTGGGGAAAATGGAAAATATTGATGGAAAATTAGCAAAATGGGCCCACAGTCTCCTCGTTGTCTATATTGGCATCCATGGTATTTTAAATGTTTTTACTTTTAATAAAAATAAACTACCTGTAAACTATGCATTAATTTCAGATAATTAAATCATTTTAAAATTTTATTTCTTTAAATCCTATATTAAAAGTCTAATATTCAAAAGATCAGATAGGTACTTTCAACTGAAATTTTAAGAAATCAGTGAAACACAAGAATATGAAAGACAGAAGGAAGATATGTTCTCTTCTGAAGCAGACCCAGATTAAAAGATAAGATGAATTTGTTCTCATATTCCTTTCACTATATCCCAAAGTGCTTTATTGGATAAAAGTATTTCTGAAGTATAGTCATGTTGTATACTGTTGCATAGCAAGTCCCTACAAATGCAATGCAATGCAATAATGACCAGTAATGTTTATTGAAGAATAAATACTAGGCAGAAGACCAAGGAAAACGATCCTGCTCTTTCATTTAAGGCCATTAGATCTTTTACACTCAGCCAAGTGGGCAGACAAGCCTTTATTTTGACACCTGTCCAAATGAAATTAAAACATACAGAATAGTGAAAGGCTTGGATAGAGTGGCATTCTTTGGCATTCTTTGCCACAGAAGGCTGTGGAGGCCGTCAGTGGATATTTTAAAAGCAGAGATAGATTTTTTGATTAGTTCAGGTGTCAGAGGTTATGGGGAGATGGCAGGAGAATGGGGTGAGGAGGGAGAGATAGATCAACCATGATTGAATGGTGGAATAGACTTGATGGGCCGAATGGCCTAATTCTACTCCTATCACTTATGACCTTATGACATTCTTCACAGTGTTGCAGTCCCTCTGTATTGCCCCCTGGGATGGCAGTGTGGATTCTTGGACTTTGGTCTTTCCAACTTACAAACCTGTGTCTCAGAGGCAGGAGAGCTTACAAATCAAGTTAATACTAATATTGTAAACTCAACAGGTAACTTTTCATGCAGTCATTTTGCCGTTAGCAGTATGGGATGTAGGTAAAAGTATTTTCATTTGAGGGTGTGTCACTTTTGTGGTCAGACGAGGGAATTAGAAAAATGTTGACAAATCGTTCCAGGGTAATGAGTCCACAAACTCAAACGAGCCAGGTTTCTTCAGGTTCACAGAAGTCTAAAGACATTTGGAAATTGCAACAAGTTGAAATCTCTGGTGGACATAGTCAGAAAATGATTTGAGTTGCAACCCGAATGTATATGGACTAAATTTGATTTTCAATACTAATTTTTGGTGTTCGTACCTGTAAGGAAAATATGTAGGTGAATTATTACACTTGTTATTTTACCAATAATTGATTCCTTTTTTATTTCTCTTTTCTTTATATTTTTTAGTATTTAATACCATTTAATGCACTACAGTGCCTTTTCGGGTGCCTTTTTTTTAATCAGTACAATATTTTCAAAAGATGATTTTGTGGTAGATTTATTTAATATCAACATTATTAATCCGTTTATAAGCATTTTACAAAGAACAAAGATTACAAAGCATCATAATTCCCTTGGTAATGGGTCTAGCATAGGGCAATTTCAGTCAAAGAAACATTTTCTTAAGGAAGGAGATCATAACTGCGGTAGACATAAGATTCTGCTGGGATTTTATCAACATAGTGTGTTTCATACTGAAATTGCAAAATGTGCCAATAATGTATATTTTGCATTTTCGGTACGAAACAAGTTAATGGTGAGTTATTGGTTTTGTTGTGTAGATTCTGAAATTTAACAGTCAAACCGACTGTATGTAAAAACTGGTCAGAAGCCTTCCCTCTTTACCACATTTGAGTCATATATAAAGTGCTTTAAATTACACAATGAACCTGCCACCTAGTTCTTCACAGCTACAATTTTGCATATCTATCAGATGCATAGCTGGAATTTTTAAACTGGTTTTCTGAAGAACAGCAGATTTTAAAGTATCTAAAATTACCTGTCCAGTTAAAATGGAAGGTGGAATGTGAACAGAAGGGGTATAAAGGAACATACACAGTCAGTAGTTTAAAATTGGTAACATCGGAAAAATGCTTTCTGGCTTTTAATATCAACAATAAACATTATTTTACTGTGAATATTGATGTGGATAATCAACACTCTACGCCCAAATCTAATACATAGTCATTGAACCTGCATCTTATACATTTCACCCTCCATAAAATCACTTTTTACCCCGAAACACCTGCCTCAGTTTATATCAGTTTCCTTCCAAATTTTAATTGCAAATAGTCATGGACTACCTCTTACTTTGATACCAACAATGCCATAAATGTTATTACTTATTTACAGATATTAGCTGATTAGGAAATATACGCTAACTGATGTGACTTCTAACGTGCTCCTTCTAGTCACTGGCCATGGAAAGAGAAAGCATTTTTCAATATTTGTTTGCATTTAACTCTGTTTTTGGTTGAAATGTGAGGAAATACTTGGAAGATAATGAAAAACTGGCTGTGTGTGTGTAAAATAAAAAAAGTCCCTCTTTGTCCCAAAAAGGGGTCTTTATTTTTTTTTTGTGCAGCAATTTGCATTAACAACTGACATTTCACGAGAAAGCCTTTGCATACACTTCATCCAAGGTCTAAAAAGTGACACATGCCAACATTCATAGTCTCTCTTTATGTCAATTCCACACTTTTATAGCCTTTTTATTTAAACCACATTTCACTGAGTTGCATTAGAGCATATTTGAATATTTCATTTCCTATTAATTATGCACTGTGACCCACGCTGTCATTATGCGCTGAGAGTGACCCATCTATCGTAACGTAGTCCACAAAAGGATTATTGAGCATTCTCGGTTATGGGAGTAAAACCCTGAACGGAACTGAACGATACTAAAACTGTGGCCAGGTGTGGTCTATCTACTGCTGTGACGTGTTGTAAATGACAGAAATGAATTTCAGAAAACAAGCACGATCGACATTTTGCTAAACTGCCGAGCTGAGCATGAAGGCATGCTTAGTGATAGTGACCTACATGGTCATTGAAGATCTGATATAATTTATGATATATATAATATATTGGATCCATTAGTGAGCATAATGAAGTAGTGAAATGAAAGGGTATTTGTGAAATCAGTTCAAACATCCTGCTAGGATTATGATTAAATGATTAATGAAATGCTACTGCATAAGCATTTTCAAACAGTAATTCATGCAGAGGCTGATAAAATCCTCCAATCATATTTCCTTCACATGCGAACCTTATCTAGACCATTTTATATAAATCATGAAATATGCTGTCTGCTGGCAAGGTACTTATTTAGATTAGTTATAAACGTGCAGAAAAAGGGAACATCTTTGCAGTATAAAATAATCATGCATAATTATATTCATAATTCAAGCTTGTGACAGATTCCATCTTTCTTATTCTTGTTGTCCCTTGCCTTCATTCTGGCTTCATTTGATTTTCTGTTATCTTGATGACATAATTAACTGTTAAAGCTCAGAAAATAAGGAGACCTTCGTGAAGAAAAAGGTTGGTTGCTTTTTAATGGCACCAAAAGCTTTATGTGCTATGCATATTCAGTCATACATTTCTGAAAGTAAAATCATTTCTTGTCATTCTGGTGAATTACAAAAACAGTACTTTCACAGGAAGATGCGATTTTACCGTTTCACTTTAAAACGTTGATTTCATCTCATTTTTGTGTCAGGATTGAGGGGTTTTTTTTTGGAAACTGTAATGGACATTGTCACTACTTTTGAAATTTTGAATGTCATTTGAAATCTAAGTGTTAAATCTATGCATCTAGGTGTTGGTTTTAGAGGGGGGGGCCCAAACAATAATTGTTTTTTTTCAAAGAAATACATAATCTAAAGAATTCAGTTTTAATTTCTTCTCAGACATCTCAACAATGAGCATGCACTGGATGATAGAAGTACAGCACAGTGTCGAGTACAGATGCAGGTTGTACAACAGCTGGAATTGCAGGTAAGCTTTCTTTCAAAGAGACGCATTCACCCAAGTAACCATTTGGTTTGTCATGACAAGAGGTCCAGAGATAACACACTAACCAACACCTGCCTCAGATTATGGTCTTATTTGTAGATATTATTATTCTCTTCTTAATAATGTTTCTATAATCCTTCCATATTATAGAATTGCAAGACTTTAGTAATAATTACAAAGCCGAAGGGTTCCAACCTGAAACATCACCTGTCTATTCTCTCCCCAGATGTTGCTCTACCCGCTGAGTTCCTTCAGCACTTTGTGTTTAGCTAATGTGTTTGTTATTCCTTCTGTGTTTTTTCTGCACTTCTATTATCTTCAATTTGTATGCTGCTTCCAAAATGTAGTTCCATTGGGACAGAATTTCAGAAGCAAGCTACAGCAAATAGACATGATCTATTGTGCATTTAGCAGGACTGGCCAGTATGTTTTGCTGCATTTTCTAAGGCATTACCCTTCCCAATGGACTTTTTAAGAGGAAGAAGAGGCTATATTTACACAGTCTTTATATTAGCACCATGTAGATTGAAGTGGTACTCCTTCATATTTGTGCTTCACCAGATGTTTGAAGCCAGACTAGGAATGTGCCACCACAGAGGGCAGAATGAAATAAATGAAATAAATTCCTTGCGAAAGGAGAGGAGGAGTTTCTTTAGTCAGAGGGTGGTGAATCTGTGGAGTTCATTGCCAAGTCATTGAGTATTTTTAAAGCAGAGATTGACAGGTTCTTGATTAGTAAGGGTATCAAAGGTTATGGGGAGAAGGCAGGACAATGGGGTTGAGAGGGAAAGATAGATCAGCCACGATTGAATGGCGGATTAGACTCGATAGGTCGATTGGCCTAATTCTGCTTCTGTGACTTATGAAGTTAAGAGAGATTTGGGTTGCAGAGATTTGGTTGTGCAAGTCTTGGGGATTTCTGAATTTAAATCCCATCACATCAGGCAAGAACATCATATAATGCCCTGCTGACTTTGAGAGGTGCATATGAACTTCTTGGGAACATGGAAAGTATAGACTGTTTATTCTCTTAACATTGATTAATCCATAGTTAGAAAGGTCATGACTGTTTGGTTACCTCACTCCAGCACCTGCTTTGCTCCATATCCCTTGACAACTTTTGTTATCGAAAGTCCAAGAATCTCAGATTAAAATTTGACGACTGACCTAATGTTAATTGCCATTCATGAAGAAAGTTCCTGATTTCTGCTGCTCTGTTCTCAGCTTCATACCCAACACAAATACTTCTGTGTTACTTCTTTTTAATACCGTAAAAAGTTAATTCAAATCAGCCCTTAACCTAAATACGCATTATTATGCCTTTCTTAACTATATTACTAGAATGTAATTTGATGCTTGTGGTCAATCATTAGAAATAAATGATTCTGAAAGGCAAATGATCTCGAAATGTCAGAGCAGAATGTCAAAACCTGTCATTCCATTTCATCCCATCCCACAGCATGCTGTCAGATTCATTAGGAATTTGTTTTGTAAGATTAGCTTGTAAAATCAGATTTTTAAAAATAGATTTTAAAGTCGAAGAATCGTGAGCCTTTCCCTTACTGATAAATAAATGGATATCTTGCATCCATATCGTCATAGGGAAGATGTTACAGAACTATGTTCCTCTTGGTCGTGATTCATGAGCATGTAATTTTATCTGTGGTATTAATAATAATTTAGAACCAACTTGGAATAATCAATTAATTTTTACCGACTGGAACTATGGGTGACTATTTTCACATTCGATGCAATGTGTACAAAATTGTGTACAAAAGTACATTTACTTTCACTATGTGTTTCATCTCCAAGGTTCCAGTTAAACTCATTTGCCTAACAATAAAACAATGTGCTGACCTCTACAGCTCCAACATTTGTGGACACAATTGTACAGCATATTGCAAAGAGGGGAAACCTCATTGAAACATACAGAATAGTGAAAGGCTTGGATAGAGTGGATGTGGAGAGGATGTTTCCACTAGTGGGAGAGTCTAGGACTAGAGGTCATAGCCTCAGAATTAAAGGACGTTCTTTTAGAAAGGAGACAAGGAGGAATTTCTTTAATCAGAGGATCGTGAATCTGTGGAATTCTTTGCCACAGAAGGCTGCGGAGGCAAAGTCATTGGATGTATATAAAGCAGAGACAGATAGATTCTTGAATAGTATGGGTATCGGAGGATATGGGGAAAAGGCAGGAGAATGGAGTTGGGAGGGCAAGATCGACCAACATTGATTGTTGGCGGAGTAGGCATGACGGGCTGAATGGCCTAATTCTACTCCTATCACTTATGATATTGGAATACAGGCAGCCCCTATGTTGCAGCCATTTCCGTTGCAGCCAACGGAAATTTCTCCTTACAGATTTCACAAGTCACTACACCAAAAATGTTGTGATACAGAATAAAATTGACCTTCAAGGATTTCATGTTTAAACAAATGAGTAAATGACTCAATACAACTTTTATTTTTGCTCAGTCATGTTCCAGGACACATGCAAATAGTATGGCTTAATGTTGTGAAAAATCCTAATGTGCATAGTTTTCAAGTTTTATAACTTCCCTGTAAGGTGGGGATCAGCATGTATAATCGTTTAAAAACATAGTTTAGGTTAAAAAATATTAATTGCTATATATGTGTTCCAAATTAGTACATGGAATGAATTATACATAAACCATAAATGTATTACAATTATAAATTGTAAAATTTGTATAATTATTATACAAAAATTGTTTTTTTTTTAATGCAATCTGGGATTAATTCAATTTTTAAATGCCATTTGAAAAGATTTCTGCAGATTAATTGTAAGTTATTTTGTTGTGTATTGGTCATCTTCTAGGCAAGTTAAAATATATATTGCAAACCTTTTAAACGCCCATTAGTGTCCTTGAACCCATAAGAAGCCGCTTAATTTTAAGAGTCTCCTTGAAGGCCTGTAAATGGACCAATTAGTGGGAGCCCTTGGTGTTAACTAATTCCACCTGGGGTCAGGGTCAACTTTTCATATGATGTTTATAAAACTAGCACATATGGTACATTGGGTCTTTGTATCCACAAAATATATTTGCATTTGTTTGCACGGGTTTGGCTGCATTTTAGCTCCTAGTCCAAAACCTAGCCCTGCAAGTGATCATTTTTGGAGCGTGAAGGGAATGGCTTTTGGACAATATGTTTGATTATCGGCGAGAGAAAGCTAATTTTTGTGATGAGGTCCTGCAAGCGTCAGGAGAACATGAATGGAATAGCGCAGATGTTTTTTGATGGAGGCCAGCCAAGTAGCGTGAAAAGGAAACAAGAACAACGCCAACGCATGTTGGAAACAGTCTGCAACACCTCTGTCACTAGGTGGGTCTGCAGGAGAAACTAAGAATGCAATGGCAAGCAGTTACTGTGATGCTGAAGCTGCAGTCGCTGAAATGATATCGGCATGGTGCAGCTGGGAGAGCTGCTGCCTCACAGTGCCAGAGACCCAGGTTCTATCCTGATCTCAGATGCTATCTATGTGGAGTTTGCATGTTCTCCCTGTGGCTGCTTGGGTTTCCTTCGACATCCACAGAGGGCTGTGGAGGCAAAGTCAGTGGATATTTTTTAAGGCAGAGATGGACAAATTATGATCCCAAAAGCATGCAGGTTTGTAGGTTAATCGGCCTCTCTAAATTGTGTTGGGAGTGGATGCAAAAGTGAGATAACATAGAACTACTGTGAAAATAGACACAAAGTGCTGGAGTAACTCAGCGGGTCAGGCAGCATCTCCGGAGACTCTTCATCAGACTGTGCGCAGACACAGTAGGACTCAGTGAACTGAGAACTACTGTGAACGGGTGATCAATGGCCAGTGTGGACTCTGTTTAATCAATTCAACCTAAGGATGATTAATAAGTGTGCACGCTGTTGTTTTTGATTGTTGTGGTTTTACTGGGGAATCTTAACATGTATTTTCTTTTCTGCAGCTTGCAAAAGACAAAGAACGCTTGCAAGCTATGATGATACACCTCCATGTGAAATCAACTGAACCAAAACCAACTCCTCAGCCTGTAAGTAGTGATCTTGTGGGAGATGGAGATAATTGCGTGAAATGATCACTTTGTTACATACATCCGACTTTGTATCTCTTTGCCTTTGAAGGGTTTTTATATTCACCTTTTCTTAATGTAAAAGTATTACAATACTTTTAATGTCATCGTTTAATGTATCTTGTCATGAAGACATGGGTATCAGAAAATTCACAAGTGTGCCGATTTTGATAACAAAACTTCCAGCCCACTGATGACTGTGCCATTTAAGTTGTGGATTAATATACTTATCAACAAAAAAGTAAGAAATATTAGAAGTGCTCGAGTGACGGGAGTTTTAATATTAAACGATCTGCACTACAAATTCCATGTTAAATTCCCCTCAACCGCACATAACCTATCCAATGAAGGACAATATTTTACGTCAGTTCCTGCCTTTCTTCCTGTGTGGTACAGTAGGCATATACGTCACCTGGCACTCAGGATATCAGATTCAGAGTATTTGCACATCTTTGCTATAAATGTAAGAGTGCTAAATCCAAGCTGTTGTAGGATAGCAGCCTAAACGGGTAACCCACAAAAAGTGGAGAAACTGGTTTAAAAACATTTTTCAATTTGAACCACATGTGAAAAAGTTACCTTCGTATTTTTGGAATCTGCCCGCAGAGCTTGCGGCTCATATATTATTGCTGTGTTGACCCCTTTGAACAGATCTCAAAGGCATAATCCATGGTGGCCATTAAACGACAGGATCAAAGATGAGAGGACAATGGTGGGGAATGGCTGACATGGTACCTTCTGTGTGTTTGGGCATTTGTCTCACTATTTACTGGACAAAGTCCTCACCCCCGCCATGTGGCGCAAACCACTGTGAGATTTAGACTCATCGAGAGGATAGTTATCACAAGAGCAAGTGGCAAAACCAGAGTGATGCTGCAATCTCGGTCAGTGATACACGCAGACTAAAACGGAGCACGTAGAAACGGTTCTGGTGGAGGCTGTGGGGAAAACATTGATGTTGCGGTGGGGTTTCTTTACTTAATGTCACTTTGACGTGTGTGTAGAATTTGTTTCCCCGTGAGTGAAATATGGGGCCATAGATCACATCTTTAACGGCAACGCAGAGGTGGCCACTGTGCATCAGAAAGCATGATTAGATGCGCATTAGATACATTAAGGTGAATCTGTCTTAGAATTGCCGAGACCAATTTTCCAACGGTCACTAATCAACTTGGAAAAGATCACTAACACCATTTAACCTGCGGGTAATGGCTCTTAAGTGCAAATCTTGCATAAAAACTGCACAAATGTGTCCAATTTCTAGGCACCGCTCAACCGGTAGAGAGAGTATTTCCATTACTGCATCGTAGAGAAATGTAAATAGCACTCACGGAAAAGGCCGTTTGACCCTCTTTGTCAGAAGAAGACAACATATTTTTGAAATATTCCTGCAGTAGAAGGGAAAAGAAAATCGTCTTTTATAAATGGGAAAAAAAAGTGAAAATACAATTTTTAATTTTTTTTTCTAAGATTTTTCTGATGCCTAAAATCAAGGAGCTGTGCTTGGCCATTCCAAAGAATAAGGTAAATAAATAATTTGTAACGTTACAGCTAAAATGTAATACATTAGTGCACGTGGAACCACTTGCATATAGATAGTATTATTGACCCCTAAAATGCAGTTAGCAGGATTATGATGGGCCCTATCTTTGCCTCATTTAACTGCACCTTCTAACACTACTCATGACTCCCATTATCACAGAATCTTCTTCTGTCTTCACATTTAGTTTAGTTTGGAGATACAGCATGGAAATAGGTCCTTCAGCCCACCGGGTCCGCACCAACCCTCAATCACTGGGTCTCGACCCGAAACGTCACCCATTCCTTCTATCCAGAGATGCTGCCTATCCGGCTGAGTTACTCCAGCTTTTTGTGTCTATCTTCGGTTTAAACCAGCAACTGCAGTTCCTGCAGCAACTGCCTTAACTACACAAAGGGCAATTTGCAGGGGGCGAGATAACCTACAATCCCCATGCCTTTGGGGTGTGGGGGGAAACCGGAGCACCCGGAGGAACCCACATGGTCACAGGGATAATGTGCGAACTTCACGCAGACAGGGCCCGAGATCAGGATCAGACCCAGGGCTCCTGGTGCAGCGAGGCAGCAGCTCTACCTGTGCCGCCCAGAATGAGAATTAATTCGGTCACATTTGGGCTGGGGTCCTTATTGTCATGGTCATGATGCAAAGTAGAATGGTCCACATATGACAATAAGCTTAGGCAATGGATGTTGAGACAGTGACCTTCTGATATTTTTAAACCAGATCAAGTAGATATCAATAATTTAAAAAAAATTAAAAACTAATGGAATTACTAAATGTATTAAAATTAAAAAAATAAAGACTGAAGCATCTACTTTATCTTACCTTTCCTACCAAGTTCTGCAATCCCATTCAAATTCTGTCCTCATTTGAAATATTCAAGATCCTTAATGTGTTTGACAGAGTAGATGCTGAGCTGATGTTTTCTAGGGTTGGGGCATCTAGAACCAGAGATCACAGTCTCAAAGCAAGGGGGCAGTATCCAGGAAGCTGAGGAGATTTTTTTTTCTCTCTCTGTGAGAGAAAGCAGTCAATCTGTGGAGATGACTTCCAGGGGGGTGAGGGCTGCAGAAGCCAAGGCATTGAGCACATGCAAGTCAGAGGTCCATAGAGTTCTAGCTATTATAGAAATCATCGTTTGTAAGGTTTGTGCAAAGAAATTGGCACTGGGCAGAAGATCAGCCGCAATCTTATTGAAGCAGATGTGAAGAGCCAAATAACCTCAATTTGCTTCCCTTTCTTATTTTTAGCTGTTTTGTTTTGGGATACATTGTAGAAACAGCCGCTTGGGCCTACAAAATGCACACCGACCCGCGATCCCCAAACACTAGCACCATCCTACACACCAGGGACAACTTACAATCTTTACTGAAGCCAATTAACCTACAAACCCACACGTCTTTGGAGTGTGGGAGGAAACCGGAGCACCCGGAGAATACCCACACAGGTCACGGGGAGAACTCTGTACAGACAGCACCCGTAGTCAGGATCGAATCCGGATGTCTGGCGCTGTAAAGCAGCAAATCTACTGCTGCGCCACCATGCTGCTCTTTACCTATGGGTAGGATTGACTGGGTAACATAGAAAATAGGTGCAGGAGGAGGCCATTCGGCCCTTCGATTAGGGTGTTGTCAGGTTGACTGGCCAGACACAAAGTGTATCCAGCCCTTCAGCTCCGCTACTAGATTTTGAGCTGGCATCTGACCTTAAGTAGATTGCAGAGGTCAGGAGGTCATACTATTATGTGTATGGGTGGAAATCTTGGGGAGGATGTGGGGGGGGGGGGACTGTTCCCTCCCCCCCCCCCCCCCGCATGTTTTGATAGGTGGGGGACAATCCCCCCCCCGTGTTTTGTGACCTTGGCACTACAGCCAGTCCCAGGTCGGCCTGCCTGCCCCGGGACTGGCTGTAGCCCAGGTTGCCTGCATGCCCCGGAACTGGTTGCAGTTCCCAGGTCGCGAAAACGAATTGAAAAAAAACGCCTGCGGGCTGGATGATTTCAGGTAGGCTGTAGGTTGCCGACCCCTGTCGTAGATGTCAGGCCTCATTGTGTTCCCCCCCCCCCCCCCCCCCAATGTTTTAAAAGCGATTTCCGCCCATGGTTAGGTGGCACTTCCATCTGAAATTACCTGGTGAAGAGGGGTAGGAACTGGGCCGGTGCAAAGGAGTGAATCACTTTGGGGCTTGGAGCGGAAGGAAAAGCAAAAGGCAGCAAGACAGAATGGGGATTTACTGTGGAGTTCAATAAACTTCTCATAGTGTTCATGCGAAAGGTCATTCCACTTAATGTTAACAGGTGGCAGATTACATCATGATCATTATTCTGCTACACTCCTGTAATTCTGTAAATGAACGAATCAATTATGGTGGAAAGATCACCTTATTTCTTGCTTGAAACACGTATTATGCAGTCTCTGAAGGTATCCAGCCAGCAGCAGTATCATTCAACATCAATATATGAGAATTAATTGAGCATGACTGGGCCTTTAGTTGCCACTTGCAACTTCAGTCAATATGTGTTGATGCTGGATAATGACAAGGTAGTGGCTCATAGTAGGACAGAGTGAAAGATGCACACTGTGTCTCGGTAATAGTCATAATTAGGGAAAATATTTTTTGTATAATCTATGCCAACAATCATTGATTTAATAATAACGTTAAATATTGCAGTAAAAGATGTAATCCATTAAATTTGATTCCGAGTGTAAATATGATGCCTCGAAGGGAATATTTCATTATTAATCTTACAAGTGTTGATAAATAGTCAGAGTTAAATTAATGAATAATGAAGGTTTTTACATTTAATTTCTTTAATTGTTTTATAATCCATCTAGTTTATTAAAATGATATGTTTGAACATTAAGGAGAAACATAAAATTACTTCAAAATAAAACATTCAGATAGGCAATGCTACAAGTAACATGAGCCATGTGCTGAAATTATAGAACCAACCTATAACATTGCTTGTTATGCCTATCCTTTGTCATTCTTTGCTACGACAATACAGTTTAGGTTTATCCCACACTGTTTCAGGGAATTTGTAGGTTAAGTTTTCTTATGATTAAATAAGTTATTGAATGCAATTTTAAGGAAAGTTGCAGAAATGTAATGCCTTTCCTCATGTGAGAATAATTCATTGTTACTTTCTTTTACAAGTCTTTCAGTAACCCTTTCCATTTTTCTTTGTATCTTGATGTGTTTGTTAGTGAGCTTTACTTTGAGTTTTACAAGGTTAATTCCCGGGATGGCGGGACTGTCATATGCTGAGAGAATGAAGCAGCTGGGCTTGTACACTCTGGAGTTTAAAAAGAGAGAGGGGATCTTATTGAAACATATGAGATTATTAAGGGTTTGGACACACTAGAGGCAGGAAAAATGTTCCCGATGTTGGGGACTCCAGAACAAGCGGCAACAGTTTAAGAATAAGGGGTTGGCCATTTAGAACGGAGATGAGGAAACACTTTTTCTCACAGAGAGTTGTGAGTCTGTGGAATTCTCTGCCTCAGAGGGCGGTGGAGGCAGGTTCTCTCGATGCTTTCAAGAGAGAGCTAGATAGGCTCTTAAAGATAGCGGAGTTAGGGGATAAGGCAGGAATGGGGTAACTGATTGGGGATGATCAGCCATGATCACACTGAATGGCGGTGCTGGCTCTTTCCATTATCCTAACCAAATACAGCTTGGAATCTCCTGTAATATTTAATAGCATTTATGTTACATTTAACTATATGAGAAAAGAATATTAAATGCAATCTCCAGCAAAATCTTAAATGTAACCATTTATTTATTTCATATATCTCCATTAAAGAAATAGGTTTTTAAATTATAACACATTATTAATTCTTCAAAATATCCCAAATTACTTTTGGCTTGTAGTTTAGTTATGTTAACAGATCTCTGAGTGTGAACTTGGAGAGTTTGTGGCTTGGATCTCGAAATTCTGCTGTGGCGCAAAGGGGTTCTTTCAGATTAAAGTTGTCATTCTCAGAGCAGCAAACTTAATAAAGATTGTTCACTATGTTGTGACCTGACGGATAGGTCATCCAAATTGTAAATGCTTCTGCAAGAAGGGCTTTTATCTACCGTCATTAGAAGTGCTTTATTTGTAAAGACTGTCGATATAAAATAATGCCGTCTAACCGATAGGGACAAAATCGCACTCTGAAATTCTGAGAATGACGATGCCTGTTCGTTGTCCATGATGTAAATCAAGTATGACCAAACTGCTTATCTGCACTTTATCGACATTATTGACTTGCCTATTACATATTTTGGTGGTAATCTGTAGATGCAGAGACTATGAACCGAACAAGAGTGTTGGGTCACCATTATAGATAAGAGGTCCAGGGGATATCTGATCAGTATTTTGTGTTAGACATCTGCCTCTAGCTGAACATGCAGAGGGCCACAGATTCGCACACTGTCATTTAACATGGTTTGGTCCATTAACTCGCCAAAGTCTAGCTTCTTTCACCAGAGGTAGGTTTTTCAAGCATGTAATGAGACATAATCCCCTTTGCCGTGATTATGACCAGAACCATCTGTGCAGCATGGTGGCGTGGCGGTAGAGTTGCTACCTTACGGTGCCAGGGACCCGGGTTCGATCCCGACTACGGGTGCTTGTTTGTACAGAGTTTGTACATTTTCCCCGTGACCTTGCGTGGGTTTTCTCAGAGATTGTTGGTTTCCTCCCACACTCAAAAGGCGTACAGGTTAATTGGCTGGTTGGTATAAATGTAAATTGTCCCTAGTGTGGCTGGTTGGTGCGCACTTGGTGGGCCGAAGGGCCTGTTTCTCTAAACTAAACAATCAAAGAATCTTAAAGTGCAATTGCAGTTTGTCGTTTTCATAGAAACATAGAAAATAGGTGCAGGAGGAGGCCATTAAATAGGTGCAGGAGGAGGCCATTTGGCCCTTCGAGCCAGCACCACCATTCATTGTGATCATGGCTGAACATCCACAATCAGTAACCCGTGCCTGCCTTCTCCTCATATCCCTTGATTCCGCTAGCCCCTCGAGCTCTATCTAGCTCTCTTTTAAATTCGAATTTGAAGTGGAAGTCGGACTTAGATGTGAGCATAATAAATAGGAGCAGTAGACCACAATGCCCTTTGGGAAGATGATGTGAGTGTAATTATGGATGAAGTCAGTAGGTATCAGTTGATAATCCAGATATCATTTTTAAACTGCAATTTTTTTGCTTTGAATGAGATTAAAATCACAGCAATTGGGAAGTGCCAAGGCATTTAAAGTAAACAGCTATCCCCTTTTAACAAATTATTAAACAAAGGATCTCTGTCCTTCCTCCTGTAAATGTATCACTATTTTGATGTGGGGGAGGCTAAAATGCTTGGTAGGTCAATAAATCAGGATTTGTATTTTGCACGTAGAATTGTTTTAAAGAATGTGAAAAAATGTGTTTTCTCAAGAATGGATGTTTGAAGAATGGAATGTTTTCTCACATTGGAATATAACCTAAACATTACTTCCCAAATGGCAAATAGACATCATGTTTCACTAAAATTTACCAATTGCCTTGTTGTACTAGATTTTGAATACCAATGTCGGTGTGTAATGTAGATTTTAAGTAAGATCATTTACCAGAGTACTGAGTGTAATTGCCCTGTATAATTTTCAGACGTGTATATTTACGTTTTCCCTGTAAGATGTAATGCACCTTTTTTAATCTTGAGCATTAGTAAAGGAAAGTTGGATTTTTCTTGATTTTAATTATAAGCTCCCACACCTACAATTCCCATTCAGTGACGTGCTTTTTCTATTCAGAAACATTTTTATATTGCCATTTTCACTGGGGATTTGTTTTAATTGTGGGGGGAGGAGAGTGGTTTGATCAACACGAGCTGGTTTGCTAAATGGGCATGTTTGAGGGAGCACAGTACAAAGCTCTGTTTCTAAGTAGAAAGCAACGGAAATTATAAGTAGAACAAATAAACGATTTTAGCTGGGAGAACACCAGTAAAGTGAAATATGCGGAATTTAGGGTAGCTACTCAACTAACCCAACTGGTGGCTGCTATGGTCATAGTAGGTGGTCCTATCATAATCACTTTTGCACATTTAATATTGTTTTATGCTGTACTAATTTTTAATAATTTATTTTAGTTTAGTTTAGAGCTACAGCGCAGAAACAGGCTATTTGGCTCACCAAGCCCACAGCGACCAGCGATCCCCGCACATTAACACTGGGGACAATTTAGGTTCATACCAAAGCTAATTAACCTACAAACTGGATAACTATGGAGGGTGGGAGGAAACTGACGAATTCAGAGAAAACCCACACAGGTCATGGGGAGTACGCCCAATCTCCATACAGACAACACCCATAGTCAGGGTTGAACCCGGGTCTCTGGCGCTGTAAGACAGCAACTCTACCGCTGTGCCACCGCATCCAGTTGAAACAGAACAAGTTAATTGTGGCGCTGAGATTTGAATACCCAGGGTAAAATATCAGGAGCCCTCATGTGATATTTCAAACTGCCAATTCTGTACATTGTCAAAAAGATATAAGGGGGAGAAATTAAAATAATTTCATTAATGAGTTACGCTTTTTGACAACTGAATCCACATTTACTGCATCTCAATGTGCGATTATATTTAAATTGCAGACCATTTGGAATTAACTGGGTTTGATATGAATGAACTTTGCATAAATGATTAAAGACTTTGAAAATATATTTCACTTGAACTGGCCTCTATTAACTCCAGCCGGAAAATCGAGTTTTGAGAGTAGTTTCTTCACCTGGATTGCAACTGCTTCACCATAAGCAACCAAAATGATTGGATGTGGTGTGGAAAATATACGAGGGTTCAGGTTGGAGGCTTGGATAGTGGACGTGGAGATGATGCTTTGACCAGAGGTCAATAGACAATAGGTGCAGGAGTAGGCCATTCGGCCCTTCAAGCCAGCACTGCCATTCAATGTGATCATGGCTGATCATCCCCAATCAGTACCCCGTTCCTGCCTTCTCCCCATAACCCCTGACTCCGCTATCTTTAACGTCATAACCTCAGAAATAAAGGATGTTCTTTTAGGAAGGAGATGAGGAGGAATTTCTTTAGTCAGAGGATGGTGAATCTGTGGAATTCATCGTCTCAGAGGGCTGTTGAGGCCAAGTCAATGGATATTTTCTAACGCAGAGATAGACAGATTCGTGATTAGTACGGATGTCAGGGATTATGGGGAGAAGGGGGTTGAGAGGGAGAGATAGATCAGCAATGATTTAATGGTGCAGTAGACTTGATGGGTCAAATTGTATAATTCCGCCCCAATCACATGGACTTGTGTCCCCATAATTTCCCCAACCCCTTTCCATGAAAAAAAAGACCTGTTACATTTTCTACTGGGTTGGCTGGGAGATATTGTTAGCTCATCCAATCAAGCGAAGCAAATTTGAGTAACAGACAGTTTCAAGGTTGAGAACTGTGAGCTCTGCTTAGGAATAGTGCAGCCTCTTGAGTGACAGCTTTTCAATGGCATTTGACATGAGCGTTGGAAAAAGTAGTTTCAGTAGAAGTAATGGAGAGCAAGTCATACACCACTGGAAATAAAGCAAATGCACGCAGTATAATGTTGCACAGCTTAGATTGTATTCAAAGAATGGATTTTTATGTCGAGCAACAACAGCCACTCAACCTAGCTTTTCTCTTGTCAAAAGCACGGTTTTGTACTCACATGTATGAAAGTGATTTATTGTTCAATATATTCATTCTTGGGTGTCCCCCCCCCTCCAACCCCCCTTTTAATTAAGCATTATGTTTAAAATCACAAGTACCTCAACATCATATCAAAAATATGCCGGGATTTCAAAGCTGTTTTGCATCGAAAGTCTGTAATGTCTTTCTAAGTCGTGGTCCAGATCACTTTCTAACATAAGTGGAGCATTAATATTGTAATCTTTTGTCTCATGAAACTTGAAATTTATGTGCTGATTTCAGCTGGCGTGCTGAGAAAAAATGGAAGTACCAATAGTTAACCTGCATTTCACAATCAGTGAATGCGAGCTTGCATGCTTGGTAACTTAGTAATTATTTTCCGATGACAAACAGAATAACCCATGCAATTGCTAAATATTAATATTGTCTTATTACCGAGGAGAAGAGGGCTCTGATAATTAATCATTGTGCTGGGTAACAGATGTCAGAATGTGAGCGTACTGTTTATTAGTAGAATTATGCATCATTAATTGCTATCTTTTAAGCAAGCTGAGAATACCAATTTTTGTTGTTAAGAGATTCCAGTTTGCAAATTACTGCTTTATTTAATCTGGCACTTTAAAGACAAACCAAAATTAACATTGCA
The DNA here is from genome assembly GCA_963514005.1 of Raja brachyura. Next base: position 43,214,815 of record OY740796.1, read on the forward strand.
CATTGTAAGGTGTTGCCATTAGATGTGGTGCTGCTGTTATTTGTTTCTCATTTCAAAGGTATTCCTGATGGGTAAAAAAAAAAATGCTTGTTTGTGATTTATGATCAGTTATAAACCTGTTCAACGGACTCTAGAAAATGATCAAGCTAAAAATAAGGCTGGTGGAAAAGTTGCAGCTGAAGGAGGCGATGTGCAGTGTTTTAACATAAAGGCTAATTCATTTCTAGATAAGTTTGCTGAATATTTTCGAAATGATTTCAGTGTGGTGTACCTGAGTCTTGATGAAATGTGTATTTATGATGGAAAGTGCTATCAAGGCAATACCCAAACTGCACAGCTTTCAACAGAAGTGAACCCAAGAAACACCCAAAGTGAACGGATTATGTTTTAGCTTTAGAAAAAAATTATTGCATTTTAAAAATTAGGAAGGAAATTTCAACATATAAAACGTATTACTGTCAGACTGATCAACAACAAAATATGCTACAAATTGATCTGGACATGGCACATTGTGGTGACAAATATGTTGCACCGTACATCTTAAAACTAAACTTTGACGACAGATCGCAATGTCCTTTTTCAGTTTCGAGATGCAGCGCGGAAACGTGCCATTCGGCCCACTGGGTCCACGCCGACCAGCGATCCCTGCACATTAACACTATCCCACTAGGGACAATTGTTTTTTACATTTACAAAGCCAATTAACCTACAAATCTGTACGTCTTTGTATTTCCTAACGCAATATACAATCCTAACCAGGGATGAATATATACAGTATATAACATTTTTAAAAAGGTATTTTTTCTCTGTCAGTTTTCAAAGTAGCAAGAGGATTTTTCGGTTGCCTCAATGGACCTGGATCAAAATTTTGACATTTAACCAGAAACTATTTTTGAAAGATTGGATCGTGTTTTTAGATATTCAGTTTCCAGCATTTTGGACATCTGAGGTTCTGGTTGGGTGAGGGAAGGTTTTAGTGCATTCACATGTTTCCAGCAGCTTTTTACATGACGCATATTAAAATATTCTAAGAACAAATCAATGAACTTAACATCATATCGTATTAGCATGTATTACATACACTTTGCTGGGGAATGCATCTATGGTGCAATCATCACAGCCTTTGCTAGTTAAATATGCATTGGATTTTTTTTAAAGGCGTGTTATACAGATTATTTGTGTTTGTTTTTGTAGATCACATTTCTCCGGATTATATAATGACACCATGCTCCCTTACTCTTAATATTTGATAGCAGAGCCAAGACTTATGATTGAGATTCTATTTACTGTTCAGTGAGCCAAGAGTTGGGAAGAAAACTAAATAGCTTGAAAATTACTAAAAAACTAAACCATGTCTGTTTGCCTTGGTAGTTCTTCATTTGTGTTTGTAAAGGTTGTGATCTGTGTTGGAATTCTGTAATTGTGCGGTGTTTTAAAGTAAGCAAGCGCGAGACCTTCGGATAATGACTATTAGCTATACTGTGGTAATTAGAGAACTTGTGAACAAGGATACGCAGAAGGGTGAGGTGTTAAACATGGGTGATACACTTTTCACCCGAACCCTTCTGCCTCCTTTGCTACTGCGTCTGAATCTCATCTGTGGTAATTGATGCCGTTATCAAAAAAAAAAATTGAAAAGTGACACTTCTAAAGCAATTGACAGAGTTGACATTTCATTAATTTGTTAACACAATTCGCAAGTGATTGTCACAGATGAAACACCTTTCCCTGCGATGCCCATACCGGTGCTTGCTTTCCCACCGATTTGCAGTCGTATTTAATTTGGAAGCTCTGCTCCTTTGTTAAATTAGCAATTAGAACAATTTTGTGGGAATATGTATATGTGTCATTAGGTTTTTTTTTTCCCACCAAATTAATGGGAAGAGCAGAGGTCAGTTCGAAATGTTTCAGTTAACTGGAGTGCCTCTGTTGAGATTCGGAGCTTGTTTGGAACAGTTGCAGCTGCAAGCTAAAGCTGAACAGCTGCTTTCAGCCACGCTGGCTGCAGAGCTCCATTTAATTAGTTTACCTCATAGCTATTATTGCTAATATCACTGCCCTCCCCCTCAAAAAAAATTACCGTTCCGATTTTTAAAAATTCTTCCGACATCTTGTGTCACTACAGGCTGATGATGGGGTCAGTTTGATGCAGTGTTTAATCATTAGATCACCTCCACAAGCATCACCTAATTAGAATCCTTTCAGTACAATTTCATCTTTTAATTAGCTGAGATTGTCTGCTTCCTCTGTAGCTTATTAGTGGCATCGCAGTGGTGGGTGTGAATCTCACTGTTATTTGTCAAGTCTGTTAAACCTTTCTCCTTTCTCCTGTTTTTTTTTTGTCTCCTTCCCCCCTGACCCATTGCCCACATCTTACCCTCAAACCATCATTGTAGCTGAACCTGGTATCGAATGTCACGTTGTCAAAGACTGCATTGGAAGCTAATCCACAGAGTTTACCTCACACTCCCACGACGCCAACTGCCCCTCTTACCCCCATCACCCAGGGACACTCTGTCATCACTCCCACCAACATGCATAGCATGGGACCCATCCGCAGGCGGTACCCAGACAAGTACAACGTGCCAATTTCCTCAGGTGAGTCCCCTTTGTTCTTCAGAGAAATAAAATTAAAATGTAAAAGTATTTGTTAACTGTTTCAATTCTCAGAATCGCTGGAAGACGTTCAGCCCAGTGAGTCCACCTATTCTGGTTTTCTATAATGTGTAGGAATGATCTGCAGATGCTGTTTAAACCGAAAATAGACACAAAAAGCTGGAGTAACTCAGCAGGACAGGCAGCTAATCTGGAGAGATGGGATGGGTGACGTTTCGGGTCGAGACCCTTGTTCAGGAAGAAGAGGCTCGACCCGAAACGTCACCCATTCCTTCTCTCCAGAGATGCTGCCTGTCCTGCTGAGTTACTCCAGCTTTGTGTGCCTATCTTCTGGTTTTATATAAAATATATCACAAGAGGAATAGATTGGGTAAACGCACAGAGTGTCTTGCCTTGAGGATATTTTTAGGACAGAGATAAATAAATTCTTGATTAGTACGGGTGTCAGGGGTTATAGGGTGAAGGCAGGAGAATGTGGTTTAGAGGGAAAGATAGATCAGCATGATTGAATGGTGGGGTAGACTTGAAGGGCTGAATGGAATTGATTCCCCAACTTATGAAGTCGGGGAATCGAGAAGCCGAGGACATGGGTTTAAGGTGAGAGGGGAAGGATTTAATAGGAACCTGAGGGGTAACCTTTTTACACAAAGGGTTGTGGGTGTATGGAACAAGCGGAAGGAGTTGAGGCAGCTACTATCACAACGTTTAAGAAACATTTAGACAGGTACGTGGATATGATAGTATACCTATTTGGCCCAAACCCCAAATTTGGGGTTTGGGCCAAATACAGGCAGGTGTGTGATTTGTGTAGATGGGACATGCTGGTCGGCGTGAGTAAGCTGGGACGAAGAGTCTGTTTCCACGCTGTCTGACTCTGAAAGCAACCCAAAAGTAGCAAAACAGAAATCGTTGGAGTAACCTAGTGTGTCAGTCAGCATCTGTGGAGGAGATAGATAGGCGGCAGGTCCTGACCCGAAACACCACCATTCGTTTCCTCCACAGATGATGCCTGGTCCTCTGACTTACTCCAGCACCAAGTGTTTTGCTCAAGATTCCAGCATCTACAGTTCCTTGTGTATCCAAAAGTAGTGCTATTCCCTCATCCTCCAAAGTTTCTTTAGATACTTATCCAACTCCCTTTTGAATACTACAATTGAACTGCCTCTCCTATTAATCCATGCACTGCATTCAACACTCTGGCTGATATCTGTTTGAAAACACTTTCCTTTGTGTTATTTTTGGTTCTTTTTACCAATTACCTTCATCCCTGCCCTTACAAAGCAAACAGTTTCTCTCTATGTACCCAGTCTATGTCCTTTATGGTTATAATACATCTACCAGATCCCCTTGTAACCCTGATCCAAGCAGAACATCTCCAGCCTGTTCACATGTAAAGTCCCTCATCTCTGAAATAATTGTAGTTATTCTTTTCTGGACCCTCTCTAGCAGCTTTTACGTTTCCTAAAGTGTGCGAACAAGGATTTAAATTATAATAAAGGTTCATCACAACTCTGATGAAGGGTTTTGGCCCAAAACGTTGCCTATCTCCTTCGCTCCATAGATGCTGCTGCACCCGCTGAGTTTCTCCAGCATTTTGTGTACCCTCCTTCATCACACATCCTGCTTCTATGCAAAAGCATAAGATTCCATGTGTGTTTGTTAGCATGTGTGTCTTTAATCTGGCCGGCCAAATATCAGCAAAACATCACTGAATCTCCAAGACCCCAGTCAGTCTATTGGTCCTTTGGCTTCTCATCTACTCTGCCATTCAATCCTGGCTGATCTATCTTTCCCTCTCAATCCCATTCTCCTGCCACCTCCCCTTAACTCCTGGCACCCTCTGTGCAAAGAGGTACAAGGACAAGTGAGGCCTGGAGGTGCTGAGTTCGGCTGGCCGTACCTGCACCAGGATGTACCTGGTGATCTCTTTGCATGTTCTCATGACATTGAAGTCCTTGAAGTCTTTCATTAAGTCATCCAACTTGTGTCATCTACACATTTGATTATGTACACGTCTGCACACAGCATGCTCGCCTCCACATTGGTAAAATATTGGAGGTCCTAATACTTGAAAAATCTCCACTGCACATATCACTGTAGTCCAAAGACCAACCTTTCACAACTAGTTTAGTTTAGTTTAGAGATACAGCGCGGAAACAGGCCCTTCGGCCCACCAGCTCCGCGCCGACCAGCGATCCCCGCATATTAACACTATCCTACACCCACGAGGGACAATGTTTACATTTACCAAGCCAATTAACCTACAAACCTGTACGTCTTTGGAGTGCAGGAGGAAACCAAAGATCTCGGGGGAAACCCATGCAGGTCATGGGGAGAACGTACAAACTCCGTACAGACAGCGCCCATAGTCGGGATCGAACCCGAGTCTCCGGCGCTACATTCGCTGTAAGGCAGCAACTCTACCGTGCTTAGGATCACTTAGCCACTTTCTATCCAGGAGATTCTTATTTCCTTTTATTCATTGCCATGAATCGTGATGATAAGGTTATTATACCGGCTTGGGGTTACTGAACATCCCGCGGTCTAGGCTTAAGCTCAGGGGCGACCGCGCCTTTGCGGTTGCAGCTCCTAGACTGTGGAACAGCATCCCTCTTCCCATCAGAACTGCCACCTCCATCGACTTAAAACTCATCGTTACTCTCAAGCCTTTCTTGACGTCCTCTGAGGGAGGGCTATATGTATGCATTTATGTATGTACTTAATCTATGAACCAATCTTGTATAATGTTAGTACCTCCACCAATGTAAAGCACTTTGGCCAACGAGAGTTGTTTTTTAAATGTGCTATAGAAATAAAAGTGACTTGACTTGTCTTGAAATGTAATTATCATTTAAGTACAACTGTAAATCGATATACCTCTGTACATTAATACATCTCAATGCCTATTTACAGACATTGCTCAGAATCAGGAATTCTACAAGAATGCCGAAGTGAGACCTCCTTTTACATATGCATCATTAATAAGGCAGGTGAGTACAATTAGTTTTTGAAAACATCTTTCACATTCAAAAGTTCCATCAATCTGAACCAACTTTAAAAATGTCATCTGTAACTTGAAAAACAATCTAGTGAAGTATAACATAGCTCAAAAGTTCAAATCATTTCGAACTATCGTGTATATTGCAAAAATATAAGAAAATAAAGTCCTTTCTAGACTTTTTAAATATTAGAATTTGCTTTTAAAATATTAGAATTTGCTTTTTTCTTTTATGTTAAAACACACTTTATGTTGAAATAAAGTGAGGTGAGTGAATTCATTCCTTCTATATATTTAAGTTAATGAAATATTCTTAAAAGGAACATTTGCAGTTATCATAACACAAATTGTGTTTTATCTAGGCAATTCTTGAATCTCCCGAAAAACAGCTAACACTAAATGAAATATATAACTGGTTTACACGAATGTTTGCCTACTTCAGACGCAATGCAGCTACGTGGAAGGTAAATAATTATAATTAAAAATGAAACATGTCTTAATCATAAATTCTGAGATTTGCAGTGAATTGTGTGGCTTAAAGTAAACATGACATTGCATCTGACTTTGTGATCTTCCAGAAATTCCAGCCATCAAATAATTTATGCTAGAACACATAATTCAAACTCATTTCATCTAAATAACATAATGAAATAAATCACAATGGAAGTTTTTTTTCCCTGCCTTTATTGTATTTTATATATAAACATACAACACTGTATGTTTGACGGCATGGTGGTGCAGTGATAGAGTTGCTTCCTTAGAGCCACAGAGGCTGGTTTGATTCTGACTACGGGTGCTATCTGTATGGAGTTTGTATGTTCTCCCCGTGACCGTGTGGGGTTTCCCCGGGTGCTCCAGTTTCCTCGCACTCTCCAAAGACGTGCAGGTATGTAGGTTAATTGGCTTACATTAAAAAAAATGTAAATTGTCTCTAATGTGTAGAATAGTGTTGGTGTGTGGTGATCGCTGGTCGGCACAGAATCGGTGCGCCAAAGGAACTGTTTCTGTGCTATATCTCTCAACTAAACTAAACACTGCTGCCACATAACAATACTTTGAGGACTGTGCTGCAAATGTTTAGTCACGATCCGCTAATGAGATGAAGAAATGGCTGTTTGCCTTGCAATGCAAAGAGAAGCTACTGTCTCTGTCATTGTTCTTCATGTCCTCTCCACAAATCGTAGTTCATGCTCCAGTTTCTACATGCCACGAGTGATGGAGTCATGCATGATCATCAAGACCATATAGAATCAAGAAAAAATATATTACGTCAATGCAGGGCATAGTTTGTTTATGTGGATGATGCTTTCATTTACCTCCCTCTCTGAGCACAATATTCTGTTGGTGGCCAAGTTCAACAGAGAGGCACTGTAAGTGAAATATTTCCATAATATCATTGCAAACTCAAAACAGAATAAAATCAATTTAAGAAATCTATCATAATTACAATGAGCAAACTTGCTAACTTTTTGAATGCTTTGACTCATTGTAATTCCACAATTTTAGTTTATATTCTAATCCTCAATTAACCTACATTGTAATGTATGCTTATGGCTCTTAACCATTATTTAAACTTCTTCTTAATGAATCCACACACAAGATTAGAAGTTGTTCAGCCAGAGCTGAACACACTTCTCGGCATCTGCATACAATGGTGTCTGTCTTGTCGCTTCCTGTGCATGGTGGTGGAAAGATTGGTGGAAACAGGGCCGCAACGTGAACGTTCTTTCCTTGATCCCATTTAGATTTTAGAGATATAGAGCAGAAACAGGTCCTTCAGCCCACCGAGTCTGTGCCGACCGGCGATCACCTGATACAACAGCACTATCGTACACACTAGGGACAATTTACAATTTACAGAAGCAAATTAACCTGAAAAAATCTGCTTGTCTTTGGAGTATGGGAAGAAACCGGAGTACTTGGAGAAACCCACGTGGTCACAAGGAGAACGTACAAACTCCATACAGACAGCACCCATAGTCAGGATCGAACCCGGGTCTCTGACGCTGTAAGGCAGCAGCTCACTGTGCTATCCTCAAGCGCCACACCAAATGCAGTGAACTGGAATAAAAGGCCCCAGTTATGTCTCTGTTGCTTATTGAAAGATCCAAAGATGAACTGCCATGCCTTCTTATGGCATTGCTGATGCTTCCACTGGCTCGACAAGTACAGCCTGGAACACCAGCCCCCAGTTGACAATGAATGACTGGATATCTACAGCTTGAGGCTGTGGCCACTAAAGGCAGGCTGGCTTCTGCTTTTGACTGTGTGACTTCGGGTGTTAGGAGGTGGACTGGCCTTTAGAGCTCAACCTGGTCCATAAAGGCTGCTGCTTTTGTGTGAACTTTGACAAGTTTATGCAAATCACAAATCAGTAATTATTCCAAGTCACTGAAAATGCATCAAATTTTATAATAAGATTACTAATGACCGGCAGTGTGCATAGCAGGGGTTACACATTTTTTAAATTCATATATATATGTATGTATATATAGTATGTATGTACGAAGATATATGTATATATATATAAATATATATATATATATATATACACATATACACATACATATCTATATATATATATATGGTGATACTTTATAATTTTTTCTTTCCATCTGTTCAAACTTTGTTTCCTTTGCTCTCTCTTGTCTCTTTCTTGATACTCGCCCTTTTCAATGCTTGCCTCTAGCAAATTTGTGTCTTCTTGTTTCTGATAATTCCCTCTCTCTTTCTGTAATGGACTTTTTCTCTCTATCTAAAAGAGAAGTTGACTCGAGTGTGCACTGCTGTCTCTGCTTTGCTCCATTCTATTGTAACGTCCTGTTCTCAACTGGTCTTTCACCTTCTTGTCGCTTGAAGACCTGAAGATAGTTGAGTTTACAATGTACTTTTATCCCTAATCTAAGTCCGTCATAAACACCTGCAACTAGTTAGGGGTCACAGTGTATCTTTAACAAAACTGCAAGTTATTTTAAAATTGTCCCATCCCATTCTACTGACAATTATTTCAAGATTCAAGATTAAGATTCATTTTAATTGTCACATGGACCAATTAAGGTACAGTGAAATTTGAGTCATTTTTAATGTTTTTCCCCAAAATATATTTTATTACCGAAAAATCCGGAAGGTGATTGTCTTGTATAGATAAGAAATTTTAACATACTAACATTTAGCTAATATTGTATAATGAATTGCTAGTAATTAAATAATTTTACAAGAAAGATTAAGGGCACAGCATCAACATGGATTTGAATTGGTAGAATCAAATAGGTTTTGTCAAAATAAATGAGGACAAAATTATTTATCTTATTATGTTATTATAAATTCCTATTTTGTCCTACAAGGGCTAATGTTTGTTTGCCTTCTAATTTGAATAGAAAATTGATTCGGAAACACTACCTAACTTGTCGACGATGCTTTCATTCTTCAATGTCAATGCTCAATGGTTCCTTCTGAGTTGTGCCTAGGAAGTTACTTGTGCACAGGATGGAACATAAAGATAGAAATTTATACAAAAAACCCTGTATATTTGCCAAAGGCCTCTCTGAGAAGTAGAAGCTCTGCTTCTCTTCCTTTAAGTGAAAGTTTGACCACCAACCCCCCCCCCCCCCCCCCCCACCTACACTCATGGAAGATCCATTCTTCAGATATTGCCATGACTGTCACTCTTTGTACTCAACCTATCTTGTGGTTCACGCAAATGTTGATCTTCACAAATGTTCACATTCGTAGTGTAATGGCTCGGGAGAGGATGAATAAGAATGCCAGTAAGATTCAGGTTTCTCTGTCACATTTACCATTTTAATGGAGAAACTGATCATCTCTGACCTCAATAATTAAAATTGGTATTGAGCAGTTCCCTCGATATTATCCTTTTTAATGCATGCAGCATTATCAATTTGTTGCCTGTTTCTTATTCCTTAGCTCCAATTTTGACATGCATTTTTTTGCTGGTGTCAAAATCAGACTTTTCTCATCCAAGGATTCTCAAATGTTATTTAAGCGATAGGGCAGATTTAGTCCATCTTCAACGTGTCAGATCTACAGCTGTGACTTTGACAAGTACCAGCTCAATAGATTCATTCAACTCTTTAACAGAATGCTCCACCAACTGCTGACAGTCCTTTCAAGGGGCACATTTTAGTGATGAACATTCAGCTTCCCTACTGTGACTCAGTCCTGCATGGCAGCATGCAGCATTGTAGAAACACTGAATTGGTATGTATGAAAGTGTCCTCCATCTATTTATGAATAGCCAGCGTGCATATAAATAGCATATGAAAAGCAAATGTATATATGCCTTTTGCAATAACTTGCGATCCTTTCTTTGACTTTTCTTTAAACATACTGCTGTAGGGCAGAAGCTTCAAATGATTGTGACAAGTCAGAAGCAATGCCTGTTTACTTTATTCATACAATTTCATAACTAAAAGGTTTTGGTTCATAAGGGTCTTCACTTCTTGGGCCTTTTCAAAGTGGACAATGCTGTGATTATTCTCAAACAGTACATTTTTAAACATGTACCTCTTTTGTGCTTTTAATTGGAATTTAAATGTTTGCCAAGTGCACGCTGTGTGACAATCAGATCATCAAAAAGAAAATTGCAAATTATTTCCATGTTGCCCAACATTTTTTAATGGTGTACCCGCAATATTCTGCACACTAATTGGATTGGTATTAGAGTTATGAATGTATGTCAGTAATTTTCCTTTTCCTTTATGGGGCGGCATGGTGGTGCAGCGGTAGAGTTGTTGCCTGAAAGCGCTTGCAGCGCCGAGACCCGGGTTCGATCCCGACTACGGGTGCTGTCTGTACGGAGTTTGTACGTTCTCCCCGTGACTGCGTGGGTTTTCTCCGAGATCTTTGGTTTCCTCCCACACTCCAAAGACGTACAGGTTTGTAGGTTAATTGGCTTGGTATAAGTGTAAATTGTCCCTAGTGTGAGTAGGATAGTGTTAATGTGCGAGGATCGCTGGTCAGTGCGGACTCGGTTGGCCGATGGGCGTGTTTCCACACTGTATCTGAAAACTAAACTAAGCTACAAATATGCAATTCAAATTTGGCATAGATGGAGTCAATTAAATTTTCACTCAAATTATGTCCAGATTAAAAAGAGTATAAAGGTATCCTACGAATGAAGTTTGACCAGATTTGCTTTCCACAGTCAGAACAATCAGGGATATTGCATTCATCTCTAAATGGTGATCAACAATTAAATAGGTCACATTTGGTGAAGGGTAATAGGACTTGCTTAGAATTGAATTTAAGATATACGTTATTGGAACAGTGTTTCAAACTGACAAGCTCCAAAATTTGCCTGAATTTGCTAATTGAGGTCTATTCACCTTTTATTACCCCATACAAATGTTTTCAGTTCATCCATCATTTTTTATTGTCCCATATAAGTATGACGATGCCTACTGTGTCGTGTAAAGTTGTAAATAATTTAATTATGTGTCTGAACTTTGATTATGATTCCCCCTGTATGATTATTCCAAACGACAGTCGTTGAAGACAACGTGAAAAACATTACTTCATTTCTTATGAATTTAATGTGAATTCCTGTAGGAACTGACTGTTGTGTGCCACAGCGATGAGAATTATGCCACAGTGGTATTAGCAGCGTAAATAAACATTGTCAATTAGTTGTAGAACAAAAAAAAATGCCACATCTATGTTCTGTACCACAAACTGTTTTTCTGCACTGACCAAAGAATTATGGATGACATCGAGTAGCAAATATCGACAGCAAACTTGAATTTTTTTAAATCTACATTGTGGCCGTGGCAACACTTGTAATATATACTTCCTTTCTTTTAGCTACGACATTGAATGTTTTCTTCTTTGTACTTACTATAGAATGCAGTGCGCCATAATCTTAGTCTTCACAAGTGTTTTGTTCGAGTAGAAAATGTTAAAGGGGCAGTGTGGACAGTGGACGAAATAGAATTCCAAAAGCGAAGGCCACAAAAGATCAGTGGGTATGTCCACCATATTTAATTGCTTAAACCTCCTAGCATAGCTAGCTCCCCTGTAGCTTAACGTACAGCTCATGGCTGCTTGCAGGTGACGGAGGGAAGGGCGTTGCTTGGTTATATTCTTGCTGCCTAGGAAAATGTGGGGCATGGAAAAGCAAGTGCATTGTCACAGAGTCCTTTCCCCTTATTTTCCAGTCTGTGTTTGCCATGGTGCCCATCCCCGTGTCCTTTCCATCTGCTTGCCTAGTGTTCTGCATCACGTGCTTCTGCTTGCAGGCTACACATATTAACCCCACAAATCATTTGCTTATTTCATTTTTTTTTTCTCCTTTTCCTTACCCATCCCTTATTGTGTGTGTGTGTGTGCGTGTGTGTTTTTGTTCTCTCCCAAATCCCATTGCCCTTGTTTGTCTTCCCATTGCATCTGCTTGACTGCTGCTATAATCCCAGGGTGCCATACGCACCAATTTGTCACTGCATAAGTGCTTTATCAGAGTAGAGGATGAGTTTGGGTCCTTTTGGACTGTTGATGATGAAGAATTTAAACGTGGTCGCCATATTCAACGAGGCCGTCCTCGAAAATACTACCCCGATGAAAGCTTTGATGAACAATTCGCACAGTAAGAGCTTTTGCTTGCTTTTTTTTTGCTTCTGCTTTGCATTGCATGGTTACCATCTGTCGGAATGCCCTGAGCAATAGCGTGTTAAGTAAGAATGACTGTGTCTTATAACATTTGTTGAGTGAAAAATGTGATTCCATTTATCAATCAAATTGTGCTTTATTCTAAAAAAGTATTTCTATATCAGAACTCATATTTTACATTATCTCTTAAATAATTGATTAGAGAGAAAAGGTTCAGGTGACACATCATGATTTTTTTTTTTCAAACAATATTGTTGAAAATATTCCCCTGTTATAATCACATTTGATCAGTCTTAAAGAATTTAGAGCTATATTTGTATCTGAACATTGACATAGAAAGTTCTTGACCATTAATTTTTTACTGTCAATAAGAAAAGTAATTCAGAATAATTACTTGTAAAACGATCAGATGCAGCAATCACAATCAATTATAACTCAATCACAAAAATGAATGAAAATAGTTCCAATATATCTAAAATTCCTCTTAAAATATTTTGCACGTTTTCAATGCACAGTTTGAGCTTGGAACAAAACAGCTTCAACAATTTATCCATGCCCAATACCATTTTGAAGAAAATAATCTGAGTACAATTTAATAATTGGCCATATCACATCTTTAAAAAAATCACGGCTCTAAGCCCAATACAAAAACATGTTATAACCGAAGGACTCATTTATCAAGAAATGATCTCTACATTGCTATGTATGCAAAATGGACAATTTTCTTTATCTGCTACCTGACTCCCAATTTCTCATATTAGCCCTATTCCTGCCATGTTTGTGTGTGTATCCTGCACACGTTCATTCACTCAATTGCAAAGTCAAACCTGTCATTGCCATAGCACTTGCAACCAAGTTCACAAACCACCACCGGGAAACTGCTGCATGGTATTTGCAGCCAATAATCAAATTAATACACTTATATTTTACTTCAGCTGGAAAAAAAACATTGGAATAATGTTGCGTTAGACGAGGTAAATCGGAACCATATCTACCAAATTCAGCTTTCAGTAGAATGGTCCAGATTCACAAGATTAGAGTCTATTTATGAGATAGAAGAAGTGAAGACTCCACCCTTTTGGGAAGAGGTTTGTGGGAGAGAAAAAATATTATTGGCTCTCTCAGAACTAAACACCATTGTTTTATTGGGCAAGAAATCTGCCATGCATCTGAATAATTTATCAAGGAATCTAACAGGCATTAAGCAAGGATGTGGCATTAATAAGTTGGGGCAGGGGATATATTTTTACAAGATTATTTGAGATATAAGATGATAACCAATGAGATGATAAGCTGAACCTCTTCTTTAATACTTTAAAATCGTCGATGCACAAATGGCTCCATTCCAGCAGTGAAAAAATACTCTACTTCAACATATTCCAACAACAAAGATGTTTTTAGTTTCCCAACTAAAGGAATGTTAATCCGGTTATTTCAGACTTTGAATGGCCCTTTCTTATCCTTTCTTTTTCATCATATTCCTCACTGGTACCACGTCACACCGTGCATCTATTACTGAGCCTTTTGGTGAGATGTGGAGACAGTCATTCAACGTCCTAATTCAGTCTGGAGACAGCTCCCTACCCAAAATGCCATCTGTTTATTCCCCTCCTCAGACGCTGCCTGACCCACTTCCAGCAGTTTGTTTTATTCCCCTCAAGATTTCAACATCTCTTTTTTGTGTCTCCGTGGTTCTAAAGCTGATATGTTTATCGCAGCCTATGTTAGGTATAAGTAAAGTTGCAAAAAACAGCATCTTGTTTAGGGTCCAGGCAAATGGAGTACATAGACGCATACAGTGGGGAAACAGGCCCTTTGGCCCAACGAATCCCACCTGCCTGTGTTTGGCCCACAACCCTCTAAACATGGCCTATCCATGTACCTGTCTATGAAGAAAATAGACACAAAAAGCTGGAGAAACTCAACAGGACAGGCTGCATCTCTGGATAGAAGGAATGGTTGAGATCCTTCTTCAGACCTTCCTGCCTATGAAGATCTTTGCTACTGGAGACTATATAATTCACTCATTCCAGATTTCCAACATGCACAGCAGCCTCCCCATTCTGCTAAAATCCAGGAGACCCTCCTCTTATTTTGACTCTACAAAGTTATCAAACTCCACAATAGCAATTACGTGAAAATCTCATCACCACCAGAAAATTGCTGCTAAGCCTCAATATTCTTTAGCCAAATATAACAAACCTAACTCTAGTCACATTGTTTCCTCAGCAGAGATGGCTGTGGAGGCCACGTCAATGGATATTTATAAGGTGGGGATTGTCAGATTCGTGATTAGTAAGGGTGTCAGACATTAGGGGTGAAGGCAGGAGAATGGGGTTGAGAGGGAAAGATATATCAGCCATGATTGAATGGCGGAGTAGACTTGATGGGCCGAATGGCCTAATTCTACTCCTATTCCTTGTGACAACTCTACCGCTGCACCGTTGTGCTGCTGTGGTGTGAATTTCATAATGACACATAGTATATCACCTGGGATAATATCCCTGAAATGAACAAAACCAGGAACAAATCATGACCAATGTCATTGGATACACTCTTACACACCTTGCCTTTATCTTCGAGCTCTAGGCACAAAGTTCTACTTTTAAACAATGATGATACATAGCCTAAATATAAATTCTCAGCTTTAACTGCTACTGTCCCCACAACCTGTCATGCTAATCTTTATTATCCCTTTTCTTGCATATATCAAAATATCATTTAAATTGAATTTATTTCCTGACAGTCATCTTCTCTCGCAATGGCTCACCTGTTTAATAACTGCTTCTTGCAGTATTCTTTCTCGTTTTCAGTGTATCCTTTCTCATTTTCAATATTACTGTTTTCGTCTCACTTTTATGTCTGGTTAATATAATACCCTCCTTAATCTTATTAATTTGCTTGCCAAAGAGGCTGAGATAATAAGGGGGTTCCATCTTGCATCCTTTAAACACAATGAAAAATGTATCCAGCATCTTTAAGCTTAAGCCATAATAATTTATAACCCATCATCTCCAAACTTTTTGAACAGTTGCAAGATCTCTACAATGTTTTGAAAATTATCAGTAAGACCTCCTAATAAGATTCCATACTTCAGCATCTTTTACTTTGAGTCGTACAAATTTGATTATAATGCTGCTTTATGTTGACACTTTGAATCAAATTATATAGTGATTAAGTAGGATTTTTTTTTAGGCTTTTATATCAAAGAAATAGAGAGATAAATCCATTTTCTGAATATTAACTGTAATATAAATGAATACACATTGTAGTGGTAAACAAAAGAGTTAGAGCTGCTTTCAAAAGCATGCAATTTCAGGACCCCCAAAAGAATTGTACCATTGTTCAAATTAATCAGTTTAAAGAAAAATGATCAGCATCAGTTACAGGTATTCTGCAGATTGTGAAAAAAATTAAAAGTGATTTTTTTTGCTGTTTGTGAAATGGAGCCAAATGCACTAACATTTGCTGTATGTCAATTGTTTACTCAAGGTGAATTGTGAATATTATCTTCTTTCTTACACAGCAATCCCTCAATTATAAAAAATATACAGACCAGCCTTGCATATGGATCACCACTTAATGCTGCTTTACAGGTAAGATCAACAAATGGGTTCAGTCTACAAAGTCTACAATAGCCAGACCCCTCTCTCACTGCACAATGATTCGCTCACTAATTAGATATTAAAATTTAATTTATTTAAAACTTTTTAAGTGCATAAAGCATTAAAGCCCCAGGGCAAACGCATTGTAAGTCACTGGAGCATTAGCTGGTTGTCTCGCATTTGGAACACTGTGGCAAGAAAATTAAAAGTTCACTTATTAATATTTATCAGTGGTATCATAATTTCAACTATCTTATTTCAAAAATTTGCCTGAGGCAACGGAACCGTAAGTGTAATTACTCCAGTGCAACTATTAATGACTGAAGGATGGGATGGTGTGTTCCATACCCCCTATTGTTACTGACTGTGAAGGAAGCATGAAGACAGTGTGCATTCTGCACGTTCTCTGTTTTCATTATCATATTTCCTGTTTTCTGAATTCATAGTTCAATTCAATTGGGATTTTCTTTTGTATATAGATGTATCAGTTCCATTCCACCAGTTTTTTTAAAAATTCAAACACTTTCGGAAGGTGATACAAAGTGCTGGAGTATCTCAATGGGTCGGGAAGTATCTCTGGAGAACGTGGATAGTCAACATTTTCGGTCGGTTCCTTGTGCCTGCACTCCAATGTAATAATGACAGGATTGTATTCATCAGCGATATGCTGTGATCACTCGTATCGCGGAGTCCATGCTGCTGAACTCCTTGCTATGCGTGATGGTAACTCAAGCCACTCGTTACATAAACACTTTAACATTTTATGAAACCCCTAATACCCGTCCAACTCGGGCTGTTGTGAAAACAAACATGAGCTTATGACCATAAGTTATAGGAGTGAAATTAGACCATTCGGCCCATCGTCTACTCTGCCATTCAATCATGGCTGATCTATCTCTCCCTCCTAACCCCATTCTCCTGCCTTCTCCCCATAACCCCGACACCTGTACCAATCCAGAATCTGCCAATCTCCGCCTTAAAAATATACTTTAACTTGGTCTCCACAACCTTCTGTGGCAATTAATCCAACACCTTCTGACTAATTCCGCCTCATCTCCTTTCTCAAGGTATGTCATAATTTCACATAGATCTTTTTTCTGTTTGTTGTATTATTTGAGATTTACCAGGTTGGTGGACCTTTAAATGAAACCACGTATTTTCTAACTGAAGGCAATGTTAAGACTGCAACGTACCCAGATGCTTCATGGCATGAGTGAGTTGGTGAGGGGAGCCAGTCCTCTGGTGCATCGGGCCTGCAGGAGGTCTCTTGCTGTGGAGTGCTGATGCACAAATGTCTTTGATGCTCGGACCTGTCATAACTTGCAGATCCACTTGCCTTTCCCACTGATAGTTGTGCAGATGCAGACCACCTGCCAAATCCACCGAAACCATCCGTGTTTCTGCATTCACGTGGCATCTGTCTTGCCATGGTATGAATAAATGCCATCACATTTATAGCAATCACTCTACAGACTCGCACATGGCGTTTCAGGTTGGGACCCTTCTTCCGACTCAGTCTGGTCGGACTCTGATCCAAAACATCGGCTGTCCATTTCCCTCCACAGATGCTGCCCGACCTACTGAGATCCTCCTGCATTTTGTTTATTGTTTAGTGCAGAACAGTCATTAAGTTTCCAGAATTCAGCAGATCCAAGAACAGCTTCTTTCCGGCGGCTGTCACGCTACTCAACAACGTACCTCGGTGACTGCCAATCACCCCCCACCGGACACTTATTGTTATTTATTCAAATCATTTGCTGTGTCGCTCTTCCAGGGAGATGCTAAATGCATTTCGTTGTCTCTGTACTGTACACTGACAATGACAATTAAAATTGAATCTGAATCTGAATCTGAATCTGAGAATTCTGATATCCAGATTAGTGATCCTGAAACCTGATGTCCATCTCTCTCTATAACAATTAGGGAGTTTCAATTAAATATATACGTTGAAAATAATAATTAGTATCTGTAATAGTGACCATGAAACTGATTTGGTAATCAGTTGGTTGCCAAAGCACATAACTGGGCAGGCTGCATTACTTGTATTACATTGGATTGCATTACAATCCTCCACTGTGTCCAACTGCTGTGCTCTCCCAGTTGGAAGCTGTAATTTTCTGTCTTGATGTTTCTGTCCTGCGCTTCCTCCACTGTCAGAGTGAGGCCCAATGCAAATTGGAGGAACAGCACCTCATATTTTTTACTGATTGCATGCCTCTTTGTCACCTTCCTATGTCAGCTAACAATCATCCATTCTACATTTTCCTTGAGCTTCGTCCCCTTTGATCCTTCGTCTTCACACCTTACCCTTCCATATCTCTGGTAGACACAAATGTTGGAGAAAGACAGCGGGGTGAGGCAGCATCTATGCAGCGAAGTAAATTGGCGACGTTTCGGGTCGAGACCCATCCTCAGTCTGAAGAAGGGTCTCGACCCGAAACATCGCCTATTTCCTTCGCTCCATCAATGCTGTCTCACCCGCTGAGTTTCTCCAGCATTTTTGTCTACCTTCGATTTTCCAGCAACTGCAGTTCCTTCTTAAACCTTCCATATCTCTGTCTCCCTCTCCAGCGAATTGCAGTCTGAAGAAGGGTCTCGACCAGAAAAGTCACCTATTCCTTCCACCTGAGATGATGCCTGTCCCGCTGAGTTACTCCAGCATTTTCTGTCTGTCCCAGATGTTGGAATGCAGCTCTTTGAGCTAGATCCATGGGCTTAGTCATCCACTGCCCCTGCCAGCCTCCTGTGAGAGTTGGGCATTGTCTTAGTTCCCATTGCTCTTGGTCATGCTGAAGGCCCATTGCAGTCAGCAAGACAAGTCTTTAATCCAAGCGTGCTGCTAAACTACCCATACCATTCTTTATCCCCAGTCAATTTAATGAACTCACTCCATCCACAACAAATACTCTACGAAGCCTTAAAGTATCAGAGTTATTAGTTTTATCCTGCCACAGTTATGCGTTCCTGTGTGTGACCACACTGATATACTGATGTGCATGTTAGGAATCCATTTCACAGGGGAGGTGTCATTTGGTCATTGTTTATGAGTTGATGTCACCCCTGCCTGCAAGCTCAAGATCAAAAGTCACATTATGCCCAATGCGTTCCTTAACCTCGCCAATGCTTTTAGATGGTCATTTAAATGCTGCAATCCAGTCCCACGGCATATATAAAGTATATGTGTTATTCCACAGTATTCCCAGCCAATATATCTTTAATTCGATTAAACATTTTTGACCGCGAGCGTTTAAAAAAAAGGGGACCATGTTTATAGGCACCTTGAAGGACAACAGTAAAAACTATTTGCTGTCAGCCTGCAATCTCAACGGGTACATTAAACAGGATTAAAGCTTGTTTTATTTGGCAGACGATACTAAAAATTGCAAAAGATTTTGTAGCTTTCATCACACTGTCCCAGACTTGAGGGAAATTGCTGGCAGCTTCTGCAGGCATTTCTCATCCGAAATACCAGCGTTCAGGACCTTTATCGATAAGTGCATGAACCTCGAGGTCCCAGACTTACTACCATTCTTCATCAGCCTTTTCTTTTTGGGGTTTAGTTTAGTTTAGAGATACAGCGCGGAAACAGGCCCTTCGGCCCACTGAGTCCGCACCGACCAGCGATCCCCGCACACTAACACTACCCTACACACACTAGGGACAATTTTAAATTTACACAAGGCCATTTACCCCCACAAACCTGTACGTCATTGGAGTGTGGGAGGAAACCGAAGGTCTCAGAGAAAACCCAGGCAGATCACGGGGAGAACGTACAAACTGTACCGGCAAGCACCCGTAGTCAGGATCGAGCCCGAGTCTCTGGCGTTGTATGATAGTAGGCCTACTTCTACGCTGCCTTTGTTTTTTATGTCAGACTATGGTGTCAGTTCAGTAGTATACGCCTGAAGAAAATGGAGACAAATGGATGCACAGAGCACAAAAAATAATCATTGATAATTTAAAATACTTTTAAATGAGTTTAGATAATTATTCTCGTGTTTACAAGTGTTTTGCTTTTTATATTCTTAAATTTAGCGTTTTGAAAAATGTGCTTTCCAATTGCTTTCATATGTGGGAACAGAAACATTTGTGTCGTAATCAACTGGTTTGCCAACTGGTGAAACCAGGCTTATGCCAGATATCAAACGGTCTCTCAGTTGCTTCTTAGCAGGGCTTGTTCTGTCTCTCAATCCCCACCAAACATTACTGATGCACACACTATGATATTCACCCAAAAAGGTCCTGCCATGATGCAGAACTTACCAATGTCAGACTGGAAGGTGACAGCACGATGGCACAGAGGTAGAGTAGCTGCATTACAGCTCCAGAGACCCAGGTTCGATCCTGATTAAGGGTTTTGTCTGTATGGAGTTTATACGTTCTCCCCGTGACCTGCGTAAGTTTTCTCTAGGAAACTACGGTGTCGTTCCACACTCCAAAGCCGCACAGGTTTGTAGGCTAATTGGCTTGGTAGCAATGTAAATGGTCCCCAGCATGTGTAGGATAGTGTTGGTCTGCGCAGACTTGGTGGGCCGAAGAGCCTGTTTTCGTGCTCTATCTCTAAATTAAACCAAAAACGAAACTGATGTCCATATATACATGGCAGCAGCAGGTTTGGGTGGCTGGCTACTGTTGACATTCTTAGGGCCATTAAGAACTATAGAATGCTGAACCTCCCACCATCTGTAGCATCACCAAGCTTAACCAATGGCTAATCATTAACACGTAATTTATGTCCCGTATATATGAAGGAAGATGTGAACCAATTTTCATGCCTTCTGCCAGAAAAGCCCATTCCAATGTAATTAGTTGAGTAGATCTTGCATTAGACAAACTTAAGCAAAGGGCAAATTATCTTTTATGAAAATAGAATTTCATAATTACTCTGTCACTTTGTACTAACATCATCTTCTTCAGAACGAGCAGTAGATAATATAATCCCCTAATTTCATATACGGGTGTAATTGTGGTTCTAATGGTTGGTTATAGGTTCTATAATTGTAATACTCAGTGTAAGCTTCTAGTTAGACATGGATTGATCTGTGAGCTGTGGGCAGGCTGACACCTTTGCCATGTAGGAGTGGGAAATTATGGTTAAATCTATGTCCCATGGAGGTGCTCACCGTTGGTGTTGCAACCCGGAAACGTTGAACCGACACAAAAGCTATAGAGAGTTATAGTTTAGAGAGATACAGCTTGGAAACGGGCCCTTTGGCCTACCCAGTCCCCTCCAATCATCGACCATCCGTTCACACTAGTTCTAGGTTATCCACTTTCCCATCCACTCCCTACACACTGGGGGCAATTTATAGAGACCAATTAACGTTCCAGACCAGAGGAACCCAGAGAACATGGAGGAAACACTCGTGCTCACAGGGAGAACGCACAAACTCCACACAGACAGCACCCCAGGTTAGGATCGAACCCGGATCTTTGGCAACGTGTGGCGGCAACTCTACCGGCTGCGCCACTATCCCACCGGAAAGGTGGTGAACTTATGCCTGAATATCTGTGGCTGTTCATTTGGAATGTGAGAGAATTTGGGGGAGATGTATCGCCTACCTTCAGGCAGTTGAATTTGGAGGTGTGATTTGGACTTCCAGGCTTAGGATTTGAAAGACAAAAGATTGTAAGAGAAGTGAGTAATGGAGTTATGCGGTTTTAGGGACTTGTAAAGAAAAGTTGAAAATACTCAAAGGATCTTGCAAGAATAGGCAGACTTGATGGTACTTGTAACAAACATTTAAATAAATCCTTTAGTTTTATTTTGAGTTTGTGGTCATGCTGCATGACCTTCGCTTAGACCTGATTTAATTATAGTGATACACATGGAGTCATAATCATAGTCATACAGCACAGAAACAGGCCCATCGGCCCATACTGACCAACGTCCCATCTACACAAGTCCCTCCTGCCTGCATTTGGCTCATATGCCTCTAAACCTATCCTATCCATCCACCTGCCTAAATGTTTCTTAAATGTTGCAACAGCACCTGCCTCAACAATCCCCTCATACCTCCTACTTAACTTATAGGCTATATTATTAACATGTTTTGTGGTACTTCAGCCAAAAACATATCAATAAAATGGTAGGAAATGCTGCCAAATGAAAGCTGTATTGCACAAGTGATATTGTTTTATTGTTTCCACAAAGTTGGCATGCAATTATGGCTGGAAAGTAGACAACATGATGAATCTGCAACCATTTCAAAACAAATAGTTGGCAGATTTACTGAAAAATCTGTACGCACGGATATTTCTATCATCAGATTATGCTGTCATTAATACCAGTGAGCAAATGTAAACAAAAATTGGTTCTCTCTGGCAGATATTTATTCTGCTGTTGTCTACCATTGAGCTGTGTCAAGCTGAACTTAGTCCTGCCATTTGGAATCAATGCCCATGGTTCCTGCCCGTCCACACATACCTGAGCAAGATAGAGAAGACCCATCTCACTGACCTTCTTCATCCTAGCCTAAAGTGGCAAATCACTGAGACGCTTTTTGGACAATTTCTTCCCAGCTTCTTCTTCGTATCGAGTCCACACACAAGATTTGAAGTTGTTCAGCCAGAGCTGAACACACTTCTCGACATCTGCATATAATGGTGCCTGTCTTGCGATTCTTGTGCGTGGTGGTGGAAAGATTGGTGGAAACAGGGCTGCGACGTGAATGCTCTTTCCTTGACCCCTCTTCCCAGCTGTTAACAGCCAAGTGAATCATCCTACCACCACTAGAGACCAGTCCTGAACTGCTATCTACCTCATTGGTGACCCTCAGACAATCTTTGCACTAAATGTTATCATGTATCTATACACTGTAAATGGCTCGATCGTAATCGATCGTATTCCAGGTGTCGTCCATCTGGACCACACCTGGAGTATTGTGTACAGTTCTGGTCTCCAAATCTGAGGAAGGACATTATTGCCACAGAGAGAGTGCAGAGAAGGTTCACCAGACTGATTCCTGGGATGTCAGGACTGTCTTATGAAGAAAGACTGGATAGACTCGGTTTATACTCTCTAGAATTTAGGAGATTGAGAGGGGATCTTAGAGAAACTTACAAAATTCTTAAGGGGTTGGACAGGCTAGATGCAGGAAGATTGTTCCCGATGTTGGGGAGGTCCAGGACAAGGGGTCACAGCTTAAGGATAAGGGGGAAATCCTTTAGGACCGAGATGAGAAGGACTTTTTTCACACAGAGAGTGGTGGGTCTCTGGAACTCTCTGCCACAGAGGGTAGTTGAGGCCAGTTCATTGGCTATATTTAAGAGGGAGTTGGATGTGGCCCTTGTGGCTAAGGGGATCAGAGGGTATGGAGAGAAGGCAGGTACGGGATACTGAGTTGGATGATCAGCCATGATCATATTGAATGGCGGTGAAGGCTCGAAGGGCCGAATGGCCTACTCCTGCATCTAATTTCTATGTTCAATGTTTCTATGTAATCATGTATAGTCTTTCCGCTGACTGGATAGCACGCAACAATAGCATTTCACTGTACCTCGGTACACGTGACAATAAATAAAACTAAATTAAACTAAACTGAAAAAAGGGAACTCCGTTGACAACCTTTTCCAGGAGGCAAAGCTGGAGCCTTTCATACCTGTATTGTTGACGAGCTAACATCCATGCTGGAACTTCCTTTACCATAATCACTGAGAGCCTTTATTTTAAAAGCTCACACCCATGTAATTCTAAATGATAACTAAGTTGTAATTCTAAATGACTCAGAACTGCTGGGAACGTTTTCACGTGGACCCATAGATGTTGTGAGCACTGGCTCTATATTTTTTGATTAGTCCAGGAGTCAGGGGTCATGGGGAGAAGGCAGGAGAATGGGGTTGACCGGGAAAGATAGATCAGCCATGATTGAATGGTGGATTAAACCTGAATTCTGCTCCTATCATTTATGAACCCATGAACTTATCTGCAATCAGCATTGGCGATGAAGCTGATCTTGACTGGTTCTCAGACTTTGAACGCCTAAACCCCCAAATGTAGCAGGTAGAGCATTAACAAGGGATAGCCTGTCTGTCTAGCCCTCATCGAGGTAAAACTTCAGTTGGTCTTTGCTCAGCAACAGACTGCTCGGCAAAAATCATAAATTTATTCTGAACTGATGCTCAGAAAGAAAACATGGACTCTTTGTGTACACTTATGAAAAGTCAGCCAATAAGGAACAATAGAATACATTTTACATTTGTCTCACCGTGTAACCTCCTTCCAGGAGTCACTTTTTTTAAAATATCCCGGACAAAATAATAGCTGTGCAAAATGATTTTCCAATTGCATGCTTTTAGTTGATAAGCCTTTGATTTTATTCAGTAAATATGCCTCCGAAACCTTAGAACTGATGCCAATATTTTTATAGTTTGACCCATGAGGATTAACAGAGTGTTCCAACTGATCATAAGGTCATAAGGGATAGGAGTAGAATTAGGCCATTCGGCCCATCAAGTCTACTCCAGCATTCAATCATGGCTGATCTATCTCTCCCTCCTAATCCCATTCTCCTGCCTTCTCCCCATAACCTCTGACACCTGTACAAATCAAACCAACCTCTAGTTCTTAAATTCCCTTACTAAATGTCTCAGTTTCTTTACCATTTTCTCATATTCTCAGTTATAGATTTTGGTAATACTCCATTTCAGATCCTAGAATCATAGAATGATACAATGTGAGTGTATTTATCTGAGGCATAGCACCCATGCTGGGTTTTATTTGATGGAATCTCCTGCCTTCTCCCCATGACCCCGCTCTTCCTCTTCCCCTCAGCCCTGCAGTTTTCTTCTTTATCCAATTCCCCTTTCAATGTTATTAACAAATTGCTTCCTTAAGCCCCTTGGAACTAACAGAGGGCGTCTCCATTTCATTAAGGTGGTGCCTACAGTTGTAGGTATCTCACAGACTTCATATTGAACCAACACATGGGAACGCAGCCTTCCTAGTTGGTGACTGTGCCAAAGTGAGACGCCATCTCATTCATTCCAGATTAGAATTACTGAATACAAGATTTATTCTGCTTTCATTACTTACTTTAAATCTGCCACATTTACCACTCAATGTAATGTTTAAATATGTTGAACTTTAGTGTGAAATCTCCATTTAAAACATCTCCGCACCCACCCACCAGCCACTGTATAGTCTTTATATCTACATATATTAACCTGCTCTCACCCGTCTGAAGAAAGGTCTGGACACAAAACGTTACCGATTCCTTCACTCCAGAGATGCTGCCTGTCCCGCTGAGTTACTCCAACATTTTGTGTCTAACCTGTTCTTCTTGATTTGTTGAAGAAAGCAATTGGGATATTAATGATTAAGTGTTCCATTTGCCAAAATTAGTGGGAAAAATATCCACGTATAATGAATTAAAAAAAAAATCCCCCACTGACTAGCAACCAAAATCTATCTCTATGAAAATATTTTTGCATCAGTATAATTATTTCACGTCAGATTTGATTATACAGAATCCGTCTGAAGAGGGATCTCGATCCATAATATCACCCATTCCTCCCTCCAGCGATGCTGCCTGTCCCGCTGAGTTACTCCAGCATTTTGTGTCTGTCTTCGCTTTAAACCAGCATCTGCAGTTCCTTCCTGCACAGTATATACATATGTATTGACATATTGAGATCAGGCCATACAAATCATAACAGACATGATTACATTTCTCTGAACTACATGGTCTAGCAAACTCCCCCACACTACTTGTTGATTCAGATGTCCTTCAGAGCCTCCCTTAATAAAGTCACAATTATTTTCTTATAGTCTTTAAAAGAGTTGATACTGGCCACTCACTACCTTTGCTCTCAGGGTGTATTTTCATGTAAGGGTTAAAACATGTCTGTGACAAAATTTGCGAGTTTGCAGCAAACACCACCCAGGCTGAGAAAGGTTATTTTAGGAAAAATAATAAGTAAACAATGAGCCTTTGAGATCTGCAGCTGTAAAACATGCAGTAAGCTCATTCAATGAGACCAACTTGTTTATCAAAGAAGGTGATTTGAACTAGCTTGGCGCCTAGTGCAGTAAAATAGCTTTGTATGGTAAATAAATTGTTTCTATGTGGGAGGGTGGCTGATCTTTTTTTTTCAAATGTAGCTGGCAGCTGCTGTTTGTAGATTAGGAAGAAGCGGGGACTTATTGATTATATAAATGTATCTGCAAGTGAGCTCATTAGATTTCATTAGGGCCTCCTCCATTGTCAGAGTGAGGCCCAGTGCAAATTAGAGGAACAGCACCTCATATTTTGCTTGGGTAACGTACACCCCAGCAGTATGAATATTAACTTCTAATTTCATGTAACCCTTGCTTTCCCTCGCTGTCTAACCCTACCCCCATCCTAGTTCGCTGATCAGATTCACTGTCCTCCTGATTAATTTTACTGTTTGTAAGCCACCTTGTCACCTTCTCCTCAGCCAACAATGAACTATTGTATTAAAGAAGGAACTGCAGATGCTGGAGAATCGAGGGTTACACAAAAAGCTGGAGAAACTCAGCGGGTGCAGCAGCATCTAAGGAGTGATCACTCCTTAGATGCTGCTGCACCCGCTGAGTTTCTCCAGCTTTTTGTGTAACCAATGAACTATTGTACATTTCCTTGATCATCGTCTGCTTTGATCTGTCTTTTTCACACTTTACCCTTCCATAATCTCCAATTTCCCTCTCCCTTGACGCTCATTCTGAAGAAGGGTCTCAACTCGAAACGTCATGCATTCCTTCTCTCCAAAGAAGCTGCCTTTCTCGCTGAGTTAGTATTTTCATGTCTATCTTCGGTGTAAACGAGCATCTGCAGTTCCTTCCTCCTCATGTAGGATTGCTGGTTTAAACCGAAGATAAGCACAAAATGCTGGACCGCGGGACAGGCAGCATCTCTAGAGAGAAGGAATGGGTGACGTTTCCGGTCGAGATTAGTCAGGGGAAAGGGAAACAAGAGATTTAGACGGTGATTTAGAGATATAGAACAAATGAATGAAAGAATTGCAAAACAAGTAATGATGATAAAGGAAACAGACCATTGTTAGCTGTTTGCTGGGTGAGAACGGGAACTCGGTGTGACTTGAGTGGGGGAGGGATGGAGAGAGAGTGGATAAAGGGGTTACTTGAAGTTATAGTCAATATTCATACCTGGGCTGTAAGCTGCCCAAGCAAAATATGAGATGCTGTTATTCCAATTTGCAATTAGCCTCACTCTGACAATGGAGGTGGCCTGGGACAGAAAGGTCTTTGTGGGAATGGGAAGGGGAATTAAAATGTTTAGCAACCAGGAGATCAGGTAGGCCTAGGTGGACTGAGCGAGACCTCCCCCACACAAGTCGCACCAGGCTCCCGTTCTCACGCAGCAAACAGCCAACAAAGACACACTTCCCTCACCATCGTCACTCTCCTGCACATCGCCCATTCATCCGTTCCACATATCTCCACATCACTGTCTATATCCCACGATTCGCCCTCCCCCAACCAGTCCGGAGAAGGGTCTCAACCCGAAACGCCATCCATTCCCTCTCTCCAGAGATGCCGCCTGTCCCGCTGAGCTACCCCAGCACCCTTTGTTCGTCTTTGGTCCAAACCCGCATCTGCAGTTCCTTCCTACACATCCGTGAGTATAACAGGTAGTGCAAAGAGAGAAAGAGGAAGTGTTAAAGAAGGAACTGCAGATGCTGGAGAATCGAGGGTTACACAAAAAGCTGGAGAAACTCAGCGGGTGCAGCAGCATCTAAGGAGCGAAGGAGATAGGCGACGTTTCGGGTCGTGTCTGAAGAAGGGTCTCGACCCGAAACGTCGCCTATCTCCTTCGCTCCTTAGATGCTGCTGCACCCGCTGAGAAAGAGGAAGTTCCTTCCTACTCATTCGGTTTCCCCTTGGACCGGGATCCAGAATGGCACCAGGACCCCAGACTTCTCTAGGTCAGGCCACTGTTAAGGAGTTCCCAGAGTGCAGTGAAAATGCATGAGACTCACTGTTTTATCGTTGTGTTTTAATAATTTTTTTAATATTTTAAAGTTTTATGTCGTTGAAGTGTTCTTTCTCTACCATTGTTACAAATACTCAAAACCTGCTTGTATCATTACTATGTGCTATGTGGCACAGTAGTGTAGCAGTAATTAGACCTGCTGCCCTACAGCACTACAAACCAGGGTTCAATTCTGACCTTGGGTGCTAGGTCTGTGTGGAGTTTGCACGTTCTCCCTGCGCCCGCTGGGTGCTTCAGTTTCCTTGCACAGCCCAAAGACGTGAGGGTTTTTAAGGTTAATTGGTCTCTGTAAAATTGCCCCTCGTGTTGGGTGTCGATGAGAAAATGGGATAATGTAGAACTAATGTGAACTAGTTCTACATTCTACTAGTGAACTAGTGTGTTTGATGGCCAGCATGGATGAGTCTGTTTCTGTGCTGTATCGCTTAAAAACAAGGAATTGGGGCACAGCGAACTCAAATAATCTGATTTGTTTTTCCTGGGATATTTATTTGCTTTACTATATATACCTTGTATATACCTTGTGTATATATATATATATATATATATATATATATATATACATGCGTACTCTTTTATTGCTACATTGGTGCAAACGTGGCACCGTAGTTTTTTAAAGACATTTTAAGAGCGTCTACTTTCTCGTCCGTGGCTACGTGTGGAATGTTTGTGCTTTATGTTTCTTGTTGGGTCATCGTAGTACTGTGAATAATGGGAATGTGCTCCATTTTATAATAATTTAGAATATGACTGGGGTGCTCCATATCTTGAACTGGACTGCTATCAATACAGAGTTAAAAAATGCATGTGGGGTAGCATAGATGAAACCACTAGCGGCGACTATATTGCAAATATATTTTACAAACCACACCGCTTTTTTGTTAATTACACCAGGGTATTAACTTGCAAACTATTGGATGTTCATTATTAAAAAATCAGTGTAGTTGACTGTATTTTGGATTCCATTAACACAAATAACATTTAACAAAATTGCACCGTATAAATCCACGCTTACCTGTCCCTTTGCTAGCCGGTCATAAATAGCAATGAAAAAGGTCGTAAATCCTACGTCGACAAAAGTGGAAACGGTAAACCTACAGGTTATAGTTTCCTTGTAATTATTAGCAAAAGTAGGAGAGTACAATAGACTTATCACCAGTAATTTGGGATTTTCAGCTATGTTATGATCTATAGCTGAACGGCGCCAATTTCCGCAAGAGTAAATTTGGGAAATATTATTTCGTTAGCAGGACAGGAAAAGAACTAGTTAATCACGACACACCCCCAATAATCATTTCTCAGGTGGCCACTTTACTACTTGTGAATCCAGTTGCAGAACTTGAGAGCTATTGGGAAATGTTTGAACAGTCAGGTCATATAGTCAACTGGGCAACTTGGCCAACTGGGCACAATGGAAAAATCCCAGGACCTTTTTGATGCCAAAAGATTATCACTAAGTAGGTGAAGTTCACAAATTAAAGGAGTAGAATTAGGCCATTCGGCCCATCGGGTCTGCCATTCAATTATGGCTGATCTCTGCCTCCTTATCCCATTTTCCTGCCTTCTCCCCGTAATGCTTGACACCTGTTCTAATCAAGAATGTATCTAGAAATTTGCCTTAGAAATATCCACTGATTTTGTCTCCACAGCCCTCTGTGGCAATGAGTTCCACAGATTAACTACCCTCTGATTAAAGAAGTCCCTCATCATCTCTGGTCCTAGACTCTCCCAACTGTAGAAACATCTTTTCCACATCCACTCTATATAGGCCTTTCATTACTCTGTAAGTTTCAATGAGGTCCCCCCTCAACCTTCTAAACACCAGCGAGTGCTGTCAAACCTCATCATATGCTAACCCACTCATTCCTGGAATCATTCTTGTAAACCTCCTCTGGACCCTCACCAGAGCCAGCACATCTTTCCTCAGATATAAGGCACTGCCCTACAACCTTGTTTGACAGCCACGTATCATGTTAGAGACCATTGGGCAAATAGCAAGGGTTGTACAATGTCCATTCAAAACCGACCAGTGCTATTCCCTCAGCTGCAAGTATTTTTCACAATTCAACAATGTGAATCCTCTATATGTGTGAGGGGAGATCTTCAAGTAGTGCAGAATTCTCTTAATAATGTGCTAAAGTCTTAAGTAATGGTAGGATTCTTGATCCATGTACCACCATTGATTACCCTAGGAAAGCCAATGCATTATGCAGCTTAAGGTAGGGAATGTGTAAAATAGTAACGTAAAAATTAAAAAAAATCATAAATAGCCCACAGATGTTGCTCTTGGATAAAACTTAAAGACAATGTCCTAGTCTATTGAGGTTATATGACAGGAAGATGTAGAAACAAGGAACTGCAGATGTTGGTTTTCAAAAAATGACACAGAGTGCTTGAGTAACTCAGCAGATCAGGCAGCATCTCTGGAGAACATGGAAAGGTGACTTTCCAGGTTCTGACCCAAAACATCACCTATCCATGTTTTCCAGAGATGCTGTTTGTCCTGCTGAGTTACTCCAGCACTTTGAGTCATTTTTTGAAAACCAACATTTTTTAGGTTATAAAACGTTTCTCGATCCATCTTGGCAGTGGACGTATTGGTTGGGCGTTGCAGTGCTCTGCTTGAATATGGCTTTGGATGCATATCATGAACCAAAAGTGAAGGGAATAGATATTGTTACCAAGCAGACAGCCTCAAACATCTATGCTGGTCTGCATAAAATGTAGGATTGGCACAGTTCCAGTGCATTATTATAAACTACAAAGGACATGGGCATTCATCTATATGATTCCATCTACATTGTGGCAATCTCACATGCACCTGCTGAACATTGATGGAGAGAAAACCTCTTTGTATCATGAAGATAGCTGGTCTATTGTCCTCAAAGTTGTTTGGATGCAATCAGTACCACCCAACGCTGTTGGAGACTGTGCAATATATGCAGCGTGCAGTACCATCCCTACCTACTTCTGGCTGTTTCAGTTATGATTTTGTGAGATATTATCAGTTGCGGCCTTTATCCACAGACAGCAAACTGATTAATGGAGAGATGCAGCCTTATCCTCCTTAATAAAATGGTGCAACAGTGTGCGGTCGTGTTTTACAGACCCCAAGGGCTGTAGAAAACTTTGTTTCATTGAGTTTTAGAAACTTCAAATACAACTCTATGAGGTCAACCCCTGTTGCTGGGGGAATTCTTTTTCCGAGTTGCTGCAGCTGCAATTAAGAGGCAGTGTTAATGTTTATCATCTACTGTTGCAAATACTTCGGAGGCAGTTGAGCATTGAAATAAAATCGCTAAGGCTTTTTTTCACCAGCAGCAACAGTATTGCAATTAAAGTTGACTCCACAAGCATCTCCACATTAATTTCTTCCATTTTCCTGTAAATAACAGTGGATCTGTCAGTTACTGACCTGAATCAGTTCTTTCAGAAGGACATCAAGAGTCTTATGATCTGCATATGAATAGTAAGATTGAACGAGAACTTACCAGTTCGAAGGTTGATCTTTATTTCATGAGGAGTCGAAGTGAGGGATTTCGTGAAGAGCCCGCCGGCGCGCATGCTCGACATACTTCAAAGTAGCGGCGTGGAATCACAGAACCAACAATAGAAATGACTTCGCATAGTATGATTGAATTGACTAAGATTACCAGATGAAGGTGATTGAGGGTTGGGCGAGGAGGGCACGAAATCCCTCACTTCGACTCCTCATGAAATAAAGATCAACCTTCGAACTGGTAAGTTCTCGTTCAATCTTACTATTTCATTTCGGAGTCACGTGAGTGACTTCGTGAAGACTTCAAAGCTTCTGTGATTACACGCCCTGGACCATGTCCATGCTGACACACCACTACCAGGGATGGATGGGAGGAACAAACTGGCTCAATAGCTCATACTGCAAAACAAAAGCATATTTATTAATAACAAATCAAAAACCCCTCATGCGGGGACATCTCCACGTTCTTGACCTGCATTCAGCACGGCTTCTGCGAACTGTAGAGGAGCAGCAACAGGCTTGTTATAAAAACGCTGGAACACAGCTTCATTCGCCCATCCTGCTGTGGCGAGAATTTGGTCCATGGGCACCTCCATGACCCTCGCCGCTGACGTCGATGCAGCCCTGGTGGAATGAGACTTGAACACATTAGTGTCGATACCTGACTTACCCAAGACGACTCGAAGCCACCTGGATATCGTCTGGACTGTCACTCGATGATGAGGTCTCTTATGAGTGACAAGCAGGTATCTCTCCATTCCTCTGATGCGTGCCGTCACCTTGACATAGTGGCGGATATGTGAGGCTAAACATAGCCTAGCATCTGCGGGGTATGCCGGGAACTTCAGCTGCAGCCCTGTGCACCCAGGTCTATGCTGCTTTAGTAGCTCGTCAACGAAAAAGACTACTTCTGTAGGGGTAGATGTCATTCTGTCGACACGCAGTTTGTGTAGTGTCTGTACCCTCTGAGCTGAAGTCAGCGCTAGTAACATCACCAGCTTCATGGTGAGTTGGTCCAGTTGGAGCCCTTCCATGGGAGACCACGTCCTGAGCAGGGTTAATACGTCCCTGACATCCCAGGTGATATTATAGCGTGGTGTAGGCGGATTCATATTGAATATACCCCGCATGAGTCTGGACACTAGCCTGTTGGATCCTACCCCAATCTTGAGGTAGAATGATAGCGCACTTCTGGCGCTGTTGATGGCACTGTAACTTAAGTGTTCATCATGGTGCAACCCCGCGAGGAATTCCAGGACGTCGGTTATTGTCACGTCATCGTACGTGATGCGAGAGCGGCTGCAGTAGGCTTCCCACTTCTTAATATGCGAGCGGTATCTTCGCCTTGTGGACTCTCGACACGACGCCCCGATGGTATCCATGGTCCGAGCCGAGAGGCCGTATTGGACTAACGGCCTGTTCAGAACCTGCAAGCCAACAAATTTAAATAGCCATGGCAGGGATGTGGCTCCCCTGACACAGGGTGAGTAACCAATTGTGGGCAACCCTTCAAAAGGACCCAAGGTTCGTTGAGCATGTCAAAGACCACCGGATACCAAGGCTGTGTGGGCCAGTCGGGTATAATAAGGATGCCCTTGGCAGCATCTGCCTGAATCTTTCGCAATACCCGACTGATGAGGCAAAACGGAGGGAAGGCATAGAAAACCCAATTCCCCCAGTCCAGCGAGAATGCATCTAGCGCTATTGCCCCAGGATCTGGTTCCCATGAAACGTAGGCTGGTACCTGATGGTTCAACCGTGACGCAAAAAGGTCAATGTCCGGTTTACCAAATTTGGCTGTGACTTTAGCAAAAATCTCAGGATGCAACATCCATTCAATGTTGTCATTAAATTTGCGTGACCTGGTGTCCGCCACAGTATTAAGCTCACCTGGCAAATAGGTAGCTGAAATCCAAATGTCTCTTTGAATACACCAGAGCCAAATTGAGTTAGCCAATTTGTCACACGAAACTGACCTGGTACCACCCATATGGTTTAAATATGCCACAGCTGTGGTGTTGTCTATTTGGAGACGGACGTGTGCTCCAACAAGCTTGGAACAATATGCACGAAGTCCGTGGAATGCTGCCAGCAACTCCAAATAGTTAATCCCTTGAGTCAACAACATCGATGCCTCAAGGGTGTCCCATCTACCCCCACAACTAGAGCAATTATCAGTAGCTCCCCAGCCATTGGAGCTTGCATCAGTCTGTAAATATACCACCGGATTAGCCTCCCTGACAGGCTTAAATGAGTTGCTAATGTGACACACCCACCATTGCAACTCAGTTATCGCTTCGGACGGCAGCTGCATAGATCGATCGTAATGACCAGCGTTCCATTTTAACGCAGTAATTTTAGCTCTTTGCAAATTCTGATAATGCAAAGGTCCATATCGTGCTGCCGGAAACAAAGCCACTAACTTGCCAATTACTGTGGCTGTATGCCGAATCGATGGTATATTGGTGCCAATTAAATCTCTGCACACCTTAGTGACTTCCTCAATTTTGTTAATTGGTATAGTTATCCTCATGCTCATTGAGTTCACCGTGAACCCTAGGTAATTAATTACCTGGGCAGGGCAGAACTTTGATTTCTCTGGATGGACAATGAATCCTAATTGTTGAAATATATTGACAGCAGCTGCAACACCCTGTTCAGCCAATTGCAGGGTGTGGCCCACAATAAAGACATCATCTAAATAGGCCATAACTATATGATGTCGTTGTCTCAAATAAGCCATGATTGGCTTCACCAATTTAGTGAACAATCTAGGGGCTGTAGTAAGCCCATTAGGCAAAGCCTTATACTGCCAAAGTTGCCCCATCCAGATAAATTTCAAAAACCTTCTATCATCTTTCTGGATGGATACTGAATAATATGCATCCCTCAAATCAATGCATGCCATAAAGCAGCCATGAGAAATCAATGATTTGGCTGTTTCAAACGTATCCATTTTAAAATGAGTATATGTTACAAACGTATTCAAACGGGTTAGATCAATAATGACACGACAGCCTCCATCCTTCTTAGGTCTAGTAAATATGTTCGAAACAAATTCAATCGGCTCATGCACTGTTTTCTCAATCACACCCTTCTGTTCCAAACTTAAAATTTCCTTGTAACCTGCTGCCTGTTCTGCAGCAGACAATTTGAACGTACGACCAGGCATGTGCTGGGATGGAGGAATGTCGCCATTAATAAACTCAATTTTATGCCCCTGAATATTCCGCAACACATACTCATCACCAGTAAAATTACCCCATGCATCCAAAAACAACCGTAAACGACCACCAACATGGGAAGTTAAACAGAGAGAAAAGAGAGAACCAGACCCCCTCACCTCCGTGGTTACCGGCGGTCCTTGACACGTGTGGGTGGCCGTGGAGGTGCTGGGTTGGCTTGAGGGCGCGGCGTCTTCGATTTCCAAAAAGGTCTCTGCCGACCCTGTCCTAAAAAAGACCCTTGGTGCTGGTTCTGGTGTTGTTGTCATTGTGGAGCTAGAGGGTGAGTCCTCGTCGAGGCACTGGCCGACCCTCGTGAGCGAATGTATGGAGCTTTTGAGCCGGACGGTGTGGGGGCACTCTTAGAGCGCATGATCCCCACCGTTTTGGCTTGTTCGTCAAGCTCTTTGACTCTCTTCGAGAGGTCCTCACCAAAGAGCTGACGGGGCGGCGGCGGCGGCGGTGGTTTGCACAATCCTGCAAACTTCGGGTTGAGTGCTGGGCGGATGCTGTTTTTGCGAAACCCGTTGATTTCGTGCTGGGTCGCGCACAATAAGGCCAGAGCATCTTCCTGGTCCAAATTCAGCTCGTCCTCGTCCACCGACCGCGCAAAGGCGGTAATACCGGCCGTGAGGAGTTTCAGGATCCGCTGCAATTGTAGCTCTTGTTGACGGATAGCCGCACTGATGTTGCCCCATATTGGCGTATTGACCACAGGCACGTTGAGGGAGTTGCAGTTTGATGGAGCCTCGTGACGGCTCATAGCCTGGATGAGGACTTCTTCCTGCAGCACCTGATTATTAAGAAAGTCCACTGTGGCTGCCAGCTTTGAATTGAGAGGAAGACCAGCCGTATGTGGGGCCGCGAATTTGGTCGCCACATCCAAAAGTTCCTCCGCTGGCACCTCCACCGGAGGTGGTACGGGATCCACCAGAACCTCCTCCTCGTGCTGCTCCAGGCTGATAGTAGATGTTGGTGAAGACGCCCTGTGCCTGTTGCTGCCCTGCTGTTGTTGACGTTGAAGCAGGAGCTCCAGCAGCCGCTCCATACGGTCAATACGCCCTTCACCCTGAACACTCAGGTGGTCGGAGTCCTCCGGCTCTGAAAAGAAAACCGGGCTCCTGTCATCGGCCCGCACCTCGTCGAGGCCCTGCCGGTGCCGGTAGTTGTCGCTAACAGCCGCCGAGGCGAAACTGCGCGATTCCTGCGCGGGCGTGTTCAATCGCCTCCGTTTAGCGAGAGCTGAAGCCGCTGCCACTAAGGGCACATGCGGCGAGGTGTCGGCCCCAGCCGAAGCATGGCTGCCTGGGGCCCGCGCAGTCTTGCCGGCTGCCCACATCGTGGACGTTGCCGACGCATGGTGCCGCCCACCCATCCATGGGGGGCTCGGCGACCGCGACGAGACCCGACCCAACCGACCCGTCCCGGCGTCGAGAGTCGGGGTGTACCGGCTGGACCTCACAGCCGCCCCGGGTCTCGCCCTGGAACCTGACCGCTCCTCCGCGACAGGCAATGCCTTAGCCCTAACAGGGTTAGGCTTCTGGGCTCCTCCCCTCCCCCTTCTCGGAGGGCTGAGTGGAACAGGCCGTGCAACGGCACGCACCCTGCTCGAGGTCGCCAGCGAGCCCGCTGACAACCTGACTGCCATGGCAGGGCCCCCCTGCTCTGGCGGCACACCACACTCCTCCTCGTCGAACTCCTCCGAGCTGTGGTGTGCTGGCGGATCTGGACCTGTGAACACAGGGCATAACCCACATCTCCGCCTGAGTCCCGGCCTGCGCTGCAGGTACTGCCGATGGTAAAGGCCCCGGAACTGTTGACCGGCGAACTCGTCCTGACGTCCTCCGGCCCTTCGAACTCCCATCCATGTCCTTGCTGCAAGACATAATCAGACAACAAGGACCACCAACTAAAGGTGGAATACTCACCTCCGTGGCCCCTTATGAAGGGCTGGCGAGGAGCGCGCTCCACCGCCAGCCGTCGCAGCAACGCGTTACGACGATATGTCGAGCATGCGCGCCGGCGGGCTCTTCACGAAGTCACTCACGTGACTCCGAAATGAAATTGTATTGTCATTCCTCTGCCTTTTTGCAGTGGCTAGCCAATTCAAGGTCCCCTCAATAAGAAAAACAAATTGGCCTTAGGCACAAAATCAGTGGTCCCTGTTCTTTTGCAATGTTGGTCTCCGTATAATCTATTGCATCTAGAAATTTCAATTAGGAAAATTGAATGGAGCTATATATGTGTATATATATATATATATATATATATATATATATATATATATATATATGTATATATATATATGTATATGTATATATATACACACACACATATACACACATACATACATATATATATACATACATACATATATCTCTGATATTCACTGATTACATACCTCACATATTAATTATTTGAATGAAATATATATACTTCAAATGCATCTTGCAGGCTTACGTTCCACAATAATGCATCAAAAACAATTGTTTAAAGGTAAATCCAAAAACAAATAGTGAAAGCTTAATGGTCGATGGCAGATCACATTGGTAAAGGTTGGTAATGAGTTCCTGGTACATTATAGCTATATTATTTGAAGTGTACCGTGGGTGACTTTTGTGCACAATTGCTTAACGCAGCATCTCTTTCAGCTAGATCGCTAACGACGGCAATACTATGTTGACTAGGGCAATGTTGCAAATATTCTGTGGGACCTATTAAAAGGCCGGCACTGATTATTTAGAGCATCTGATGATCCTGTGCCTTAAATACCGTGTTACTGAGAACCCTAATATTTGTGAATGGTTCATTTATTGAAACAAGCAGGTTGCGTCAAGTATTGGTTGAGTGCGTAGATCTGAATGGTGCATCAGTGAAGGCCTCTAACAAGTGAAGGCATATAACATGTGGCACAGAAATAGTTCATGCAGCTCAAGTCTGTTTCATTTGAACCCCTGAAAGCAGCTGATCCCAAGCTCCTGAGCAATATGAGGTTTACTAAGAAGTGCAACAGGAAAGGAAAGAATTGATGGCAAAAATGAAAGTGGAAATCACCGAGAAAAGAAGCTGTAATTTTAACAAGCTAGCACCTGCACGGCTGCAAATGTTAGCTTGTCAAATACTTAAAACAAACTATTCAAAATACATAAAACAAATGATTGAAAAAGAATCCCATCTCTTTCAAAAAGTAGTGTTACGTTTGGTCGCCTTGAAACGATGTGCGCGTCTTGTTTTTAGCTTCAGCTATTGTACAGTGTTGTGCCTTATTCCAAATTGGATGTCATAGGGGTGTTGATGGATCAAGAGACATTTCTGTTTGGATACCCTGAAGGGTTTTGTGGCATGTGTGTGAATTGCTACATTTGACATGCCCTCCACTTTTGAAGTTATCAACAGTGAAGTTGACCATTCCCAAAGTACACGAGTACCTCAAGATACATGGGTTAATTTATTCCCCTGTTGGGCTGTGTACAGAAAAATAGCTGGTCCCTACCTAGAAACATTCCCATCACGTAAGATACTTGAATGAGGTGTTAATCGTGATTGCCAGTAGTGGTACAACTCAGATGGCTGAGGATCCTGGTCGGCCAAAACTGGACATACTTGAGTTACAGCCTCCTGCAAAGTGAGGCCTGTCGTAGCCAGGTAATCAGTCAAAGATCCAGTTTAGTCTGCGTTGTGTGTATTTGCCACAAATCCCTTCACTCCTCCCACAAAATGAATATATTTAATAAAATTATTCTAATTAATAAATTACCAACACGCTCTCAGGAAATTCCAGTGCTATTGATTGTTTAAATGCCTTGGCAATATGTTAAAATGCTTCCATTTACCTCCATATTGATAGTGCCATTTACCATTTTTGTCTAGATACCTGTTTCTCACCAACCTTTGAGTGCTCCATGAATTGGCCTTATGAGCTGTAAATAAGTCTTGGAAGTAAATATGCATGGCACAGAGCATTTGCAAGACTCACTTGCTTGGTATAATTCTTCTTCCTCTTGCCTATGGCGTGCGCAGCCTAAATTTGTAGGACAACTTGTTCTATTTGATCTTATTTGATTATGCACGCTGGGTTGATTACATTCGTCGATACAGGGCGGACCACGTGAAGGTTGCAATCTTCCACCCCGCTTGTTATCATTTTAGAGATGGTACACATGTCAGTGCCTTTAAACTATTCTGTGCAATGCTATGTACGAAACAAGCCCTAAGAGATGCTAACATTCATAAGAGATTAACTGCATAGCATCAAGCTATGAGATTAATTACATTACTGTTTAAGCTTATTTTCATTGTATGCTTTGTAGGTTTCAATGGCTGAAAATAACATACCTCTATACACTACTGCTTCCATGGGAAATGCCACTGTAGCCACAATGGTGAGTGCTATCCATGAGGAGCTAAATGGTGCAGTGGAGCATTCAAATAGCAACGAGAGTGACAGCAGTCCAGGACGTTCCCCACTGCAAGCAATGTGAGTATTTAAGTCTTGCTTCTGCTCGCTTCTTTGCTTGAATCATTTTTTAAAATGCAATAATCTTCTCTAAGTTCTCTGTAGTCAGAATCGCAAAATAGATGGTTGTTGTAAGGAACTGATGACTCGTTTATCTGTCCTCTTTTTCCTTCTCTGTCGGTCTATTACCATGTAGTCACTTTTGTAAGCCAAAGACTCAAAGGTATGAGCAGTGACTTATAACAGATAACACAGCATCTAACAGAGTTTGTGCAGTTGTGCCAAACATTAGCCATTTATTTCTGACCTACTGCTATTTTGACTGAGGCACGGATATTGTTACAGATACCAACTGCCTTTGGTTCCTTTGCCCAAGTAGCCATATTCATAATGTACAGAGTACAGAGAAGACCATACACTTCTGCATATTCTCATCTATATTGGCCACAACGATTATCTACAGCCTCCTTCAGAAAATACCATTATACGTTTTTGATCATTTTTCACCAAAATATGATAGGCAATAGACAATAGGTGCAGGAGTACATCATTCGGCCCTTCGAGCCAGCACCGCCATTCAATGGGATCATGGTTGATCATCCCCAATCAGTACCTGCCTTCTCCCCACATTTCCTGACTCCGCTATTTTTAAGAGCCCTATCTAGCTCTCTCTTGAAAGCATCCAGAGAACCTGCCTCCACCGCCCTCTGAGGCAGAGAATTCCACAGACTCACCACTCTCTGTGAGAAAAAATGTTTCCTCGTCTCTGTTCTAAATGGCTTACTCCTTATTCTTAAACTGTGGCCCCTGGTTCTGGACTCCCTCAACATTGGAAACATGTTTCCTGCCTCTAGCGTGTCCAAGCCATTAACAATCTTGATTATTCAACAACGCAATGGGTTCTGGTTGGATTTGGTGTATATTCTGATCGGTTTGGGTCTTGCCATGACCCAAGGCTGACCACTGTGAGAGCAGATGACTCACATTTCATGGGTACCAAGCCAGCAGGACAGAACTTGTTGACAAGGAACTGCAGATGCTGGTTTCCAAAAAAAAGACACAAACATGCTGGAGTAACTCGGCGATCTGGCGCGCCGAGTTACTCGAGCACTTTGTGTCAGACTGTAGAGATTAATTGCCACGGAAACCATCAGCACATTGTATTTTTAATCCATTTGTCTGTCTTCTTCTTATCGGGTCCACATCACATGATTAGAAATTGTTCAGCCAGAGCTGAACACGCTTCTCGGCATCTGCATACAATTGCGTCTTGCGCTTCTTGTGCTTTTTGTGCGTGGTGGTGGAAAGATTGGTGGAAACTGGGACGTGACGTGAACGCTCTTTCCTTGACCCCATTAGTCTGTTAAAGGAGTAAAAAATAAATTTAAATGAAAAATGATATCACTTAACATCGAAGAACTCGGCATGTTGTGCACCAATTTATTTTGATACCCTTCTATTTCGTGCAAACTACTTCAACAATCCATGGTTTGGATCAACAGTAAACCACAGCCACCACCTTTCTCTGCTGCCGTAACGTGTAACTGACCACTGGCAAATATATTTGTGGGCTGTCTGTACCTTGTCCTTTCGTAACAAGGCCTTGACCTCCATTCATTAACTCCCAGGCACTGTAACTGTGCTGAGGAAGCTAACATGTGGGGACTTCCAAGTACAAAACCATATCCT
Source organism: Raja brachyura (assembly GCA_963514005.1). The sequence continues at coordinate 43,255,498 of OY740796.1, forward strand.
ACCACACCCCAGCTACTGCCTGCTTCGTGTTCTAACAGGCTGCACCACCCAATACAGAATGTTCTGAAGAAAATGATGCGCCCTTTTTAAAGCTGAGTTTGGTTGCTTGTAAATGCTTTCTAAAAGGGTTTCATTTTCACCAAAGTACACTTCTGTGTGAGATGTAAACCATTTTTATTTGATATGGTTGTGCGTGTTTTTTTTGGCTGCTGCAACTGTAAGAACCAATAGTAACTTTAAAACAAAATGGTGGCGCGTTCTCAAAAATGCAAAAGATTCGATCCCAACTATAGGGTGGTACGGTGGCACTGCTGCCTTACAGCGCCAGAGACCCGGGTTTGATCCGGACTATGGATGCTGTGTGTACGGAGTTTGTATGTTATGTATCCCTGTGACCCGGGTGGCTTTTCTCCGGTTGCTCCGTTTTCCTCCAACACTCTAAAGACATGTTTGTTGGTTAATTGGCTTCTGTAAATTGTCCCAAGTGTGTAGGACAGACAAAGGACAAAGGACATTTATTGTCTCACACACCCATTGGTGCAGTGAAATTTGAGTTGCTATTTGCTGCACACCAATAAAAATAAAGCACAACATTAAAGAAGAATTTAACAATAAACATAAAAAAAATCCCCCTACAATGGTTCCCACTGTGAGGGAAGGCAGCAAAGTCCAGTCCTCTTCCTCTTGTTCACCCCGTGATCGGGGCCCATTTGAGGCCTCCGTAGTCGCCGCGATGCCGACAGTGCTGGAGAACTGGATTATCACTGGTCGGCATGGATTCAGTGGGATGAAGGGTCTGTTTCCACGCACTAACTCTGAAGTGTAAAATCTAAATCTGGTTTGAAGTCAAAGCTGGATTTTAACTTTGACAAGAACTGTAAAGGAACACGTATTACATTTTAGATTTTTTTAAAATGTTTTAAGTGATAAGATGAAGACTTTACCACCCTGCTAGCAATAGGAATGTTTAAAGGTTGAAAGTGATCAGAAGCTTTTGCTGTTGTTGCTATCATAAGATCATAAGTGATAGGAGTAGAATTGGCCACTCGTCTAGAATTGGCCATCAAGTCTACTCTGCCATTCAATCATAGCTGATCTATCTCTCCCTCCTAACCCCATTCTCCTGCCTTCTCCCCATAACCTCTGAAATGTGTACTAATCGTGAATCTATCTATCTCTGCCTTAAAAATATCCACTAATTTTGTCTCCATAGCCTTCTGTGGCAAAGAATTGCGCAGATTCTCCACGCTCTAACTAAAGAAATGTATCCTCATCTCCTCCCTAAAAGAATGTCCTTTAATTCCGAGGCTATGGATAGTCCCGGACTCTCCCACCAGTGGAATCATCCTCTCCACATCCACTCTATCCAAGCCTTTCACTATTCTGTACATTGCAATGAGATTCCCTCTCATTCTTCTAAACTCCAGCGAGTACAGGTCCAGTGCTGTGCTCACTTTCATTGCCTTTATTAGACATCGCAAACTTCTGTTGCTGCAGCCACAGCAGAATAGTGAATGAATCTGTCAGTAAATCCAAGTAAACCATTTTTTTTTCCCTTATTAATCTCCCTCATTTTACTGCTTGTATGTGATCTTGGAATCACAGCATGTTGGAAAAGGCTCATATTATTTTAAACTTTGCTCTTGGTATTCTTTGAAGGAATCACGCGTGTGGTTGTGACTGCACAAACGAGAATGGTGAAAGCTGATTGAAGATGAACAACTGTCATGTTAGCGAGTGCCACTCTGTAATGAGTGCTTTTAGTGGAGGAGCTGGATGCATATGTAGTTCCACCGCTAGGTTCTATCGTCGGTCAGAAAAATAATAGAAGTTAAATAATAGAATAATTGAATCTTGTAAAAACACACAAAATTCTTAAGGGATTGGACAGGCTGGATGCAGGAAAAATGTTCCTGATGTTGGGGGAGTCCAGAATGAGGGTTCACAGTTTAAGAATAAGGGGTAGGCCATTTAGGACTGAGATGAGGAAAAACTTTTTCAGCCAGAGAGTTGTGAATCTGTGGATTTCTCTGCCTCAGAAGACAGTGGAGGCCAATTCACTGGATGTTTTCAAGAGAGAGTTAGACTTAACTCTTAGGGCTAACGGAATCAAGGGATATGGGGGGAAAAAGCAGGAACGTGGTACTGATTGTGGATGATCAGCCATGATCATATTGAATGGCGGCGCTGGCTCAAAGGGCCGAATGGTCTACTCGTACACCTATTTTCTATGTTTCTAAGTTGGTGAGGCAATTTAGAGTGTTGTGTTTAGTTCCGGGCACCACGTTATAGGAAATAAATTGTCAAGCTGGAAAGGGTACAGAGAAGATTTACAAGGATGTTGCCAGGAGGGTCTGAGCCATAGGGTAAGGTTGAGTAGGACTCTATTCCTTGGAGTGCAGGAGGATGAGCTGTAATCTTTTAGAGGTGTATAAAATCATGAGAAGAATAGATCGGGTAGATGCACAGAGTCTCTTGCCCAGAGTAGGTGAATCGAGGACCAGAGGACATAGATTTAGGTTGAAGGGGATAAGATTTAATAGGAATCTGAGGGGTAACTTTTTCACACACAGAATGGTGGGTGCATGGAACAAGCTGCCAGAGGAGGTAGTTGAGGCAGGGACTATCCCACGTTTAAGAAACAATTAGACAGGTACATGGATAGGACAGGTTTAGAGGAATATGGACTATACGCAGGCAGGTGGGACTAGTGTAGCTGGGACATGTTAGCGGGTGTGGGCAAGTTGGGCCGAAGGGCCTGTTTCCATTCTGTAACTCATAACTATTTAAACCAGCGTGAGGATACCAATGCACAGTGGCAATGATTAGAGCTAAAGTGGCCTGCAGCAAAGTGTTTTTTTTTTAATATAACCTGGATAGAGTGCAATACTTTGCATCATTTTGCATAGCAAATGATTCTGATAACAACACAGCCGCTCAAAACAAAGGTGTTGAATAATTCTGCCCGCAGCCACTGGAAGCCCAAAAGTTGTAATAAATTCTGTGGAATAAAACTGATCATTCACTTCCTTGCATTATAAGCTTAAGATAATAGGCTGCAAACAGCACCATTTGCCAAGCATTAATGGTGGCTCCTATGAAAGGCTTCATGATTTATAGATCACTCTAAAAATATCAAAAGGAAAATTAATAGGAGCATTATAGTACCAGACGGCGATATAATGAGCGCATATATAACAGTATGAAGTAATGGGAGATTGCTGCTCATGCTATATACGAATGGTATTGAGGACAGAGTTTTGAAACAGGAAGGGTAAGGCAGGAAGGGTGGGTGTGCAGTCCCTCTGGGCGCTAGGTATTTATAGGGATTATTGAGCAAATTCCCCCACAGCTGATGCTTGGAAAAATGCATCATATGGCAATCTATAGCACTGCCTGTTGTTTAAAAACAAACAGCAACATATGTGAGATTAGATGTTATGATTAATTGGTGCGGTTTGCTGCATCTCGTACATCTGCTTTCCATTGTAAGATTTGAATCCGACGCAAACATTAATCCAGAAGTTGCAATCTAATTTAAAGTCGGGGTTTAACGATGCGTTGAAGTCAGCGAATGTCAGTGATGGTGTGTGTGCGTGCATGTGTGTGTGCGCTCTACAGGTTTAGGTTTTCGTGTGAAGTCGTGGTACATTTTGTTTTGTCGACAGCAGTTGCCAGAAGCTCCAGAATCTTTTGACTGCTTTCTTTCTTGTTTATTGGGTCACATCTGGTATGTTTGTGCATGAACAGTGGCGCAGATAAAAATCAACTCTGCTTTGTACCTGGTGTGAAAAATACCCCGATGAAGTGCTGCGGAAGAATTTGCAATACGGAGGTTATGTCATATCACTCACTGGCTTGGTGGCATTCTTTGAAAGCTTCTCACGTGCCGTTAAAAGTTTTATGTACCTACACTTTTTACACACATCAGTAGCAATGCACGTATTGTCGAGTGAGGCAGGTACTCATTGTGGGTGAAAACAAGTTTTTGAATTTCTTTGTTAATCTCTGAAATACTAGGAAGTACACATCCAGTGCAGATTAGTGATTGCATCAAGATGACAGCTACAACCCGACATGGTTCGCAGTTAGCTGCACATCACGTTGGGATAGATGGGACAGGCAGCGTCTCTGGATAGAAGGAATGGGTGACGTTTTGGCTCGAGACCCTTCTTCAGACTGAGAGTCAGGGGACCGAGATAAGGAAGGGAAAGGTGTGAAAACGAGACATCAAAATAGATGTAGAGATTAAGGAAAACGTAGAATAGATCGTTGTTCGCTAGGAGAAGCTGACAACAAAGCAAACAGAGATAGAAATGTAACCAGGGGGACAGGCAGACTGGTCAGAGAACTGGGAGAGAGAAGGAAAGCAAGGGTTACTTGAAGTTAGAGAAGTCAGTATTCATACTGCTGGGGTGTAAGCATTTTGTGTCTATCTTGGTGTAAACCAGCATCTGCAGTTCCTTCCTACACAATCACATTGGTATGTTGTGTACATTGGCAAAACCACATCAAACCTCCAAACATGGAGTTATGTTGAAAGCCATTCTCTTTATAAATCAAACATACAAATAGATTTTTTTTTAAAGCAAATGCAGCAGATATAATCATGGAAAAGTACAAAGTGGGGGAGCGGTCTTTACTACAGGGAGGTTAAGCACAGCCAGGTTTACTGGTGACGGGAGAGAGAGGCAGTGCATTGAGGGGAGGGCGAGTCAGATTTATTGCTCCTTTTTCAAAAAGATAAAGAAGTGAATATCTGTAAAGAGTTGATTGTTTTGAAAGCAACCAGGGCGGCCTCTGTTTCTCCCACTTCACTTCCTGTTTTAAGTGCATAATAGTTAAGCCAAAGAAACAAAATCATTTTGAACACACTGTCTTATTTCAATTCTAGGCACTCAGGAAGGCGCTGTTTGCTTACTGGCATGTTTACACGAGCATGCTGACATAGCTTGCCCAAAATCTATTTGTGTTTCCGACTAGATTGTTGTAAATGTGATTTACACAAGACATTTTTCAATTGTTATCACTGTGGTTTCATAAAATCAACCTGCCTTCTCCCTATGGGTTATTCATGTGCTATTCAGTAATGAGAATTTGGCAGATCTCATCTCCTTAGTGCATCCCTTGCCCAGTCCAAGGGCTGGGATCATGTTCCGCCTTGTTTACAACTGACAGCATTATTATTCTCGTTAGGAATGCAGTTTCTTATCACACTGTTGTGTTTAGCAGGCTTTTTCCCCTCAGCCTATGTTTCCTGGCAGTGCTTTTCTTCCATTATTGACAGTTTGTAAAAATATGCATTAATTTGGAGTTTAAAGCATGTATCATGGTGTCTGGTTGCTGTGTTTGGCTGAAGTTGATTAATGATAGAACCTCACTCAGGGTCATCCTCTGGAGAAAAGCCTCACAGGTTCTGCATGTTAACTAGAACAGCATTATACACAGTGATCAGCTTCCACAAGATGCTTGACAAACAGGGGCTTTGTTGCACCTACTCTCATTTAATTTGCGTTTTCTGCATATTGTAAATCTATTGTTTTATTTAGTTAAAAAATCATTTGTTATGTAAATTTTTTTGAGAGTTTATGTTTCCAGTTCCTAAGCTCTTCTCACTCGATTGTTATTTTTAAAAAGCGCCAACTACATTACTCACCTTACTAATCTTCTCACTAAAAGACCCACGGACAGGAACATGGATGGGACATGGACCAAATGAGGGCATATGGGTCAGCATGGAGGAATCTAACCGAAAGGCTTGTTTCTGTAGATAGACTCAAAGTTTAGTTTAGTTTAGTGATACAGTGCGGAAACAGGCCCTTCGGCCCACCGAGACCGCACCGACCAGCGTCACTAACACTATCCACACACACGAGGGACAAATTATATTTTAAATTACAAATTACGTTTATACCAAGCAAATTAACCTCCATACGTCTTTGGAATGTGGGGGGAAACTGAAGATCTCGGAGGAAACCCACGCAGGTCTCGGGGAGAACGTACAAACTCCGTACAGACAAGCCCCCGTAGTCGTGATCGAACCCGAGTCTTTGGCGCTGTAAGGCAGTAGCGCCACCGTGCCGCCCTTGGAGTAAGTGTTGGAGTAATTAAGCGGGTGAAGGCAGCATCGCTGGAAAAAGGGGATGGGTGATGTTTAGGGTTGGGACCCTTCAGACTGCTGAAACAGGCTTCAGGACCTGTTTCTGTGCTATATGACTTGGTGCAGTCATACACAGCTTTTCCTTTAATGCCGTTTGAAACAAAATTGTCTGTTTTTTATTTAAACAGGTATCCTATCCATGTTAAGGAAGAGCCAATAGACCCAGAGGATATGGAAGGCCCCTTGTCCTTAGTGACAACAGCAAACCATAGTCCAGAGCTGGATAATGACAGAGAATTTGAAGAGGATCCAGGGAATGAAGACATGGAATGAGCATGCTTGCCATCATTTCCTGAGATGAAGATTAAACGAAAAGAAAGCTTGTCAGACTTACCTGTGAAATCTCTCCCTAATGTGGCAGTTTGGAGGAATTTTCAGCCCCTTTTTGACAAAGTAATGAAATGTTTTAAATGACTTTTAGTGCCATTAAGAATCCCATTGGGGAATGTTTCTGATTTTTTTCTACTTTTTGTTGGAAAAAAAGGAATTTGTATTCTACGTACATTGGATGGACTTGTTTGGTACTTGGGATTTTCCTCTCCTGAAGTCAACATCAGTGTTGAAAGTTACTGAGCTGTATTGCCACCCTCACAAGACTGTACAGCTGACGTTGGACTGCAGTTCTGCCAAGTTGGACTCATAGGTGTGATCAAAACTGTTAAAATTGTTCAAACTGCAGGTAGAACTCTTCCCCAGAACTTGCATATTCAAAATGGAAGAGCGAGGCTAAAACTGAGTTGCACAGTCCTGGAAGTGGATTGTTTTAATATCACTGCCTTCAATCCACGTTTGTTTTCATGGGGCAGGGGAGAAGGGAAATAATTTGTGAAAAATAATTTGCTGAAATTTTATTGTATCACTGCTTCTGCTGCACACAAGCAGTTTTATAATTGTAGGCCACAGGCCTTTGGACAACCTCATTAAGTTCTATGTTCAGCATTAGTGGTTGAATGTTGAGGTTTTTTTTTTAAAGAAAACCAATGGGCCAAAATGCCTCGCATCAGTTTGTTAGATGTTCAGTAGCTTTTCTGTCATCCACTCCCCTTTAACTTCACTGGGATTATTTTTTTTAAAAAAAAGACACACTTCAACCTCAGGCCAGTTTTCATTGCGTGCACAGTTTCACAGTACTGCTCATTTTGTACGTCTTGGGTCGGCAATCAGCGGGCACGACTTTTTTAAGCGTCGACTGGCAGAGCCAACATTCGAAACTCCAGAGAACGGTTTACTTTGAGGAAAGATGCCACCAGTGAACAAGGGGACAGAATGACAGAGAAGAAGCGCATTTAGTGACTATCCCTTATCTCCAGCGTGTGCACCAGAACCCTATTCCTGTTGTTCAGGTTCAGCAAGGAGATAACCGGAGTTGAAAGCAAGTAGAACATGAAAATATGTTGTCTGTATAAATAATAAGTTACACTGCAGTTTAAGCTTTTTTCAGTTACGGTTTTCATGTCCAGTGCTGTGTTAAGTAGCTCAATAGAGATTTTGTTATTTCAGCAAAACTTAGAAAAGTCTGCAGTAGGTATCAAAATAGAAAACCTGTCACTAGAGCTTATCTTGCAAGCCGATTGTGATGCTGAAGCAAACTTTACGTACAGAAGGTAATTCTGTTAAATATAGGTCATTGAATTGTTTTCCAATACGCTTAACATCTTTCCTGTCTCAAGACTGCGACTGGTCACTTTTCTGTCACTTTCCCCCCAACCCCACTCTCATGTATTTATTTAGGACTATATAGGTTGTCAGTTGAAAAAAAAAAGCTTTCCAAGCTTTTATTTATTTTTCCTGTTTTTTGTTAAAAATCAGATAATTTTTCTGAGATTACCAAAGATGATCTTAAAAGGTAAATTATGTTCTCTGTTTGACGCTTTATCTGATGAAGCCAAATATCCTCTTATTGTTGATCAAAGGAGGTACCAGAATCTAGAGGGAAATGGCTAAAAATGGACTGATGCACAGATGCTAACCTGTGATGTTAAAGTCTCCTTTTAACAATGTCTGGAGCGGGCCAGGTGGATGTTTCAACCAAAGGTATTATCTCTGAAAATCCAGATTTTTCTGTTTTCCTATAATGAATTACGTTTTTGTTTTGCTCACTCACTGTCGGGAATTTTAATTGTAGAAATTGGTGACCAAACCAGGGAATTATGGCACTAGGGCCACAAAACAAAGGGAGCAAGCAGTCCATCGGAGGGAGGTGAATGTAGAACTTTTCTGTGCTGATGAGAGTAGTGCGGGGAAAAAAAAGGTGAAGATGCAAGATTCCAATGGGAATACAGAGAGCAAAGGAATCGCTTCCAAGAGAGAACTGGACCACATTTTTAGGTTAAAAAAAAAATGTTCATTGTGGAGGCTGTATTTGAAAGATGGTGTGTGACTTTTGTTTGGAGACCAATCTACTTTATGCCAAGTTTACTTATTTTTGGTTTACTTTGGCACACTTCAGCAAAAAATTGAAAAATGTTTGTTTCGTTTCCACGTTTGCCATAATAAAAAAAAAACACTCCTGTGCACTCACTAGCTTGGTACAAGAGACATTGCAGCAGTTATTTTTCAGCATAATCCAAAATTCTGTTAACTGGGCAGTCTGTGGTCTTTTGATATATATTTGTAACGGCATCCCAGGCAGCTTCTTGAGGATGTACAGGCAGTTGCTAAATGGGATCATGAGAAAAGACCCCATGCTTTCAAACTGAGTGGCCTGTTGGTTAGCTCCGTATGAGGGAAAAGGATGGTTAGATTAGTACATTCTCAGCATGCGTAGCTAGACATGACTAAAGTTAACAGCATGAGAAACTGTTCGTACGCATACCTCAGTTCAGACTTTTAGGGAATGAAAAATAAAACATTTCACTCAGTTGCACTTAGTTGTATGTCTTGCATGTTTAGTCTAAAGACTAGCAAAAGTAGAGCTTGCATATCTAGCAGGTGCCACAGCCTTTCAGCAGCATCAACTCTGAACCTCAGGCTCTTTATGTACAGGATTTCAATGACTGAACCTTGTCACCATATCCGTTTGGATATACAGTTGCTTCTAAAGGGTGGGGGGTTTGTTACATTGTACATAAATATCCCAATGTGTTGGTGCAAGCCTTTGTCTTTTCTGTTTCTTTCTAAACACTGTTCTTTTAAACAAAAACAAAAAAAGTCTGTTCAAATCACATTTGCTTTTTGTGCAACTGCATTGTATTGACTATATTAAAAAAAAAAGAAAGCTTTGAAAACGACTATGTATTGAAACTGCAAAAATGTTCTGCACATGTATTTTACTTATTAACCCTTGCTTTGAGAATAACAGAAGACATTTGCTGACATTGGGAGGAAATCCCTTACTTTTTTTTTGCTATAACTGTAGTACAGTTGACAGAGTTTTAAGTTACCATTGAACGAAGCATTTTGTACAGTTTTGTGTTAGGCTGTTTTGATACTTCTTGCTTACAAAGGTCCAGTCACTGCCCTCTGCAGCTGTCTTAAAAGTTTGAAGGATTTGAAGAAGACAGTTTAAAAAGTCATTTCTCTTCCTGCTGTGGTGAATACTTAGCATGATGAATTCCAGGGCTAGTCGCAGTGAAGTCATGATTATTAAAACTGGGGAGTGTCAACCTGTTGAATAAATTTTTTTTTAATTTTTTTTTTTTAAAAAGAACTTTACAAGGTGCCAAGATGTAAAGATAATTTGTTACGTGCTTTTTCTGTAAGAAAAGCATACATTATCATGATCGAAGTACCATGATTCAGGTAGCTTCAATGTCAGGAATGAGAGACACAGCCTTTACACTGTCAAAAGCCAGTGAATGGAAAATCTGTTTCTTAAAGGGTTGTTTCGAAAATGGTACAGATTGAGGACATTGTGTTATCATGGTGCTTTGAATGTTGTTGCTGCCAGTTAAGAGATTATTGTAGAGGCATACAGGAACTCATTCCTTACATCAGTGTAATCCATCATTCCATGTCTGTTGATGCAGACAATAAAAAAATTCATGTGTGTAGTCAGTACTAATTACTGACATTAGCATTCTTAAATGCAATAAAATGCTGGTTGTTCACACTGTTTGCACTGTTGTCATTTTCAGGATTATGTTGATCCCTGCAAAATCCCCAAGTCATAATTTTCCGGTGTTATTCCACTTTATAATCACATATCGTGAACATTCCCCCCGTAGCTGATGAAGGACAGTTATCAACCACTATTCTGACTTTCCTGACCCACTCATAAAGCTGACCAATACAAGTGCAAGTACTTAAACATTAAATTCTCCCATAATTAATAATGTCAGTTAAACTGTCTCCTTGTAACAGCAATTTAGGTTACTGCATTTGATCAGCTATAAATTCAAACTGCATTAAAATGCTAGAAATATTAGTAATATGGATTTCTTGATGGAAATTATTGCTGATCACAAGTGGTTTCTTTTAATGACCAATGCACAGGTCATGTTGGCCACAAAACTGAGCACACAGGTCAGGTCTGTACACTTTTAATCTTGTGAAACAAGCAATTACAAATAGTTGCATCGATTTGTTAAAAAGCTTTAGGTGACATAAATTGTTTCCAATTTATCTTATTGCTTCGTCTTATGAATGTCAGGGGTATCACTTTAATTTGGGTCACAGAATGATCAGGGTTACCATAGGAGTTGTGCAATCAAATATATGATTAGCTTGCTATCTTTAAAAAGCCCCCCGATGGAATCACTATTTTGCCAGGTTGGCAAGTTGCTTGAAAAAATACTTCTGCATGTTATGCACAAATGTTCCAAAAATTTGTTTAGCAAATATTAGCACATGCTGTAATGGGATACAGAAGTAATTCTATACAACTTGCATTCCTCATTAAGTTGACCCCTCTTTAAAGCACACATGCTTTTTATTATTCTACGCCCAAGTAGAATATCCACATTTCAAGAATTTCCATCCAGCTCAAGATGTCTCTGGCACATGCACAGCTGAATAATTCAAAATGCTTAAGCCTAAGGAGAACAAACAACTCGAGACTTAACAGCTGCAGCATGTCTTATTGAAGATTCATTTAAATGGGATTTAAATTAATGTTGAAATTAATAGTGCTTTGTTGTTGTAATGAAAGGTTATTGAATTGTGTGTTTTGAAATAAAACGTCTGTTGCACTACATTTGTGCAATAATAATGGTTTCAAAGTACCGGTGATATTTTTTTCCTTCTCAGTTTTACTCTCTGAATGTTAAATATATTACAGTAAAAGTGAAGCCTAGAATACCAGGTGTAAAAACAGTAATTTCACTGGACGATCGCAATGAAAACAATATAGTTCTTTTTTCCTGATCCTAAACAGACTACAATGATCAAATTCTGCAAAGAATGAAGCAAACTGCAAAAAAAAAGTGATTCGTTATGCATTATGAAAATATGTTTGTACATTTAAATCATGCTTTCTGTTTTATTGGCTTAGCAGAAGTTAACAATCCATCATCGGGTATATTAAATGTTTGTGTATGTTTTCTATTATATATTCCTTTGCTGAAAGATTAATTTACAACACTTCATACCCATAGAACAAAATACCTAATATATTAAGCAATATTTGTGAACTACCATTCATGCTTTTATTTGGAATTCCTCCGGTTGTTATTTTAAAATTAGCACATGTAAAATAGCTAGCAACTCTATTAAAATTGTATGCATGATCTTTGTTCTATTACCTATGTGACCGATGGTATCTTGTTTTCACAATGTACACTGGCAAAACGCGAGTCGGTACACAACTGGTGTTATTAGATGGTTGCATTTGTTCTAAAGGGGGATTCTTAAAAATATCAAAGTGCAAAAGTTGTATTGGAAAAATATAATTCATCAGAGTATTACATTTTGTAATTGTTGTCCAAATATTTGATGTGGTAGATTGGCCTTGTTTCTTCAACACTGATTAAGCCAAGTGGCAAAGTTTGACATCTCAATGGAGCTCATAGTTTGTTTAATATAGTGAGACAAGAAGTGAGGCTGGAATATTTTTTTAGAAGGACTGATGTTTGTATCTGATCAAATAAAAGTCCAATCCGTAATTATATCATCAAGTAGGACATTCACAACTGTTTCACAATTACAATGATTACTGCACTTGAAAAACAACATTTTCTATTCCTTGCAAAAATCCATCTAACGTGATTGCCTCTGACTTACCGATGTAAAATAACCAGTTCATTACTAGGTCTTAAACACATGACCTTTTGAGTATTTTCTCTTTAGAATTGGCAGCACTGTGCAAATTGCTTTGTTTTTTGACTATGCTTTCTGCTAAAGTTCAATATTATGTATTCTCACTCTGTATGCTTGTGTTTTCTCTGTTTTGGTGTTATCTTTATGCTCTGAACTATCAACTGAACTACAAAAATCCCTAATAATAACAACTGTAGATTTTAAAATTAACCAGCTAAGAGTTTCCTTTTTGGTGACCTGCTAAACATAATGAAGAAAATTATTTTTAAATATTTTTTTGCATAAGTTGAAACATTTCACAATTACATCCTCACAACCCCACCCCTCCCCCCCCCCCCCCAAAAAAAAACGTAAAAGCAATTCATTACAAATATCAAAGGTCGTGGCAGATGTATGCAGGATGCTCCGAAATTTGACCCAAGATTTTAAAGGACAGTCTATAAAATTGAGAATGGGCAGTGCTTGTTATGACAATATCTTACGAGTCTGAGGCAGGGTCTTAACCCGAAACATTACCTATTCCTCTTCTCCAGAGATGCTTTCTGACCCGCCGAGTTACTCCAGCTTGTTGTGCCTATCTTCATATGACAATGCTGACCCATCCTGACTTTCACCAGGGGAATAGGATTAGAAAATTGGCCACTGACACATGGATTTTTATGTAACAAAATATCACGTCATGATTAAACTACTCAGATCGGGAGAGGGATTCTGCATTCTCAAATTGTGACCTGAATACAAAGATATTGCATCTTGAAACACAGCTGAAAATACTTGTCTTTTGTACTGAATGTAAAAATGATTGAAACTGAACTTCCCCATCAAAGGAACTAAGCAGCTGGCATTTTGATACAATTTACTGAAATGAAACACTACTTGGACCAGAACTATATAAAACTGCAGTTGCAAACCACAAGTTAAATACAGGGTGCCTGATATAGAGGCACTTTCTGTGTTGTGTACATTATTACGTGTTAAGTGAATCAAAATTGTGACACAATCATAATATTTAGTACAGTGCAGTATAGCTGGTGGCCTCTTCTCCAAATCTGCACCAGGTCTTTTGAAGAGCAATCCATTTAGACAATAGATAATAGGTGCAGGAGTAGGCCATTCGGCCCTTCGAGCCATTCAATGTGATCATGGCTGATCATCCCCATTAGTACCCCGTTCCTGCCTTCTCCTCATATCCCCTCACTCCGTTATCTTAAAGAGCCCTATCTAGCTCTCTCTTGAAAGTATCCAGAGAACCTGCCTCCACCTCCCTCTGAGGCTGAGAATTCCACAGACTCACAACTCTCTGTGAGAAAAAGTGTTTCCTCGTCTCCGTTTCAAAATGGCTTACTCCTTATTCTTAAACTGTGGCCCCTGGTTCTGGACTCCCCCAACATCGGGAACATGTTTCCCGCCTCTAGCGTGTCCAAACCCTTAACAATCTTATATGTTTCAATACGATTCCCTCTCATCCTTCTAAACTCCAGATTATACAAGCCCAGCTGCTCCATTTTCTCAGCCCCAGTCCCATTCTCCAGTACGTTTTTCTCCTCTCAAGTATTTATCCTCCATCTTAAATCAACAGCAGAATTATTTTCCTTATCTTATCCAAATCTAACAGACACTAACATCTGCGTCATGTCGCCTCTGGTGCTTTTGTCAGACATCTCAAACTGTACCCTGCAGTTATCTAACCACTGTCTTGGAAAGAGTTTCTTGTAGTTTAGTCATTCAGAAAAAGTCTTAACAATTATGCCAGATTTACCAAGCCTTCTCTTGGCCCACTCCGGTCCATTGACTTACTCTCCAGTCAATCAAACTTGTCAGGAAGTATTACAGTAATGGGGGAGGTGAAGGATTTGGACAAGGTGTTAGGCTGGCGCAGCGGTAGAGATGCTGCCTCACAGCGCCAGAGACCCGGATTCAAGCCTGACTACGGGTGCTGTCTGCGTGGAGTTTGTACGTTCTCCCCATGACCACAGGGGTTTTCTCCGAGATCTTCGATTTCCTCCCACACTCCAAAGACCTACAGGTTTGTAGGTTAATTGACTTGTATAAGTGTAATTGTCCCTAGTGCGTGTAGGGTGGTGTTAATGTCCGGGGATCGCTGGTCGGCATGGATCGTTGGGCCGAAGGGCTGGTTTCCATGCTGTATCTCTAAACTAAAACTAAACTAAGGTACAAATGATGTGATCTCAAACATAGGTTTTGGATAACCTCAAGACTTCTATACCCAGTGCTTCAACGTAGCCTAACATTTCATATGTTTTATTTAGCTATTATATCAGCTTGTCCTGCAATCCGCAAAGATTTATGAACAAATAGCTCTCCCACCCACCTTCGAACCTACCTGGAGAAAACTGGACCAGTCAGTCAAAAACAATTTCCCCCTCAATCAGGCTCTCCATCAGCCCAATGCATGTCTTATTAGCTGCTAACTCCACCCCCCATCCATCCTCCAGATTGTTACTTGTAAAAGGCCTTCGACCGTTAGTAACTTTAAATGCTTTGTTTTCAATAGATATTAATTCTAGTGTCCAACAGTGAGTGTCTTTGGTCTTCTGATAACTGTTAACAGGCATTAAAATTTTGGAATCCACTTCATGTTATTTGCAGGTAGAAAAAAGTGCTGGTGAAACTCAGCGGGTGAGGCAGCATCTACGGAGCGAAGGAAATAGGCAACGTTTAGGATCAAAACCATTCTTTAGACTGATGTGAGGGTGGGGGAGAAGAAGAAAGGAAATGGAGGAGCCAGTGGGCTGAGGGAGAGTTGAGAAGGGGAGGAGAAAGTAGGGACTATCTGAAATTAGAGAAGTCAATGTCCATACCGCTGGGGTGCAAACTGCCTGATTTTCGATTTGCCAGCATCTGCAGTTCCTTCTTAAACATCATGTTATTTGCAAATTTGGTATCACACTGTCTCTTTGCCTCATTTTAATGCCCCCCATATTCTTCAAATGCAATCAGATACTCAGTATATTAAGCTTTCATCTGTCCTTCATCCCACTCAGTCATCTATGGTGATCTTGCCTTGGTTGTCTTCCATCTTCTTCTCCTATGAGAATGTATCTCTACTTTATCTCAGCCATCTATCTCGACAGGGTGTGTAGGAAGGAACTGCAGATGCTAGTTTACACTGAAGATGGACATAAAATGCTGGAGTAATTCAGCGGGCCAGGCATTGTTTCACTGTCATCCTGGTTAGCTTCACTCGTCATCACCTCCAGAACCAACAATGGACCATTGTGGTCTCCACCTTAATCATTGTTGCTGCTGTTGATTTGTCCTTTGATATGTTTTTCAGTCTGAAGAAGGGTCTCAAACCAAAACGTCAGCTACTGCCAAGATAGACACAAAAAACTGGAGTAACTCAACGGGACAGGCAGCATCTCTGGAGAGAAGGAATGGGTGACGTTTCAGGTCGAGACCCTTCTTCAGACTCACCTATTCCTTCTCTACTCCAGCATCTTGTGCCTATCTAATCTAATTTTGTATCTGCCAATTCTCAACACCATTTACACAGGTTAAGATACCACCTCAATTTGCTGATTAGGTCTTCTTGAGTTAGCAGTTTTATTCTGAAGTACCTCTTGCCCATTACTACCCTCTCAATTTACAACATTAATATCACTATTCTCCAGGTTCTCCATGACTGCAACATTCTCCAGATGCTCCACCTCATTCCCCAAGATTGTATCCAGCAATTTCCCCTCCTCTGCTAGCCAGAAAAATTACTGATCAACAACATCCACCTGAACTCACCCAAGAAATTATTCTTTTTTTCTCTGCAATTATAGCACGGCGACGCAGCGGTAGAGCTGCTGCCTTACAGCGCCAGAGACCCGGGTTTGATCCTAACTATGGGTGCTGTCTGCACAGAGTTTGTACATTCTCCCCGTGACAGCGTGGGGTTTTTTCCAGGATTTCCGGTTTCCTCCTACACTCCAAAGACGTGAAGGTTAGAAGGTTAATTGGTGATGATAAAACTGTAAATTGTCCCTCGCTTGTGTGTGTGTGTGTGTGTGTGTGGGGTAGTGTAAGTGTGCTGGTCGGCGCGGACTCGGTGGGTTGAAGGGCCTGATTCCGTGCTGTATCTCTATACTAAACTAAACTACAGGTTGATTCAATATCAAAATAGTTATCATATTGAAACTTATGGAATCATGCACAAATTCAACGCAATTCTTGGTGATCAGGTCACCAGTTTTGTTGAATAACAATGAGAAATTTGATTAAATTGCTCAATAGTTTCCCCTACTTGCATGTGACAAATACATATTTCCACATACCTTGTGAGTTTGTTCTGTGCCGACTCTTTACTCTGCAAGAACGCTAAGAATGTTCCACGGAGAATCAAATAAATATGGTAAAATGAAATTCAACATTATTCATTGGCCTCTCCTGTGCATCTGGTTGGCTTTACAAAACTGATGTTAGTTTTTTTTTTAAAGGACACATTGTTATCGAAGGAATCTTGCTCTTTCTTGTATTTGCTTTTAAATGGAAATCCATGGGATTGTATCATAAATGGGGTCAAGTTTATGGGTAGGGGTTGCTGGTGAATGTATTCAAGAGAGAGTAGCTCTTCAGGGCTAGCGGAATCAAGGGATATGGGGAGAAAGCAGGAACGGGGTACTGGTTTTGGATGAGCAGCCACGATCGTATTGAATGGCGGTGCTGGCTCGATGGGCCGAATGGCCTACTCCTGCACTTATGTTTCTACGAAAGAGTTTCTTTCCCTAACATCGAAGTTTGCAGGTCCCCTGAATCTGAAGGAACACACACAGACATGCACAGGCAAACACATATCGATAAAGTGTGCAGCAAGAGTAAAATTCACCCTCTGCCACCAAGATTGGAGGGTAGCTAATGTTATCCCACTTTTCAAGAAAGGAGGGAGAGAGAAAGCAGGGAATTATTGACCTGTTAGCCTGACAACAGTGGTGGGAAGGATGCAGGAGTCGATTATCAGAGATGTAATGCCCGCACATTTGGATAGCAGTAACAGGATCGGTCCAGTCAGCATGGATTTACGAAGGGGAAATCATGCTCGACAAATCTTCTGGAGTTTTTTGAGAAAAATGGACAAGGGAGATCCAGTGGATGTAGTGTACCTGGACTTTCAGAAACCCTTTGATAAGGTCCCACATGAGATCAGTGGGCAACATTAGAGCATATAGCATTGGGGTTAGGGTATTGATATGGATAGAAAGTTGGTGCAGACAGGAAACAAAGAGTAGGGATTAACGGGTCCCTTTCAGAATTACATGCAGTGACTAGTGGGGTACCGCAAGGCTCGGTGCTGGGACCGCAGCTATATACAATATGCATCAATGATTTGGATGAAGGGATTCAAAGTAACATTAGCAAATTTGCAGATGACACAAAGCTGGGTGCAAGTGTGAACTGTGAGGAGGATGATACAAGATACATTTATTTGTCACATGTACCAAATGGTACAGTGAAATGTGTGGTCGCCATACGGATAATAAAGAGCACAGAACACGATAGTTTTTAACACAGACATCCCCACATAACAGGATCAAAGTTTCCCACTGTGGGGGAAGGCTCCAAAATTCAATCAACGTCCATCATTGTCCTCCCGTGGTTGGGGTACTCCCGAACCCCAGCTGTCGCCTCTACAGGCGGCCCGATGTTCAGGCCCACTCGCCGGGGGTGATGGGAAGTCCGACGTCGGGACTGGAGGACATCCTCCGCGGTTTGGACGTCCGAAACGGCCACCTCCTACCAGAGTCCGCGGCTCCCGAAGTCCACAGGCCGCGCTGGGCGGAAGTTCAACTCTAGGTGCCCGCGGCAAAGGGCCCCAGGTCTCCGCAATGTTGAAGACAGTGCCGGCTGCGCTGGAAGCTCTGCAGACCACAGCTCCAATGTAGATGCAGCAGGCCCAACACTCCAGAGCTTCCACGGCGATCCCAGGTAAGGCATCGCCCGCTCCGCGGTGAATGCAACTCTGCACCGCCGCTGCTGGAGCTCTGGTCCGGTCCCCGGCAGGAAAGGCCACTCCAATCCAGGTGGTAGGCCGCAAGGAGGGGGGCGAGGACGCGACTCCGAGAATAGTCGCGTTCTCGCCAGGAAGTGACTAGGGTTTCCCCCTTACCCTACCCCCCTCCCTCACATAGAAAAGTTCAAGAAACTAAAGAAACATACTTTTAAAACTAACTAAAAATTTAAAAAAGATAGAAAAACAAAGAAAAACACAGAGGCTGCCTTCAGTGTGGCGCCCCTTGTGGCAGTTCAATGCTATGAGGATGCAGGGTGACTTGGACAGGTTGGGTGAGTGGGCAGATGTTCCCGATGTTGGGGGAATCCAGAACCAGGGGCCACAGTTTAAGAATAGGCCATTCAGAACTGAGATGAGGAAAAACACAGAGAGTTGTGCATTTGTGGAATTCGCTGCCTCAAGGCAGTGGAGGCCAATTCACTGCATGCATTCAAAAGAGAGTTAGAGAGTGCTCTTAGGACTAGCGGAATCAAGGGGTATGGGGAGGAGGCAGCAACGGGGTACTGATTGTGAGTGATCTGCCATGATGAACGGTGGTGTTGGCTTGAAGGGTCAAATGGCCTACTCCTGCACCTATACTCTATGTGTCTATGTATCGACAGTGCCCTCCATAATGTTTGGGACTAATACCCATCATTTATTTATTTGCCTCTGTACATCACAATTTGAGACTTGTAATAGAAAAAAAAAATCACATGTGGTTAAAGTGCACATTGTCAAATTTTAATAAAGGCCATTTTTATACATTTTGGTTTCACCATGTAGAAATTACAGCAGAAATTATGGAGGGCACTGTATGTAAGCCCGACTAAGTCAGACTGGGATTTTGAAACAACTACTGTACATTGATGGGGTTGCTGCTGCTCCTGCGAACCGCATCCTCAAAACAAGAATGTGATGAGTGGTCAAAAAACTCCCCTGCCAGGTATACATGTATATTTAGAAAAAATAAATAAATGCAGAGAGAGAGCAGTGGTGTGTTGAGGTTATGTTCCACAAGTACCACAAGCCAAGCAATAATACGCTCAATTGTCAGCTACACCTACTTAAGTTCCTATAGCTTTGAACGTATGTGCGACAGACCAAGTCTCCCACTACTGATCCAGTGGGTAGGCACACAATGCTGGAGCCATTCCATGGGTCAGGCAGCACCTCTGGAGAAAATGAATAGGTGACTTTTTGGGTTGGGTACTGATTCCAGTATTAAGTTGCTGTATAATACCATAGGGTAAGGGGTGGGGGAGGCAATTATAGTGTCAGAGTAGTCTTTATTAAAACATGATGATAACAGCTAGGAACTTGCACATTTAAATGACAAATGCAAATCTGCTGTGGGTTTTTTTTTAAACCCTTTTAACTCGCTTTCCCTCGCTTATCCTTAACATTTTATTCGCATCAGAAAATAAATGGTCGCCAATGAAACTTTAAACCTGAAATGCAAATTACTTCTCCCCCCTCACCCTTTCTTCTTAAATATCACCTTACACGGACCAATGCAAATTGTGAAGCCTCATTCTCAAAGTTTAGTTTAGAGATACAGCGTGGAAAGGGGCCCTTCGGCCTACCGAGTCCGCGCCGACCAGCGATCCCTGCACATTAACACTATCCCCAAAAACACTGGGGGCAATTTTTACTTATACCAAGCCAATTAACCTGCAAAACTGTACGTCTTTGCTGTGTGGGAGGAAACCGGAGCTCCCAGAGAAAACCCACAAGGGTCACAGGGAGAATGTACAAACTCCGTACAAACAATACCCATAGTCAGGATCGAACCCGGGTCTCTGGTGCTGTAAGGCAGCAACTCTACCGCTGCGCCACCGTGCTGCCCTCATTTCATTTTATTGTGCAATGGCCTTCAATTTAGGCCAGTTCTTCTTTTGTATTCCTAAGGCTGGAAATGCAACTTCCAGCATTTATCATGGAGAATCAATGGACAGTCGTTTGAAGCACTAATTGTGGAATTTTGTCAATGTGTTAGCATCAGGAAAAAGAAGTAGGGAAAAGCAGAAAATGTAATGAAAGTGCAGGACCACACATTTATCCAGCGATCTAATTACTCTTGTAAAGTTTAGGGCAAAGATTTTAACACCACAGAGGAAAACAAGATGGAGCCCAACCCAGGCAAATACTTTGTGCTAGCCACAGAAGATGATCTCCAATCACATATTACCATCGCTCCACACTTTTAAATATCTACTCCTACTGCAACATGTCTTTAACTACGCTTTACCTTGCAATAAGCGTTATTCCCTTACCATGTCTATACACTGTCAATGGCTCAATTGTAATCATGTATTGTCTTTCTGGTAAGCACGCAGCAAAAGCTTTTCACTGGACCTCGGTATGCGTGACAATAAACCAAACTGAGGCTTCTGAAAAGTGCTGGAGAACTCATTGTGCCAGGTAGCATATGGGGAGGGAATGAACAGGCAGTGTTTCAGATCGGGACCCTTCATCAAACTGCTTGATCCATTTCCTTCCCCAGATGCTGCCTGACTTGCTGAGTTCCTCCAGAACTATATGTTTTGCTCAGGATTCCAGCGCCTGGAGTCTCTTGTTTCTCCATTTTAACATCACTGGCAGCGTTAAGAGTACATTGTGTACCCCCTAATGGGGGGACCTCATTGAAACGTACAGAATAGTAAAAGGCTTGGGTAGCTTGGATGTGAAGAAGATGTTTCCACTAGTGGGAGAGGCTAGGGCCAGCGGTCATAGCCTCAGAATTAAAGGACGTTCTTTTAGGAAGGAGATGTGGAGCAAATTCTTTTGTCAGATGGTGGTAAATCTGTGGAATTCTTTTCCACAGAAGGTTGTGGAGGCCAAGTCAGTGGATATTTTTAAGGCAGACATAGGTTCTTGATTAGTACAGGTGTCAGAGGTTATGGGGAGAAGGCAGGAAAATGGGGTTAGGAGGGATAGATCAGCCTTGATTGAATGGCAGTAGACTTGATGGGCCGAATGGCCTAATTCTACTATCACATATGACCTTATGATTACACTGTTTCATCGTGTGACATAATTGTACAGAGGCAGTCAAACGCTGTCCCTCATTTTTTCCCCACCGCTTGCATTAGTCATTTTGCACTTG
The DNA here is from genome assembly GCA_963514005.1 of Raja brachyura. The sequence continues at coordinate 43,276,957 of OY740796.1, forward strand.
TGTGCAAGCAAGGGCGATTCTTTGAATGACATGATCTCTTTATTTAGTGGGTGCGAATTTCAGTAATTTCACAACTGTTCCTCGTCAGCACCATTAGAGCAATTCTATTTTTAACCGCCTCTTGTGCCGGCTTAAATGTTCTCAGGGTTTTCGTTACTTCTCGCAGTGGCCAGACAACCACAAACATTCACTCGTGCCATCATCCTCGAGGATCTCTACCCTACTTGCCAGAATTCATAAGAGCGGCACGGTGGCGCAGCGGTAGAGTTGATGCCTTACAGCGCTCGCAGCACCGGAGACCCGGGTTCGATCCTAACTACGGATGCTTATCTGTACGGAATTTGTACATTCTCTCTGTTACCGCATGGTTTTCTCAGAAATCTTCAGTCTCCTCCCGCACTCCAAAGACGTACAGGTTTGTAGGTTAATTGGCTTGGTATAAATGCAAATTGTGTTAATGTGAGGTGATTGCTGGTCGGTGCAGACTCGGTGTGCCAAAGGGCCTGTTTCCCCACTGTATATCTCAACTCAAGTAAACTAAATCAAATAGCAACACAAATGTGAGACCTGCATCGATTCTGCATTCACTGACTTTTATTTGCTGATCTTATAGAGGTGTATAAAATCATGAGAGGAATTGATCGGGTAGATGCACAGAGTCTCTTGCCCAGAGTTTCTGAATCAAGGACAAGAGGACATAGGTTTAAGGTGGAGAAATGATTTAATAGGAATTGGAGAGGTAAATTTTCCACACAAAGGGCGGTGGGTGTATGGATCAATCTGCCAGAGGAGGTAGTCGAGGTGGCGACTATCCCAACATCTTAGAAACAGTTAGACAGGTACATGGATAGGACAAGTTTGGAGAGATGTGGGTCAAATGCAGGCAGGTGGGACGAGTGTAGCTGGGACATGTTGGATGGTGTGGGCAGGTTGGGCCGAAGGGCCTGTGTCCACTCTGTGTCACACAAGCCCATCAACGCCTCTACTTACTGAGAAGATTGTGGAGATTCGGTATGCCAGAGAGGATTCTCTTAAACCTCTACAGGTGTCTGGTTGCATCACGGCCTGGTTCGGCAACTTGAATGCCTAGGAGCGAAGAAGGCTGCAAAAAGTTGTGACCACTGCCCAGTCCATCACGGGTTCTGACCTCCCCACCATTGAAGCGATTTACCGGAGGCGCTGGCTCAAAAGGCAGCCAGCATCGTCAGAGACGCACACCACACTGGCCACGCCCTCATTTCACCCCTGCCATCGGGAAGGTGGTACAGGAGTCTGAAAACTGTAACGTCCAGGTTCAGAAACAGCTTCTCCCCTGCAGCCACTAGACTATTAAACACAACACCCTCCAAATAAGCTCTGATCTATGTGTATGGGTGGGTATGTGTTCATACACACGCGCTGAACTTTTTTTTCTCGTTAATTATATTGTTTGCAGAGTACTATGTTTGCATATTCTGTTGTGCTGCTGCAAGTAAAAAATGCATTGTTCTATCTGGGACACGTGACAATGAAACACCCTTGACTCTCGACTTAGCCACATGCGACATCTTTAATAACGCAGCCCAAAGCAGGATTGGAATGTAAAGATCTTGCACAGTCTGCTTAGCTCAAACATTGAAGTAAAACAAACTGTTACACGCACATCAATTATTAATCACTATCGGCACTTCGATGTCCCGCAAACATGAATGGGCTTGTGTTCTGCAAGTCGCGGTGTACTTGCAAAAAACTTTTTATTAAATCGTCATTCCACTCCCACAGTCTTGTGTGTTGATGCTTGCTGGGCCTCTACACTTCAAGCGCTTTTAACTGTCAAGAACATTGCCTTGATATTGTTCTTCAATTGAAAGAATACATGATAAGTGTCAGCTGGCTGTTCAATCATGTTGGTTAATTCAGAATCTTCCCAGTGGCTCTATGCCTTCTGATCTATCACTCAGTAGCCCACTGGGAACTGCGTGTTTACTCAGATGGGAGAGATGCGACCAAAATGCTAATATCCAGAAGAGCAAATGCTCTAATTTACAGAGGACATAGGTTTAAGGTGGAGGGGAAAAGATTTATTAGGAATCTGAGGGGGGAACTTTTCCGCACAAAGGGTGGTGGGTGTATGGAACGAACTGCCAGAGGAGGTAGGATGACAACCATGTTCAAAGTTATAGCAGCAGAATTAGGCTATTCAGCCCATCGAGTCTATTCCGCCATTCAATGATGGCTGATCTATATTTCCCTCTCATCTCCTTTCTCCTGCTCCCCCCCCCCCCCCAAGACATCTGACACCTGTACAAATCAAGAATCTTTGTGTGAAAAAGTTACCCCTCGGATTCCTATGAAATCTCTTCCCCCTCACCTTCAACCCTTGTCCTCTGGTTCTTGATTCCCCTACTCTGGGCAAGAGACTCTGTGCATTTACCTGATCTAGTCCTCTCGTGATTTTGTACTCCTCTATAAGGTCGCACCTCAACCTCCCATGCTTCAAGGAGTCCTAGCCTGTACAAACTCTCCCTCTCGCACAGGCCCTCGAGTCCTGGCAACATCCTCGTGAAAGTCCTGGCAACATCTTTCTATCTGAAGGATAAATATTCTAATTCTTAGAAACATAGAAAGGTGCAGGAGGCCATTCGGCCCTTCGAGCCAACACCGCCATTCAATATGATCATGGCTGATCATCCAGAATCAGTACCCCGTTCCTGCTTTCTCCCCATATCCCTTGATTCCCTTAGCCCTAAGAGCTAAATCCAAATCTCTCTTGAACACATCCAGTGAATTGGCCTCTACTGCCTTCTGTGGCAGAGAATTCCACAGATTCACAACTCTCTGGGTGAAAACGTTTTTCCTCATCTCAATCCTAAATGACTTGCCCCTTTTTCTTAAACTGACCCTGGTTCTGGACTCCCCCAACATCGGGAACATTTTTCCTGTATCTAGCCTGTCCAATCCTCTAAGAATTTTATGTTTCTATAAGATCCCCTCTCATCCTTCTAAATTCCAGTGAATACAAGCCCAGTCGACCACTTATTTTATCATACGTCAGTCCTGCCATCCCAGGAATTAACCTGGTGAACCTACGCTGCACTTCCTCAATTGCAATAATGTCCTTCCTCAAATTAGATCAAAATTGCACACAATACTCCAGGTGCAGTCTCACCAAGGCCCTTAGGAGCCCCAAGGCAGTAGGACCTCCTTGCTCCTAAACTCAAATCCACTCGCAATGAAGGCCAACATGCCATTGGCTTTCTTCACTGCCTGCTGTACCTGCATGCTTACTTTCAGAGACTGATGTACAAGCACACCCAGGTCTTGTTGCACCTGCCCTTCTCCTAATCTGACACCATTCAGATAATAATCTGCCTTCCTGTTCTTGCCACCTCACATTTATCCACATGCTACTGCATCTGCCCTGCATCTGCCGACTCGCCAAATTTATCCAAGTCACTCTGCAGCCTCATAGCATCCTCCTCGCAGCTCACACAGCCACCCAGCTTTGTGTCATCCGCAAACCTAGAGATTTTACGTTTCGTATATAACATGTGCACTGGATTGAATATTTTTGTTCTAGGAATTGACTATTCCTGATGATTCATTAAACCTGGTGAAACTGTTTTAAGGATATCAATGGAAGCCTAGATCCTAAACTTCCCAATGTGCTACCAGGATATACAGGTAGGAATGCAGTGTAATCAAGTTCCTTGTTACTACTTTTTATATTACACTACCACAGGAAAATAAGGTATTTTATTAAAATCTTCAACGTCAACTCTTAGCTTCCTTCCTCCATAGAGAACTGTCCCAACCTAACCAGTTTCTCCTCAAAACACGAGCCCTCTAGTCCTGGTAACATCCTTGTGAATCTTTTCTGCAGCATCTCTAGCTGGATCACATCCTTCCTATAGTATGGTGACTAGAACTGTACGCAATATTCCTGGTGCGTTTTCACTGATGTCTATCTGTACGCCACTTTCAGGGAACTATGTACTTGCACCCTTGGGTTTCTTCGCTCTTCAATACACCCCAGGGCACAGTTATTCATTCACTGAGTACTTGCTGCCCTGATTTAACTTTACAAAATGCATCACTTCCCACTCGCCCGAATTAAATCTTCCATTGCTTTGCGCACTTTCCCAGTTGATCCAGATCCTTAGACAACCTCATCACTTTCCACAATACTAGTTTTGCCACTGCGGAGGCCAAATCAATGGATATCTTTAAGGCAGAGATAGATCGATTCTTGATTCCAACGTGTGTCATGGGTGACGGAGAGAAGGCAGGAGAATGGGGTTAGGAGGGAGAGATAGATCAGTCATGATTGAATGGCAGAGTAGACTTGATGGGTCGATTGGCCTAATTCTGCTCCTATCATTTATGAACATGAATTTTGGTGCCATCTGCAAACTCACAAATCATGTCACCTCCTTCTCATCCCTTTTGTGAACACAGCTCTGTATACATGTCAAACAATAGTGGACCTAGCACTGACCCCTACGTACATCCCTGGTCACTCCAATCTGAATAACACTCTCCACTACCACCCTCTGACTCCTTCCACCAAGCCAATTTTCTATTCAATTGGTTAGCTTGGGCAGTCACGGTGTCACAGGGGTAGAGTTGCTGCCTTACAGCAAAAATGCAGCACCTGACACCCAGGTTCAATCCCGCCTATGGGCGCTGTCTGTACGGAGTTCATACATTCTCCCCGTGACCTGCGTGGGTTTCCTCCGAGATCTTCGCTTTCCTCCCGCATTCCACGTACAGGTTTGTAGGTTAGTTGGCTTGATTACTTGGTTTAATAAATGTTTAAAAAATGTCTAGTGTAAAGTTGTCCAACTTCCAGTATAATCCCTGGTGGACTCTTCGAAAGGTACAAGCTCACGCTGGATCCCATATGATCACACCTTCGGGATCACACCTATTTTGTCACAATCATGCAGATTACACCATCCAACTGAAATTTAAACCAAAGTGATTGCCATTTTTGTGCTGCCCAACTGTGCATAAAAGATATGCAGAAATGAGGCTTCTAGTCCTGCTGTTTTTTCCAACTCAAATATCATCTGTAACTTCAGTCCAGCTTCAACAAACTCTTAACAAGAAAAATGCAACCCGTTGACTCCACTCACCATCCTGCACGCAGTGTGCCTTAGGGAGTAGTCGTGCCTCGTGTTTGAAAATGTAAACTTCCACATAGTCGGAGAAACCCACAGGAAATTCCTCGGCTTCCAAGGAGCACGCATCAGGCCAACCCGCCGGCCGATTTACCTTTGGAGATGGTTCTTTGGAGCGTGTCAAGTGCCAAGGAGCGCTATGCAACATAGCTCTGATGTGAAAGTCATGCTCCTGGCAAGGCAAGCAAAGCCTCAGATGGAACCGACCCAGAGCACGAGATACACAGGAGCCAGCCTTCAACTGTTGCGGAGATAGTTCGTGCCAGGAAATTGTTTTCTGGAAATTCAGAAATTGGCACCTATCATGCCTGCATGTCAGGTCTGAGCAAAAACACATCTCAGGTGTTTACGATACAATAGAACTTTATTTATCCTAAGAGGGAAATTGATCTGCCAACAATCATAAAATCAATTGTTTGTTGAGATGATTACAACTAGTTTCATATGTGAGTACACTGAATTTTCCATAGGATCTTTTAACCAAATCTTATAATCACTCACCAGCATCTAAATAAATGAACAGAAGAGTAGAAACAATGAACTGCAGATGTTGGTTTATAAAAGACACATACACGATAGACAATAGCTGCTGGGGTAGGCCATTCGGCCCTTTGTGCCAGCACTGCCATTCAATGTGATCATGGCTGATCATGCACAATCAGAACCCAGTTCCTGCCTTCTCTCCATATCCATTAACTCTGCTATCCCTAAGAGCAGTAGGAATAGTGCTGGAGTAACTCAGCAGGTGAGGCAGTATCTCTGGAGGATATGGATAGATGTTATGATTCTTCAATCTGAAGAAGGGTCCCGACCCAAAACATCACCTATCTTGGCTTTCCAGAGATGCTGACTGACCCGCTGAGTTACTCCAGCAGTGTCTCATCCAAATAAAGAAGTTCATTGTTCGGTTTCCAGTGCCAAGGACAATTAAACATTCTTAACTCGAGTTATTGTTACAAGTAGCAAGAATGGGTGTCTTGGCGTGGAAAACTTCATCTTGAGAACAGATGTGACAAAGAAAAGCTGAGAGAAAGGGAAGGTACCCTTGCAAGAAATAAGGTGGATAGAAATGTATACGAGGATGCTGGAGGGTTCATTGTTTTTACAGTAAATGCCGATGGATAGTTTGTCTCCCAAGATGGAGACACAGATACAGAGAAGGGAGCAGGATGTCAGAAGGTGAATTGAAAGGCAAGATGGAAGGTGATAAAATGGGCAAGCACAAGATGATAAAACGGGCAAGTTCTGCACGAGTGCAGGAGGCAGCACCAAGTTGGGGAATGAGTTGGGGGGGGGGGGGGGTAGCAGAGTCAGTTTGGACCAAAGAATGCTCCATGTAGCCAAAGAAGACAAGCTTAAACTGGGGCCAACACAAGTGCCCATGGCTACTCCTATGATTTGGAGCAAAGGGAGAGGAATCAAAGGAAAAGATGTTCGGGGTAAGAACAAGTTCAACCAGACAAAAAGGGGAGGGCGGTTGGTTGGATTTTTGTTCCAGAACAAAGTGGAATTCTTTAGGGCCTTCCTGAGCCAGGGTGTTGAGGTGATTGGAGGGGGACTGGGGAGGAGGAATTGTGTTGCATATTGCAAGTTGAAATCACAGGTCTAGCTAAAAGATTGCACTTTTCCCAGGAGTCCACTCCTCCCGCGGATCTAACCAAGACAAGAGGCCTGTTTCTGTTCTGCGGTACAGGTAAACTGAGACAAAACACAGGTAGGGCCACCATCAGAGCACAGTTCCATTGAAATACCCACCTATCAACACAAAATGCCGGTTCTCATCAGCAGCTGTAGCCATCACTGCCGGCTGATGCCTCAACCTTCCAACAGAACATTTTGCTTGGAACGCTTACAACCCAGCAGTAGGAATATTGAGTTCTCTAATTTTAAGTAACCCTTGCACTCCTTCTCTCTCCACCCCTCCCCCAACCTAGTCGTCCTGCCAGTTCCCCTGCTCACATGCATATCTCCCTTCCCAATCACTGCCGACAATGGAACCTTTTCATACCTCTAGTTTCCCTCTGCCCCTGACTCTCAGTCTGAAGGAGGGTCTCGACCCAACCTGAAACGTCACCTATTTTTCTCCCAGGATCCTGCCTGACCCGCTGAGTTGCTCCATCATTTTGTGCCCATCTTCAGAACAATATGACCTGTGGTAAACCGTATATTTTTATACATGTAAAAAAAAATCTGATGTTTTATTTTGTTGAAGACTTGTGGAAAATAGACGCTAGACGTAAATTTGAAAATAATTCGTTTCCCGTTGTAAAAGCAGCCAGCTAAAATGGTGAAAGAAATCGCATGCCAAAGAATGAGAAGTCCGCTTTTGTTTAAACAATATTGATGACGGATGATGTGGGAAGACATAGAAAGAGAACAAAAAGAGAATATCATCTGACAGGCCAGAACGATGCATTCTTAAAAACAAGCATTTTGGAAAAACTCATGCCATGGAATTTGCTGTCTTTGGATCATTCCCACGGTATGTGGAAAACATCACTGGGAAAATTGGACCATTATACCTTTAGCGATTAATCAACCATGTTGGAGCCGTTTAGTACAGTAACCTTCAGAGCCGTTTATATTGAATTGCCTTTTTATTTCATTTGAAAGATCTCCATGGTACGAGTTCAGTTGAGCTCATCCAAGACCATCCGTGACACTGGATATCGGTTGCACAAAATGGAAACTTATGGTCGCATACAGTATGTATTTAGGCTGGAGATCTGCAGCCTTTATTCTCCATTAAGTTTGGTTATTATTTTTGTTTAATCAGTGAAACAAATTCTTAAATCCCCAGATAGTACTTTGAGAGAAAGCACTCCAACGTCAACAAAGCCCTTGGATGTTGGGATGGTGATCCAACACCCGTTCCTTGATTTGTGAAGTGTTTTCCAGGAACACTTTCCTTTCATTCAATGAAGTTTTGTTACTCAGAGATGCAGGACAAAACATACTGTGGAACTTTTAGCACAGTGTGTCCATCTACAGGGAGAGAGACAGGTCCATCCTTGCAAAAACTAATCAGCCAAACCTTTATTACTCAACAAACATCTCAGGAGTTTGTCTGTACAGAGTTTAGAAGGATGAGAGGATATCTCATTGAAACTTATAAGATTGTTAAGGGTTTGGACATGCTAGAAGCAGGAAACATGTTCCCGATGTTGGGGGAGTCCGGAACCTGGGGCCACAGTTTAAGAATAAGGAGTAAGCCATTTAGAACGGAGATGAGGAAACACTTTTTCTCACAGAGAGTGGTGAATCTGTGGAATTCTCTGCTTCAGAGAGGGGTGGGGGCAGGTTCTCTGGATGCTTTCAAGAGAGAGCTAGATAGGGCTCTTAAAAATAGCGGAGTCAGGGGATATGGGGAGAAGGCAAGAACGGGGTACTGATTAGGGATGATCAGCCATGATCACATTGAATGGCGGTGTTGGCTCGAAGAGCCTACTCCTGCACCTATTGTCAAGGCTATCACAAGTAGGGCGACACGGTGGCGCAGTGGGTAGAGTTGCTGCCTGACAGAGCCAGAGACCCGGGTTCGATCCCGACTATGGGTGCTTGTCTGAACGCAGTATACACGTTCTCCCAGTGACCTGCACAGGTTCTCCCCTGGATCTCCGGTTTCTTCCCGCATCCCAAAGACGTACAGGTTTGTAGGTTGATTCGCTTTAATTAGCTAAATTGTCCCCAGTGTGTGCAGAATAGTGTTAGCGTGGATTCTGGCTACTGGATGTGTGCACAGAAGGATTAGCTCCACCAATAAACACTACACAAGGCAAAAAAAATATACGAGGAATCATGCCAAACTATGAGCGGTGCCGACTACGAAATGTTAACAAATGTTGAAGATAATAGAGCTACTACCATTCCGTTTTGCCATCAAGATGGTCAAATCTAATACCCCTGAAATACTCTGCTTCCTAAAGTAGTTCAGTTTAGCGATACAGCGCAGAAACAGGCCCTTCGGCCCACCGGGTCTATGCCAACCAACAATCCCAGCACACTAACACCATTCTACTACTGAGATGGTGCCCACAATGCCTCAGCATCACGGCACAGAAACAATTAAGAATGAAAATAGCAAGATTACATTTAGCCACTAAAATTCTCATCTATGTGAAAGGGACTGTGAATATAGATGTAATAAAGAATCTCAGATTTTTTAAATAATGGATATTAAAATAAGTTTTACTGCTTCTACTGCATATTTTAAAATTATTTTCATTAACGCCAAATTCACATGATGATCAGACCATTGTATATAAAACATAACATCCAACTTCAGGTTATATTTTTAAGGTCCTGTCCCACTGTACGACGTAATTCAAAAGCTCTCCCGAGTTTAAAATAAAAATCAAACTCGTGGTAAGCACGTAGAATGTACGTAGCGAGTACATCGGAGCTCGGTACGTCTCTTCGCGGCTCGTAACGCTAACAGCAGGTACTCGGGAAACGCGGTAAGCTCGTGAAGATTTTTCGACATGTTGAAAAATGTCCACAAGAGCCCCGAGTACCTATGAGCGGCTATTACCGTAATTCTCCAAGTTCGAATCAGGGAAAACTCGGGAGAACTCTTGAAAGTACCTCGTACAGTGGGACAGGCCCTTTAGCCTCAAAGCAAAATGTTTCAAAATCCTTGTAAAGTATATGCATCAAATATACAGTTTAGTATTGAGATTCAGCGTGGAAATGGGCTCTTCGACCCACCGAGTCAGTGATGACCAGTGATCACAACACATTAACACTAACCTACACACACTAGGGACAATTTACATTTAGACCAAGCCAATTAACCTGTATGTCTCTGGAGAGTGGGAGGAAGCCGAAGATCTCTGAGAAAACCCACGCAGTTCACGGGGAGAACGTACAAACTCTGTACAGACAGCATCCGTAGTTGGGATCGAACCCAGGTCTCTGGCATTGTAAGGCAGCAATTCTACTGCTGCGCCACCGTGCTGCCCTTGCGATGATGATAATACAAACTAGAAGGGATTGTGAATGGGGAAGATGATGAAAAGAGGCTTCAAGACCTTAAATGAGTGTACAATAATATGACAGGTGAGATATAATGTACAAAAATGTGAAGTTGCCCACTTTAATGCAGAATATGGAAATGCCAAGTTGTTTTAAATGGTGAGATATTGGGCAACATTGATGGTTAAAGGGACCTAAATGCCCTTGTACACAATTCACTGAAAGCTGATACTTAGAGGGTACAAATTATCAAGGAGGCAAATGGTATGTATGCTTTTATTGCAAGAGGATTTGCTTAGAATGTATGGATATCTTAACTGCAATTACAGAGGGCCTTTCAGTGACTACACTTGGAGAATCATGTGAAATGTCGGGCATCTTAACTAAAAAAGAATGTATTTGCCATCGAGAGAGCACATGGAAGGCTGGTTCCCGTATGTTTTCTTGTATGAGGCGAGATTGAGTTACCTTCTTACCTTCTTTAGAGTTTAGCAGAATGGGAGATTTCACTGAAATACAGAACCTTTTTAAAAACAGGGAAGGAGATGAGGATATTTAATCCAAAACCAGTTTTCATAGTCTCAGAGTATATGCGTCTCAGGCCATGTAGGGATGAGATGAGATGAGGCGCTGTAAGGTAGCAACTCTACCGCTACGCCACCGTGATGCCCTAAGCATCCTCATCTCCTTCCTAAAGGAACGTCCTTTAATTCTGAAGCTATGACCTTGAGTCTTAGACTCGCCCACTAATGGAAACATCAGAAAGGTTCCCTTTAGTGGCAGTGCCAGCACTCAGACTCCTGTTTCAATGGTCCTGTCAACAACCCTGAAATTGGTACCTTTAAGCATTTGTATCAAGTCTTTGAAAGTTACAACTACATTTGCTTCCACTATTCCTTCATTCAATGCATTCTATACCTTAATAATTCACTGGATGAATACATTTCTTGCTATCAAGATGTAACATTGTGTGCTATCTAGTCAAATCATAACGTCCTGGCTATAGTCAACCCGTATTTAATTGCAGCAGGTCGTGCAAAGGAAAAAAAAAACCACAGTACAATGCAGAGTAGAGCACCACACCATTACACTGTTACAACTACAGAGAAAATGCAGATTTAAAAGTGCAAGGGCCGCAATGGGGTAGGTTTGGAGATCTGGACAACATCCTAAACTTGTAAGAGGCAGGGAAGCAGCTATTCCAATAGCCAGTGGTATGTACCTTTAAGCCTTTGTATCTTCTGCCTGACAGTAGAGGGATGACCAAGGTGTGAATGATGCTCGATGACATTTGCTGCTTTTGTGAGGCAGCATGATATGTGGATACAGTCAATTGGGAGCGGGTGGGTAGCTGGTTTGTGTGCTGTGCTGGGCTGGGCTGCATCCACAGCTCTCTGCAATTTATATGGTCCCAACCCTAGAAATCAATGACCATTGTGCAGTTCTAGATGAAAACTATTCTGGATAGGTGGCTACAAACAGTGGTGGACACCAAGAAAATCTAAAAATATAGACTGAAGGACCAATGGCACGAATGTATTAACCATCCACTATTAGTGGGAATTAACATTATATGTATTTATACATGCATTTGAATGCTTTACTGCTGAAATGAGCTGCATGTCCTTAATGGTCTTTAAGTCCCTTAGATCTTGGCTGAGCTTCAAGCTAACGTGTTGAATGAAGCGCCGGACTGAATTGCCAACATAAACACGCTTTTGTGATTGGAATCGGGCTGCAACGTGGAAATTCATAGCTGTAGTTACCTCCGCACATCTGCAGGTAATGAAGGTGAAACTAATGAGGATAATTACAAATCAGCATTCAGAATGTGACAGGCGCCAAAGGTGGCGAGAATGAACCAGACTCTCTCAAGGCCAAATAATGAATTCTTGTCTGTACATGTTCTGAAGAATGATTTCTCCAGCTCCATTCTGTCTGCTGTTGCATTGCCACAGTGTCCGTATTGACAGGTAATGTTGCTGTCCCTCATCCCTTTCAGTTTCTGGCTCACGCTGAGGTGCCTAATCATTGTCATAATACCATAAGAAATAGGAGCAGAATTAGGCCATTTGGCCCAGCAAGCCTTCTCTGCCATTTCATCATGGCTGATCTGTATCTCCCTCCGAAACCCATTCTCCTGCCTTCTCCCCATAACCTCTGACATCTGTACTAATCAAGAATCTATCTATCTCTGCCCTAAAAATATCCACTGACTTGGCCTCCACAGATTCACCACCCTCCGACTAATGAAATGTCTCCTCATCTTCCTAAAAGAACGTCCTTTAATTCTACGACCTCTAGTCCTTGATTCTCCCACTAGTGGAAACATCCTCTCCATATCCACTCTGTCCAAGCTTTTCACTATTCTATACGTTGCAATGAGATCCACACTCATTCTTTTAACGCCAACGAGTACAGGTCCAGTGCCGTCAAGCGCTCATCATATGTTAACATTGTCATATATTGGATGGTAAAATTAAAAAAAGTAACACCCTTGATACAATATGCACTTTCAGTCCTGGGCTTAATAAATTATCATTTGACAATGTGTGAGAGCCAAGCTGACCACATGTGGAAAATCTGGACCTGCAGCAGCTGTGAAAAATGTTGCATTACTACTAATGTCAACCAGCACGTTATGGAACTGGTATATTATTCCTACTCTGAAATTACTCTGTGCAATAGTTGCGGCAAAAAATATATGAATGGCTGACAGAGGAGCAGAATAATGACAGCTAGTTTGCAATGATGACCTGGGCTCACAAAATGGATCCTGGCTCTGGCCCAAATACCCATCTTCAGCCAGGATTAGAAAATGGTGACAGAATTTAATACTACTGGCCTTGGGAGAATTTTGGAATTCCTGCTCCAAATTTTCCAATCAATTCAGGTTAAAAGGACAATTCTATCTTTAACAAACATTGAAGGTTTAACTTCAATGGTGCTTTTGTTGTCAGGTATGTGTAGTGCTAACACAGGGAAATTATTTTTCTTATGAACAGTCCAGTAGCGTATTGCCATACCCCTGGATCCTTGATGTTTTGGTGCCATTTCCAAAGTCCACGCTCTAGTTCTTATGAGCGGTGCCTGTCCCAGATGAGTCCCAGGCGAGTCCCAGGCCTCCAGCCATCTCCTTCCTTGGATGCCGCATCCCTCTCCTCACCATCCACCTTTGTTCCCCAGAGGTACTTCCCACAGCGAACTACAAAGGCACGGTAGCCCCCCCCCGGTTCTCTCTCCTCTCCTACCAGCCTCTCTCCTCGCAGTCCTCACGGGCTCTTAAATTTTCTGATCTTTTGCACGTTGCGAAAATATTTGCCCTGCTCATATAACAATCCAATTGGGCTGGTTTTGCCCCTGCACTTCTCTGCTATGCGTTCTGAGAGGGGGGGAACAGAGACTGCAGCCTGTTAAATCAATCTTTTTAAAATGCACAAAGAATTTGGTGCCCACAACATTAAAAAAATAAATTTATTTTTTTATTTTTTTATTTTTTTATTAGGGGTACAGTAAATTACATCAGCGTACGTCCCGTATATATTATTACAATCATTGTACCCCTTAATTTTTAAGGCTATTAAAGAAAAAGAATAGAAACAGAGAAAGTACAGAAAGTGAGAGAGTATTGTGAAAGTGAAGAAGCGTGACGAAGGGAAAGAAAAAAGACCCCTTGGTCGAAGAGTTAGAGAAAGGAGATTAAGAGATAGACCCTAAGAAGAAAAAAAAGAACGAAAGAAGAAAAAGGGAAAAGCCAGTTACTTTATTATAAACATCACGCAAAAGGAATCTACCAACTCGACAGTTTTTCATCCCCCTTCACCAAAACCCGACGCCGGTACCTTTTTGAGGTACCCTTGCACTCTATCCTTGTAGTAGATCTATAAAAGCAGACCACGATCTGATTTTCCTGCCAGGTGCCCACAACCTTTAAGCAAAGCAATATGTTGACTTGAGTTAGAAAGAGCACTCACAAAACAGTCGCACAGCAAAAAAACATTTCATTTTGGTGTTTGCCACCTCCCCTTGGTTGAACTGTAGAAAAGTTCTGTTGCTGCTCTAAGAATATACACTGTGACCTTGTGCTTCCCGATGAACAGCACGGTGGCCAGCGGTTGTTGCCCTGCGGTGCCAGAGACCCAAGTTTGCCTGTATGGAGTTTGTACGTTCTCCCTGCGACTGCGTGGGTTTTCTCCGTGTGCTCCAGTTTCCTCCCACACTCCAAAGACATGCAGGTTTATAGGTTAATTGGCTTTGACAAGTTGTAAAATTGTCCCTAGTGTGTGTTGGATAGTGTAGGGACAAATCGCGGGTCCCTGCTGTATTTCTAAAATCTAAAGATCCACACACCCGTTCGCAAATTCCTATCTATCCTTAAGAAAATGAAACATAATGAAAAAATAAATTTTAAACATGTGTCTGACACTCAGGGTACTGCTAAATTAGAAACGTTAAAAGCATTCTGTGATAAGTGATTTTATAAATCTGTTTCTCAGCACATCTGCCAAGTGCGTGGAGCATAAAAATATTGGTCAGATTATTTTTTCACTTAAATGAGCTATAAATAATGCTGCATTAATAGGTTTTGCAACCTCTACCTTTACTTCCGTAATGAAACAATTTTATCATTAATTCAGATGAAATCATTTTTTAAGTTCATTTTCGCTGGTACATCGATACGCAAAATCATTACTGAAACGCCATAAACAGGACGCCGATTCATAAATAAGTGCCAGGAAATGCAGCGTAATTGCAAGTGCCGCAGCGCCGAACTACTGATATGTGTAGGCTCTTTGCTCAGTGGCAAACTATTGCCAAACAAATCATACACATTTGTCTCATGGGCAAAGCATAACCATTAGGAAAATTAAGTGGTATCACAATCCCAATGAAAAATGGCAGCACAAATTATAGGTGACCATTTTTATTGATTAGCTAAGTAAATCCCTGTTAAGTATAATTTAAATGCCTATCCTCGCAGATTGAGCTATGATTGAACTTCAGCGGAAGATGTTAAACAGACGCACATTGGAACACTCAATATGCACTGGTAATGTACACAATTCATGGTCTATAGCAGTCCCTAAAATGTTCAGCCTTTCACGAGCTGTATGAATAGCTTTCATTACTCACTGGTATTTATGTCAAGGCTCCAGTGTCTCATAAGGATCACCCCCCCCCCCCCCCCCACACACACAGTTTACTTGTAATAAAAGGTTGTTCCTGTCTCAGCCGCTGAAAAATTACAAACAAAGAAACTCGCATTTCTTTTCAATTTTCAGGAAAAGAAACAAATGACTCAAACCCACAGTTATTTGTTGGTAAATTGAAATGAACTTGGGAGTATGATTAATTTAGCTACTGCTTTTGACAAAAAAAAAAAAAAAAAAAAAAATACGGTCGTAAGATACACAATGATGGTATCTGATACAGAAGATTCTTTATGCTGGAGATTGTCTCAGCTAATGTTCTAACCTCCAAGGAATGCTCTTGGGCCAGGCATTTAATTTCCACTTACAGTTTTATGGTACAAAATGAAATGGTATAACAATGTAATGCCATAACGCTCCCTCCTCCATAGTTTACACACAGTTCATTACATTTATACTGCAGATTTTTAATTATACTTTATGCCGTACTATTGTTAAGCTACTGACAAAGTCTTATCAGCCCAGTGGCATTCATATTTATGCTTCATCAGGTATTCCCTCCTAATGAAGCTTGACAAGCTGCTTAATTCAAAGTATACAATATTTATTATGTACTTTTGCATTTTTCAAGCACTTTGTTTGTAAGAACTGCAAATTTTCCTTGCACCTTTTATATAAATGTCCACAATTCGGAGAAGTCCAATGTGCAGAGATGACAATGTGAAATGTTTAATTATATGAAGCAATCTCTCCTCATTATTGCCAGCTTTTGATTTCTTTAATTAAATGGACAAATGCTAGTTTGTCATTTGAAAAGGTTTCCCCTCACATTCTGAGAAGTTTGCTGTTAAAAATTAAATTGTGCTTGGCACTAGCCTTGGTAGCACCAGGACTTGAAGGAAAACCCACGAAACAAATATCAGTGTCTGAGCCCCATGGTTCTTTGACATTATAGTTTATGTGACCCTGATAGTGACGTTCCCTCAAGGGTCTGGACAGTCAGATCATCAAGCTGCCATGTCCAACAACCAGCAAAGCCCCAAACAAAAGCTTTTCGCTGTACCTCGGCACATGTGACAATAAACTAAACTCAAACTGGAATTGACACCTACTGACCAATCATTGATTAACGGCAATACAGACGACAGACACATTTGCTAGCTCACACAACATCGAGTTGAATCTACGGACATCTAACAATTAGTTGAAATCAGGGTTTGCAGAGCGTGGAAACAAGTAATTAGTTCCATCAAAAGTTAAACCAACACTTTATTTTATTGTGTAGGAAGGAAGTGCAGATGCTGGTTTACATCGAAGATAGACACAAAATGCTGGAGTAACTCAGCGAGACAGGCAGCATCTCTGAAGAGAAGGAATGGGGGACGTTTTGGGTTGAGATCCTTCTTCAGACTGAGAGACAGGGAATCTAGAGATATGGAAGGGTACAGGGCAGAGCCAGTGAGATGCGGAGAATATACCAGCATGTACTGAGAGCTGGAAATAGGCCCTTTCCAGATTGCTGGACTGGGCCCTTTGAGGAACTGCAGGGATGATTGCCGAGGCCCCAACTACTTACAACTTACATTGATGACTTCTCGGAGGGCAGCAATTGTAAGATTTCAAAGTTTTAATGACACAAAAATAAATGGGAGTGTGAGGAATGACAAGGATGCTAAGAGGATCCAAGGGAATGTAGATAAGCTGAGTGAATGGACAAGGCGGGCAAAGAGCCACGTGGGAAAAATGTGATTATCCCCATTTAAAAAAAAGACACGAGGGTGGGAAGTGTAAGGATTAACCATCGATTTTATTCAAAACAGAGAAAAATAGATTTCTGGGTATTGGAAGAATCAAGGGATATCGAGAGGTAGGGCAGGAAAATGGTGAAGATCGGCCATGATTTTGTTGAATGACAGAGCAGACATGAGGAGCGAAGTAGCGTACAGTTATGAGACACAAACAACGGGAGTAACTCAGTGGGACAGGCAGCATCTCTGGAGAGAAGGAATGGGTGATGTTTCAGGCTATGACTTTTATAAGAATTATAAGATCTCTTTTCAGAAAGATAAGGTCTCTTTTAAGAATTATAAAATCTCTTAAGATCTTAATAATTATGAGCTCTTAAGAATTATAAGATCTCTTAAGAATAAGATCGCTTAAGAATTATAAGATCACAAGAATTATAAGATCGCTTAAAATAATTATAAGATCATATTTTTAAGAATTATAATTCTTATAATTCTTATGAGATTTATAATTATAAATCTTATAATTCTTACGAGATCTTATAATTCTTATGAGATCTTATAAAAGATCTTATAATTCTTATAAAAGAGATTTTATAATTCTTATGAAAGAGTTCCATAATTCTTATAAAAGTGTTCATAATTCTAATGAGAGTTATAATTCTTTTAAGGGTTCTTATAATTAATTGTATATTTCCATAACGCAAGTTCATTTAAGATGTCATAAAGATAATATTGCAATATATTAATACAAATTATTTTTGATGGTAAAAATATATAGGGCAGAACTAAAGTCGATGTAGTTGATAAATAGATGAGCAGAAGTACTATTATTCTTTAAGTCACATGGAATAAGCATCCTATAGCACATGCTTGAATGGAAATAAATTACAGAAGCAAACTGTCTGCTAATGCATTTAATGGCTAACACAAGTGACCAAGAACAAATGTTTGCCCCAAGGGTCATTTTAAAAACATCCCACCCCATCAACCAAAAATAAGGGAAATATTATATAAATCTATAAGTATTCCATTTACACACAGAATTACGTCATGCATACATATATTAATTTAATATAGCACTAACATCAGGAACATTAACAGCCAAACTCTCTCACCACTTAATCTATAGCCTTTATAAATAGGAACCCATTACTTAAAAAATGTGAAATTCAATTAATTGGATGGATGGAAAGGCACCAGCTATTAATCTATTTATCATAATACATTTTTCTAACATCTGAAATACCTTTAATTCAACTCATCCAAGTGACTTTAATAAGTTTAATTAAAAATAATAAAGCAGCCCTTGAAATATGAATGGTTTTATTTGGGTTCACTGCAAATTCTTTATCCCCCAATCAAATCTGCACAAAGCACATTACAATAATGGAGAGCACCTTAATAGCCATTATAAACACCTACGCATGGGAGGAAGTTATTATCTTTAAATCTGCCCCATAATCTCAGCTATTGGTTTACCTTCTTTTATAAATCATCATTGAATAGTGTGCTGTGGATTGCATTGGGAAAAAATAACCTAACTAAAGCATCATTCAAAAGAGAAAGCAGACAATATATATTAGATCAGATCCATGTTTTCAATGCTTTACTCGTTATTTTCCAGATACCGCATTCTAACAGCACATCCCTTCACCTGGGATTTAACAACTCAACATCTAGTGCAGGTCGTTTTATGGTAATAAGCACTGATATGCCTTATCCAAAAAAAATGACTGCTCGGAATAGGAATTTAGGATTTAAGAAAAACATTTTTTTCTATAGTGCTTAATGCTTTTTATTACAGAAACCTACGTTGTGATGTTTATACTAAAACATATTACATTTTAATATTTCAATCTTACCGTTTGTATTTTAGTTTGAGTTTTAGAAATAGTGTGGAAACAGGCCCTTCGGCCCATCGAGTCCGCGCGGACCACAATCACCTACCTGTACACTAGTTCTATCCTACATATCAGGGACAACTTACAGAAGCCAATTAATCTACAAACCTGCCGTCTTTGGGATGAAGGAGGAAAACGGGGCACCCGGCCAAAATCCAGGCGGTCACGGGGAGAACGTACAAACTCTGTACAGACAGCGCCCTTAGTCAGGATCGAACCCGGGTCTGGCGCTGTGAGGCAGCAAATGTACCGCTGCGTCACTTATGCCAACCCAATTTAATCATTAAAATTTGAATATCCATATTGCAAGGATATCTTTTGGCATAATATCCTCTTAAAAAGGACTCCTGTATCTTCCTTGTAGTTTTTCTGATGTTAGATGGCAAAAATAAAATGCAATTTAAATTTCAAATTGTAATATTTAATGGTGTGTACAGATATCCATGCTATTAATTGATTTGCACATTTTTCCTGCAAGTGCCGACCTGAAATTTCCATTCTTGTGGCATTTGCACTGATGTTTTATGATACGTGTTGAGACTGACAGATTAGTGTGTTTGACCCGGGGTCAGTAGTTGTCACTTTAGATGCCAATGGCGATAACAATCATGTGCTTTAACATTAATGTTCAATGTTCGTAAAATAGTCCTTGTATAATATACTCAGAATAGTTAATAGTTTGATGCTGTAATCTCTCTATTGTGCATATGTTATTTTGTAGTCGTAGAGTCTTGCAGCGTGGAAACAGGCCCTTCAGCCCAACCTGCCCACACCAGCCAACATGGCCCATGACTACACTTCCAGAAGTGAGGGCATGAGGACACCGCTGCCGGGGTAAGGAATAAAGGAGGACCCGGCTTGGGGGGACTCTTGTGTGGGAGGCGGAAGAACAATGGACAATGGAAGACCCTGTGTGGGGGGACCGCCATGAGAGAAGGAGGAGTGGGGGAAGAACAAAGGGAGAACTGGCATGGGGGTAGGGCGGGGGGGGGGGGGGGGGATTTGTAACTCTGTAAGCATCCTTTATGGGCGACTATTTGCAAGCAAAGAACTTCACTGTGACTTGTCACATGTGGCATAAAAGTATTCAGTCAATTCAATCACTTGTCTGACCTGCCTGCATTTGGCCCATATGCCTCTAAACTCGTCCTGTAGCTGTTGAAATGTTTTTTCAATGTTGCGATAGTACCTGCCTCAACTCCCTCCTCCGGCAGCTCGTTCCATACACCTACAACCCTTTGCGTGAAAAAGATACCCCTCAGATTTCTCCTTATTTCATTTTTTGTTGTTTCCCTCCTTAGCTGCCTCTCGTGTCTCATGTTACATGCCGACCAAAATAAAGTGCGCAGTCACTTGGTGCTATCGAGAGATGGCTTGAGGGGTCTCGACCCGAAACATCACCCATTCCTCCTCTCCAGGGATGCTGCTTCCTCTCCTGCTGAGTCACGCCAGCATTTTGCGTCCATCATTGATGACATGAGGGATTGGCAATCAGTCACAAAGATGGCGTCCTGTTCAGACCAAGAACTCCAATGGCAGGCGGAGCAGGCAGCTCAAACTTCAACTCTACCTTCTTGACAAAATCAGCAAGATTTCCCTTGATGAGCAAAGTTATGTTCGAAATATAATGCAATAAATCTAATTTACTTAAGAAATCAGGACGGCTGATTAAAACATGTTCGACTCGGTGCAGAGGATACTTTGAGGGCAGTGTTGCAAGATTAAAATACAAAGACACATAATTTAAACTTGCACTCTGCACCTTTGCAGAAAAGACTGTACTTTGATGCATCATTAAAGCAGAGCAAAGTTTACTGTACTTATTTTAAATTCCCATCTCAGTGTACTAACTGTAATTAGATTTTCTAATTTATTATTGGAACATTAGAATGAATGATTCAGATTTGTACCTCTAATTTATATTTTCTAATGGAAGTTTGCCCGTTACATTACAGCGAGAGTTGACGCGACGGATTCCATGGGTCTGGTTGATGAGGTATTAATTGAATAGAGGGACAAGATGTCCAAATTCAGTCTTAACCATTAGCGTTGGTATATTTGATCAGCTTATTCTGCAGATGTAACACACACACACACACACACACACACACACACACACACACACACACACACACACACACACACACACACACACTTAAATTACAGGGATTGGGGGTCATAAGTTCTGATGGATGGGTACAATTAATACAGAAGCAAACTATGCCGGCGAAGGAATCTTAAGGGAACGACT
Organism: Raja brachyura; assembly: GCA_963514005.1. Next base: position 43,298,143 of record OY740796.1, read on the forward strand.
GCCTTGGGCTGTGTGCTAAGACACATGCAGATGAGTACGCTGCAGACAGACGGCTAAACTGATCAACACGGGCGGAAAATTTGAGTCATTGGGCCCTGGATCCGAGTCAAGGTGTCCACTACATACTAAAATCAAATCAACAGATTTAAAAAAAAGTTCTCAGTTCTTAGTCCTCCAAAATATTCCAAATGGAATTTAAACTGGAGGTGGCGGAGGGTGGACTTAAGCAAAAATAGGTTCTTGGAGAAGAACTGCACACAGGAATGCTATGAAAACTTGCAGCAAAAGACATATAATATTGCTTATTGATACACAAAAGCTGGAGTAACTCAGCGGGATAGGCAGCATCTCTGGAGGTAAGGAATGGGTGACGTTTTGGCTCGAGACCCTTCAGAACATTGTCTTCTGAACCTTGCCTGATATTCACCACCTTTGACATTTAGTCCAAAATTAAACCGTTTCACACTTGTTGCTCTCTCTGCAGAACACGACAACATTTCCACATTCAAACAAAACAAGCCATGGAGTTTAGGTAATTGCGTGGCGTGAATTGGGGTATATTCTTTTGTTGAAACCATGAATAACTTTAACCTCACTAATGCCTTTTAAGCACTTAACTGCAGGAGTTTCCCATATTTTTCATTAGACTAATCATAAGAGGCGGCCTTGGTAATACCACCTTTTCTGTGTTTCTGTCCAGGACTATATTCTGCTCTCAGATTTTCCAAGTCAATTTCTCATTTGGACTCTCTTCTTTTTATTTCACTCTTTCTTTAACAATGCATTCCAACCCCCTGTTCACCCATTATCATCCTCCTCGTCTTCACTCCGAATTGGGAGAGGCAGCATGGTGGCGTAGTGGTAGAGTTGCTGCCTTGCAGTGCCAGAGACCCAGGTTCGATCCTGTGCTCTCAGTACAGTGTTTGTACATTCTCCCCATGACGGCATTTTTTTTTCCCCAGGTGCTCAAGTTCCCTCCCACACGCCAAGGATGTAGAGGTTTGTAAGTTAATTGGCTTCACTATTAAAAAATCGTAAATTGTCGCTAGCGTAGGATAGTGCTAGTGTACTAGGATTGCTGATTGGAATTGACTCGGTGGGCCAAAGGGCCTGTATTATGTCATATGTAATATGAATAGAATTAGGCCATTTGGCCCATCAATCATGGCTGATCTACCTCTCCCTCCTAACCCCATTCACCTGCCTTCTCCCCATAACCTTTGACACCTGTACTAATCAAAAATGTAACTATCTCTGCCTTAACAATATTCACTAACGTGGCCTCCACAACCTTATGTGGCAAAAAAAAATCACCACTTTCTGATTAAAGACATTTCTCCTCATCTCCTTCCTAAAAGAACTTTCTTTAATTCTGAGGCTATGACCTCTTATCCTAGACTCTCCCACGAGTGCAAACATCCTCTCCACATCCACTCGATCCAAGCATTTTACTGTAATCAATGTAATCTCCCCCCCTCATTCTTCTATTCTCCAGCGAGTACAGGGCCAGTGCCGACAAACGCTCATCATAGGCTAACCTACTCATTCCTGGGATCATTATTGCAAATCTCCTCTGGACCCTCTCCAGAGCCAGCTCATCCTTCCTCAGATTTGGGACACCAAAATTGTTCACAATATTCCAAAGGCGGCCTTACCAGTGCCTTTATAGAGCCTGAGCATTACGTCCCTGTTTTTGTACACAAGCCGTATGTCCGCACTGTATCTCCAAACTAAACTTAACTAATTTATCGAACATGATTGGAAATTCACAGCCAACACCCCCCTCACCACTATACGCAACTTGGGTGTACCATGAAGATCCAATCGATGTATTGGAGGGAAAGCAAGGCCTTCTTGGACAACCAGTATCACCAGTAACAGATGGTCTGACTTATTTTGCATTTACTGAACCGTTTCTTGATGCCTGTGAATATTTGCCTCATAATCGCCTGCAGTTTTGAAATGCAACAAATTGATTTTAAAAGTTCTGCAGAATATTTTGATGATTTCACAATATTCAACAAAGGTGCAATCTCTTTCTTTCCATTCATTTTCTTTGAGAGCCACACTGCCCAAAATCGGCATTTCCCAAATATAATTTTTCCTCGCACAACTTAATGCAAGCTTAATTCGTTAAAAAATACACTGTATACGAGTAAGATTATTGTCCTTCATTGATCCTTGAATCATTTTCAACGATGGTTCCACACTGGAGGTGGCGCAGCGGTAGAGTTGCTGCCTTACGGTGCCAGAGACCCGGGTTCGATCCTGACACTGGGTGTTGTTTGCACAGTTTGTATGTTCTCCCCATGACTGCGTGGGTTTTCTCTGGGTGCTCCAGTTCTCTCCTCACATTCCAAAGAAATATAGGCTAATTGGCTTCAGTAAATTTGTCTCTAGTGTATAGGATAGTGCCAAAGTGCAGGGTGATTGCTGGTCGATGTGGACTCAGAGGGCCAAAGGGCCTGTTTCCCTGCTGCATCTCTAAACTAAACTCAGAGAGCTACAATCAGTTCACCTGTTATGCTTTTCCTCAGTTTCAGTGCTTTCATTGCTAATTTAACGGAAGATACTGGGAATGCTGAATGCTCTGCATTTGATAGTTTACTGCACATTGAGGTGTGGCAAGTGGAAGCTGTCAATGGGCCTAACTCAACTAAATGTGGGTCTAACTCACCGAAACACCAGTGAATGGAGGTGCCCACCTGATGAACTCAATTATATACTTGCATCTGCAGGATTAGTTTTTGTTTACAGTGTGAGTTAATATGTAGGTAGCTTTTTTTTGCATACAGAGTAATTTATTGTAAGTTGGTGTATATTGTTAGATAGTTAGACTTTGGATTCCTTAGTTGAGCGCTGGTCCTGTAGTTATAGCACAAGTACTTTGTGTTTTTATTTAACTACACATTGAAGTACATCAAGTGGAAGCCGTCAATGACTTGGTTCAAGTTGGAGAGCGAGATGGTAGGTTGCTCAAGCAATGAGACTGCAGGAAATATGATCATCGTGGATTATTTTAATATCCTAGAAGTAGAGGGCAGCATAACTAAGATTATTAGCTATGGGTGGCAGAGATTATTAGCTATGGGTGGCAGAGTGGCACAGCTGGTGGAGCTGCTGCCTCACAGCACCAGAGACCTAGGTTCAATCCTGACCATGGGTGCTGTCTGAGTGGAGTTTGCACGTTCTCCCCGTGGCCGCGTAAGCTTGCTCTGGGTGCTCCGGTTTCCCGCCACATCCCAAAGACATGCGGGTTTGTGGGCACATTAGCCTCCGTAAGATTCCCCCGAGTGTAGAGGGAGTGGATACGAAAGTGGGATAACTAGAACTAGTGTGAATGGGCGATCGATGGTCGAAGTGCGTTCGGTGGGCAGAAGGACCAGATTCCGAGCTGGATCTATTTAATTTTCAAAATCAGGCTTCTGAACGGCCCTTCTATGAGATAGACACAAAATGCTGGAGTAACTCAGCGGGACAGGCAGCATCTCTGGAGAGAAGGAATGGGTGATGTTTGGGGTCGAGACCCAGGTCCCTCTGTGAGCTGGTGTGTTGTCCGATTCGCCTCTACCCAATTACAAACATCGTGCGACAATACTGAGAACACCATTCTGCACTGCATCTCCCCCATTGTTCTATTTATTCTGCTCGAGTTGATTGTATTTAAGTAAAAAATTATCTGATCTGATTGGAAAGTATGCAAAACAAAGCCTTTCATTCCATCTCAGTATATGTAACGTTAATAAACCCAAGCCGTATTCAATTGTAGTGCAACTACGAGGGAATGCAATAAGCACAATTTCACAGAAGGAATGACTCTAAATACAATGATAAAGGCACAACTTTAAATTGATTTAGTATTGAACAGTACGCCAGAAATAATTAATAACCTTGAAGTGAATGAAATCTCAGATTCCTTTGATGATTAGATCACTTTAACATTGCAGTTAAGATAGTGAAAACTATGGTGCTGAAGTGGAAGCCTTTAAGAGAGTAAACTTTGGGGCTGTGAAGCAGTTCTCAGGAACAAGTGGGAGGCAGAGCGAGAAAATAAAATGAAGAAAAATGAAGAATTTTAATGAGCAATTTAAGGGGTGCAGAACGGAATCCTAACCCCAAGAGGAAGCAGAGAAAAAATAACTGACTGAATGAAATGGTCTGGAATAACCTAAAGGCTCGGCAAAATTATTTTATTTGAGGCATCAAAAAGTAATTAGTACTGGAAGACAGAGGAGAATTAGCACATGATAAAAGGGTAAGGGGAAACCAATTGCAAATGGCAGCATGAAGATTGAAAAATATATTTCAGCAGCACAAAAAAAGGGAGGGGGGGGCGGAGATAAAAAGACAGTGTTCTTATTTTAAAGAAAATCACTATGGGGAATTTTAACATGGGTGCGCCTGGACATGGATAATGTATTAATACTAAATATTTCATGTTCAGACGTTATAGGAGCAGAATTAGGCCATTGAGTCCGTCATGTCAACTGCACCATTCAATCATGGCTGATCTATCATTCCCTCTCAACCCCATTCTCCTGCCTTCTCCCCATAACCCCAGACACCCGCACCAATCAAGAATCTATCAATCTTTAAAATTAAAAATATCCATTGACTTGGCCTCCACTGCCTTCTGGGGTAATTAATTCCACAGATTCACCATCCTCTGATTAAAGAAATTCCTCCTCATCTCCTATTTATAGGTATGTCCATTTATTCAGAGGCTATGCCCTCTGGTCCTGGACTCTTCCACTAGTGGAAACATCCTCTCCACATTCACCTTATCCAGACTTTTCACTACTCAGTAAGTTTCAATGAGATCGCCCCTCATCCTTCTAAACTCCGGCGAGTACAGGCCCAGTGCCATCAAACATGCATCATATGTTATCAAATGCTCATCATATGTATGTATTTCTTGCAGTTTTGCTTGGGAATTCAATTATGTGCACAGTTTGGTGAGCCCCATTATGAGAGGACCAGAAGTGATATGTTTATTAAACCTACAGCAAACCATGCACAAATTGAATGCATGTCTGACATTATGCCACACCAATGCAACCTCTATTATGCATCCTTTGCTAGGAGGTTCCATATTCAGTTGATCAATTGAGCCTTTAATGTCTGCAGGGCACACGCATCAAACAGGATGCATCTCAAAATTGAGCCGACTCAATAAAAACAAGCTTGACGTATGTGCAGGAAACGGAGCATGTTCAGTGCGTTGTATCATCTTTGGATTTGGCATGTTGGCGCAGCGGTGGAATTGTTGCATTACAGCGCCAGAGACCCTGGGTGCTGTCTGTATGGAGTTTGTACGTTCTCCCTGTGACCTGCGTGGGTTTTCTGCGGGTGCTCCGGTCTCCTCCCACATTCCAAAGTCTTCCAGGGTTGTTGGTCAATTGGCTTGGCATAAGTGTAAAATTGTCCCCAGTGTGCGTAGGATAGTGCTGTATTGCTGGTCGCTGCGGACTCGGTGGATTCCCATGTTTCCGCACTGTGTCTCTATACTGAACTAAAATTCAGACTGCTGGCTCACCACAAAATAATCCTCCATTTCTGAGGCCATAAAGAGATGTCGGAGATGAAGTGCCACTCATGTGGGCAGAGAGAGAGGGAATGCAGGGGTTACTTGAAATTAGACAAATCAAACGTCATATCACTGCGTTGACAGCTGCCCAAGTGAAATATTCTGTTTGGCCCGACCTGAAACGCCATCTATTCCTTTTTTCCCAGAGATGCTGCCTGACCCGCTGAGTTACTCCATTAATTTGTGTCTATCTTCTACTGCTTCGGGTTTGCAATACAACTGTACGGCTTAGAAATTGGATTCACATGCCATAGACTTGAATTTGAAGGAAAAAAAAATCTAATGCAAGTACTGGGAACTTATTGCAAGTGAAATGATTTATGTTTGGAGTTCCCCATCCAGTGATGTGCGAATACACAGAGGAGCCCAACCTACCCAGTAGCATCCAGCTGCATGGAACATGTGCCTGCATACTGCTTCCATAATCTTTAACAGCACATGCAGGACCTGCAGAGTCCGTGCTGAAGCAGGTTTTCATAGCACAGCAGACCTGCTGTGACATGATTTAAAGGGTATTGCCAATCCAATCGCTTTGGGCGGCACGGTGGCGCAGCGGTAGAGTTGCTGCCTCACAACATCAGAGACCCCCGTTCGATCGCGATTACAGATGCTGTCTGTATGGAGTTTGTATGATGTCCCTGTGACCGCGTGGGTTTCCCGTACTTCAAAGATGTACAGGTTTGTAGGTTAATTAGCTTTGGTAAGCTGTCCCTAGTGTTGTAGGATAGTGTATGTGTATGGGGTGATCGCTGGTCGGCACGGACTCAGTGGGCTGAAGGGCCTGTTTCTGCGCTATGTCTCAGCATCTCTTTAAAAAAAAAGTCTAATCTCCAGCTGCTACTGGTTGTGGTTCATGAAAGTTGTTACATTTAACACTGTCACTCACACTACAAGAGTGTTGCTGCATGTATCACCTATAGACTGTTGCTATTAGCACTCGTTATAGTGTACGTGCGTGTGTAAGTTCTAGGAGCAGAATTAGGCCATTTGGCCCATCAAGTCTACTCCACCATTCAATCATGGCTGACCTATCTTTCCCTCTCAACCCAATGTTTCTGCCTTCGCCCCATAGCCCGACACCTGTCCTACTCAACAATTTGTCAATCCCCACCATAAAAATATATTTTTACTTGGCCTCCACAGCTGTGTGTGTGTGTGTGTGTGTGTGTGTGTGTGTGTGTGTGTGTGTGTGTGTGTGTGTGTGTGTGTGTGTGTGTGTGTGTGTGTGTTTTGTACGAGATTGCTCACAACGAGAGCTCGCTCACATAGAGATTATTAACTATTTCTGGTGTACTGTGTAAGTTTGCATGTGTGTTTTGTGTTCATCCCGGTGAGATTGGAAGAATAGGTGACGTTTCATGATGACGTCTTGTTAGCAAGAGCTGAAGGCTGAGAGGGGGTGCGTTCTGGCTTCTAAATACAGATTGGCCTCTTAGTTTTAAGGTGGATTATTGCAACCCAATTTATCAGCACTGGAACCAACTCGGTATCGCAGTTGGTGTGACAAGAGTCTGCCTCCGTGTGATCTGTCTGGGCACTGCACTGAACTTGGCAACTTTGCCAACTTCTCTCAGCCTTGGCAAAATTAAGCGTCCTGATTCGAGAAAACACCTGGAAACAAACTGGCAGAGATAGCAAAGAGAGAACAGGCACTGCACTGCCCAATTTTACGGCACCGTAAAGATTCATGAAGTGGGCTTACAATAATTATTTTAATTATTATTACATTTAGGATATGGGCCAAATGCAGGCAGGCGACACCTGTGTAGATGCGACATGTTGGTCGTCGCGGGCATGTTGGGCTGAAAGGCCAGTTTCCTCGCTGTATGACTCCATGATTTCAGAGCAAAATCAGACCCTTTAGGCTCACCGACCCCGCTCCAACCAGTGAAGCCCTTACACCAGCACTATGCTACACGCTTGGGAGAATTTACAGATGCCAATTAATCTATAAATCTGTACATCTTTGGGATGTGGGGGGAGGGGGAGAAACTGGAGCACCCAGGGAAAACCCTCGCGGCCACGGGGAATATGTACAAACTCCGTAAAGACATCACCCACAATCATATCTATGGAGCTGTAAGGCAGCAACTGCTGCTGCACCACTGTGCTGCCCGAGTCTATGACCCTGGCACAGAGTCTATGATTCAAAGTTCACCCCGTCCATCACACTGCAAAATGAATCCCAGTCTCGTTAGTGCTACCGACAGGAGATTAATTTCTAGATAGGCAAGTATGCTGGTAATTTGAGCAAAACACAGAGTGTTGGAGTAACTCGGCAGGTCGGGCAGCATCTGGGGAGGGAATGGCTGTGTGACGTTTCAGATCGGGACACTTGTTCAGACTCATTGTTGCTAATTTGAATGGTTTAAGATTGCATTGGAGTGGTATTTAAAAAAGGATAAATACAAACCGATGGAGGGAGAGAAAGGCAAGTAAAGAAAAGATGTTGTTATGCTGGAAAAGGTGCGGGGAAGATTTACAAGGATGTTGCCAGGGTATCCGAGTTATAGGGAGACGTTGAACAAACTAGGACTTTATTCCTTTGAGCAAATATAAACTCAAAAGTAGGACCTCAAACGTAATAATCTCTGGATTATTACCAGTACCACGGGCGAGTCAGAGTAGAAATAGGAGGATATTGCAGATGAATACATGGCTTGAAAAATGGTGCAAGGGGGAGGGATTCAAATTTTTAGGGCACTGGAACCATTTCTGGGAGAGGTGGGACTAGTACAAACAGGACGGTCTGCACCTGGGCTGGAATGGAACCAGTGCTTGGGGGAGTGTTTGCTAGTGCTGTCGGGGAGGATTTAAACTAATGTGGCGGGGGATGGGTACAAGAGCAGAGAGGCAGGTGGGTGTAAAACGAGGGTGGAAGCAATAGGGAGCAAGGTGAAAAGTAAAAGTGGCAGGCAGACAAAACCAGGGCAAAAATCAAAAAGGGCCACTTCTCAACAAAATTGTATAAGGGGTAAGAGCGTTGTAAAAACAATCCTGAAGGCCTTGTGTCTCAATGCAAGGAGTATTCGTAATAAGGTGGATGAGTTGAACGTGCAGATAGCTATTAATGAGTATGATATAGTTGGGATCACGGAGACATGGCTCCAGGGTGACCAAGGCTGGGAGCTGAACATCCAGGGATATTCAATATTCAGGAGGGATAGAGAGAAAGGAAAAGGAGGTGGGGTAGCGTTGCTGGTTAGAGAGGAGATTAACGCAATGGAAACGAAGGACATTAGCTTGGAGCATGTGGAATCGGTATGGGTAGAGCTGCGAAACACTAAGGGGCAGAAAACGCTGGTGGGTGTTGTGTACAGGCCACCTAACAGTAGTAGTGAAGTTGGGGATGGTATAAAACAGGAAATTAGAAATGCGTGCGACAAAGGCAAAACAGTTATAATGGGTGACTTCAATCTACATATAGATTGGGTGAATCAAATTTGCAGGGGCGCTGAGGAAGAGGATTTTTTGGAAAGTATGAGGGATAGTTATCTAAATCAACATGTAGAGGAACCAACGAGAGAGCAGGCTATTTTAGACTGGGTATTGAGTAATGAGGAAGGGTTAGTTAGCAATCTTATTGTGCGTGCCCCCTTGGGCAAGAGTGACCATAATATGGTCGAGTTCTTCATTAGGATGGAGAGTGACATTGTTAATTCAGAAACAATGGTTCTGAACTTAAGGAAAGGTAACTTTGAGGGTATGAGACGTGAATTGGCCAAGATTGACTGGCAATCAATTCTTATAGGGTTGACGGTGGATACGCAATGGAAGACATTTAAAGACTGCATGGATGAACTACAAAAATTGTTCATACCAGTTTGGCAAAAGAATAGATCAGGGAAGGTAGTGCATCCGTGGATAACAAGGGAAATCAGGGATAGTATCAAAGCAAAGGATGATGCGTACAAAGTAGCCAGAAAAAGCAGCATACCAGAGGACTGGGAGAAATTCAGAGACCAGCAGAGAAGGACAAAGGGCTTGATTAGGAAAGGAAAAATAGATTATGAAAGAAAACTGGCAGGGAACATAAAAACTGACTGCAAAAGTTTTTATAGATATGTGAAGAGAAATAGATTAGTTAAAACAAATGTAGGTCCCTTGCAGTCAGAAACAGGTGAGTTGATCATGGGGAACAAGGATATGGCAGACCAATTGAATAACTACTTTGGTTCCGTCTTCACTAAGGAAGACATAAATAATCTGCCGGAATTAGCAGGGGTCCGCCGGTCAAAGGAGTACTTGAGTGAAATCCAGGTTAGTCGGGAAGTGGTGTTGGGTAAATTGAATGGATTAAAGGCCGATAAATCCCCAGGGCCAGATAGGCTGCATCCCAGAGTACTTAAGGAAGTAGCTCCGGAAATAGTAGATGCATTAGTGATAATCTTTCAAAACTCTTTAGATTCTGGAGTAGTTCCTGAGGATTGGCGGGTAGCAAATGTAACCCCTCTTTTTAAGAAGTGGGGGAGAGAGAAAACGGAGAATTACAGACCAGTTAGTCTAACATCGGTAGTGGGGAAATTGCTAGAGTCAGTTATTAAAGATGGGATAGCAGCGCATTTGGAAAGTGGTGAAATCATTGGACAAAGTCAGCATGGAATTACGAAAGGTAAATCATGTCTGACGAATCTTGTGGAATTTTTCGAGGATGTAACTAGTAGCGTGGATGGGGGAGAACCAGTGGATGTGGTGTATCTAGACTTCCAGAAGGCTTTCGACAAGGTCCCACATAAGCGATTAGTATATAAACTTAAAGCATACGGTATTGGGGGTTCAGTATTGATGTGGAGAGAGAACTGGCTGGCAAACAGGAAGCAAAGAGCAGGAGTAAACGGGTCGTTTTCACAATGGCAGGCAGTGACTAGTGGGGTACCGCAAGGCTCAGTGCTGGGACCCCAGCTATTTACAATATACATAAATGATCTGGATGAGGGAATTGAAGGGAATATCTCCAAGTTTGCGGATGACACTAAGCTGGGGGGCAGTGTTAGCTGTGAGGAGGATGCTAGGAGAATGCAAGGTGACTTGGAAAGGCTGAGTGAGTGGGCAAATGTTTGGCAGATGCAGTATAATGTGGATAAATGTGAGGTTATCCACTTTGGTGGCAAAAATAGGAAAACCGACTACTATCTAAATGGTGGCCGATTAGGAAAAGGGGAGATGCAGCACGACCTGGGTGTCATGGTACACCAGTCATTGAAAGTAAGCATGCAGGTACAGCAGGCAGTGAAGAAAGCCAATGGTATGTTAGCTTTCATAGCAAAAGGATTTGAGTATAGGAGCAGGGAGGTTCTACTTCAGTTGTATAGGGTCTTGGTGAGGCCACACCCGGAGTATTGCATACAGTTCTGGTCTCCAAATCTGAGGAAGGACATTATTGCCATAGAGGAAGTGCAGCGAAGGTTCACCAGACTGATTCCTGGGATGTCAGGACTGTCTTATGAACAAAGACTGCATAGACTCGGTTTATACTCTCTAGAATTTAGGAGATTGAGAGGGGATCTTATAGAAACTTACAAGATTCTTAAGGGGTTGGACAGGCTAGATGCAGGAAGATTGTTCCCGATGTTGGGGAGGTCCAGGACAAGGGGTCACAGCTTAAGGATAAGGGGGAAATCCTTTAGGACCGAGATGAGAAGGAATTTTTTCACACAGAGAGTGGTGGGTCTCTGGAACTCTCTGCCACAGAGGGTAGTTGAGGCCAGTTCATTGGCTATATTTAAGAGGGAGTTAGATGTGGCCCTTGTGGCTAAGGGGATCAGAGGGTATGGAGAGAAGGCAGGTACGGGATACTGAGTTGGATGATCAGCCATGATCATATTGAATGGCGGTGCAGGCTCGAAGGGCCGAATGGCCTACTCCTGCACCTAAGTTCTATGTTTCTAAATAGGGTGATCTTATATCTTATAGAGGCATACAAGATCATGAGAGGAATAGTTGGGTAAATGCAGTCTCTTACCCAGAGGAGGGGTATAAAGAACCAGAGGACATAGGTTAAGGTGAGAGGGGAAAGATTTAATAGGAATTTGAGGGGCAATATTATTTTTAAAGTCAAAAGTATATGGAGTTGCCAGAGAACCTTGGGATATTTTATTTTATCTTTTTTAAATCGTTTTGAAAATACACACCATTATTACGTGTAGAAAGGAACTGCAGATGCGGGTTTAAACTGAAGATAGACACAAAAGGTGGGAGTAACTCAGCGGGGCAGGCAGCATTTCTGGAGAGAAGGAATGGGTGACGTTTCGGGTCGAGACCCTTCTTCAGACTGGATTCACAGCATTATTACTATTGAGAGAGTGTGTGGCTAGCTCAAAAAATCAACGCTGTACAAGGGAGTTGCTCTCTTAGTTTCTTGCATCCTGTGCAGAGGCACCTGTCCTTTTGTTTTGTGTCCTGCCACTTCAAACAGTGCCAATAATAATCTTGCACCACCCCTGTCAAGGGAATAGATGGCAGGAAGTGGAAGCCACGGTTTGCATACATACCAATTACGTGCCTCCGTTCATTTCCTACTCTGAGCCATTCCCTCCCCGACCCCTTTGACCTCATCAGCAGATTTGACTTGCCTTCAGCTTGCAAGGTCAGATGCAGCTAATCCGAATACTCCACGTTGAAAAAGTCTTTGCTTTTGGTGAAAGAAGCAAGCCAGGAAGAAATGGAAATTACAACCATCGATCACCATTTAGATCACATTGCAACCCCAGCTTTTGGCTCAGCCAGTTCTCATTGAGGATGGACACAAAATGCTGGAGTAACTCAGCAGGACAGGCAGCATCTCCGGAGAGAAGGAATGCGCGACGTTTTAGGTTGAGACCCTTCTTCAGACTGAGAGTGAGGGAAGAGCGTATCCAAAGATATAGAAGGGAAAGGTGTGAAAACGACATGTCAAAGCAGATGAGAAGGAAATGAATGGGAAGCAAATAACTGATTTTTTTTCTTTAATGCACTGGTGGAGTAAATATTCAATGAATTTGTATGTTTTCCCCACTATTTTCATGGAGGTGTTAATCCGTGTCAATAGTTCGCCATTTACAAAAGTAGCAACTAACCGACTGGTATAAAATCATATTTAATCTCATATTTACTGATGATGCAGAGACATTTTAATGCTCGGATCACTATTTCCCCAGGTCTTTGAGACAAGTCTCCTCTCATGGAAATCAGCATCCACTTCGAAGTACTGTGCACCACATAAATAACAAATTGATATCTCAATTGATATTGGATAATCAAAGACCATTTGAACTGTTTCCTCAATTGACATAGAAGTTGTATAGTTGAACGGTTTCCAAGTCACAAGCAAATTGGATCGCAGCACCTCATGTTTCCCCTCAGGTAATTTACTTCCAAACGGTATGAACACATTGATATCTCTAATTTCAAGTAACTCCTGCATTTCTTTCCCCCCCCCCCCCCCACCCCCCTTTCTCTTTTCCCCCTCCACCACCCTAGTCATTCTACTAGTTCCACATCCTTGTATCCCTGTCGTCAGCACATCGTCCCAGGCCAACAATGGGCCATTAACTAACACAAGGCACTGTTTACTGTTAGATGACCATTCAGTTGATAGCAAGCATTGGAGTTGCAAGGAACTGCGAATGCTGGAATCTTACATAGAAGTGCTGGAGTAACTCAGTAGGTCAGGCAGCATCGCTGGAAGGCATGGATAGAAGATTTTGTGGGTCAGGACTTTTCTTCTGATTCAAAAGAAGTCAAGAGTGTGAGGTCTCACTGTAATTGGAAATTAAAAAGGTCCAAAGAGGGTAGAAGGCTGGAAGGGGATGGGGGTCCAAGAAGAAGGGGAGTGTTGGAGACAGGAGAAGTGGTCATCACTTGCAAGGTCCCTTCCCATAGAAAAAGGCCAGGAGGTGGAGGTGACTATAGAAGAGCTCTACATCATGGCAGGCCGAAACTCACTGAGGTGTGGGCGTAGATTTGGGCGAGACGGAAGAAGTGTCCTGAACCGAAATGTCACCCATCCATGGTTTCTACAGGTGCTGCCTGACCCGCTGAGTTACTCTAGCACTTTGTGTTCTGACAGCAAGCAATATTTTTGTGACTGGTAAAACAAGTATCCGCTGAACAGGTGTTAAAGAATGAACTGCAGATGCTGGAGAATCGAGGGTTACACAAAAAGCTGGAGAAACTCAGCGGGTGCAGCAGCATCTAAGTGCAGCGGGCCTGAAGCCTCCACGTCCTCCACGTCCTCCACGTGGAGGCTTCAGGCCCGCTGCACTTAGATGCTGCTGCACCCGCTGAGTTTCTCCAGCTTTTTGTGTAACCCTCCGCTGAACAGGGTCGGAAATAACAAGGTTTAGAACGCGGTTCTCTGCTGCATCATGATCTCAGTCAGTGTTTTATCGGCATGACTCATGTCAGTGGTTTGGGGTAGAACCACAAACTACGATCCCCTCTTCCACGCTCAGTGCCAATGATCCAGTAAAACAACCATCTGAGTGAGAACAGGACCCAGCAAACAATGTCGCATTCTGGTTACGTAGCTCAGCTATATTCTGCCACATTTACCAACCAGTACCAAGAGATGATACAAAAGTGGGCGGTTTTGCAGATAAGTGATAGGAGTAAAATTAGGCCATTCTGCCCATCGACATATCCCAGCTACACGGTTGTGAAAAACTGCAGCAGGAATCTTGATTGATGGGCCGGTTGATGGTTGAGGAATGGTTGATGAAATTTAATACGGAGTAATTTTGAACAAGTTAGGTCTTTATTCTTTGGAGCGCAGAAGGTTAAGGGGGGACTTGATTGAGGTCTTTAAAATGATGAAAGGAATAGACAGAGTTGACGTAAATAAGCTTTTCCCATTGAGGGTAGGGAAGATTCAAACAAGAGGGCATGACATGAGAATTAAGGGACAGAAGTTTAGGGGTAACATGAGGGGGAACTTCTTTACTCAGAGATTGGTGGCTGTGTGGAATGATCTTCCAGCAGAAATGGTGGAGGCAGGATCGATTTTAACATTTAAAAGTTAAGTGGATAGGTATATGGACGGGAAGGGAATGGAGGGGTATGGTATGAGTGCAGGTAGATGGGACTAGGGGAAAATAAATGGTCGGCACGGACTGGAAGGGCCGAGAAGGCCTGTTTCCATGCTGTAATTGTTATATGGTTATATGGTAATTTGAGGTATTAGATTTTGGGAAATCTAACATGGGCAGGACATACACAGTGAATGGTAGTGGTCTGGGGAGTGTTGTAGAGCAGAGGGATCCAGGTGTGCAGGCACATGGTTCCTTGAAGGTGATGTCGCAGGTAATAGGGTGGTCAACAAGGCTTTTAGCACATTGGTCTTCATCAGTCAGCGTATGGAGTATTGAAGTTGGAAGGTCATGCTGCAGTTGGATAAGATGTTGGCGAGGCTGCATTTGGAGTATCGTGTTCAGTTCTGGGCACTGTGTTATAGGAAAGATGTTGTCAGTCTGGAAAGGGTACAGAGAAGATATACCAGGATGTTGCCCGGGAGTAGAGGGTGTGAGCTATAGGGAGCGGTTGAGTAGGCTGGATCTCCATACCTTGGAGCGCAGGAGGATGAGCGGTGATCTTATTGAGGTGTATAAAATCATGAGAGGAATAGATTGGATAGATGCACAGTTTTTTTTCCAGAGTAGGTGAATTGAGGACCAAAGGACATGTGTTTAAGGTGAAGGTGTAAAGATTTAAATTGTTTTTACACAAACTTTTTTTTTTACACCAAGAGCGGTGAGTGTACGGAACAAACTGCCACAGGAGGTAGTTGAGGCAGGCTATCCAACATTACGAAACAGTTAGACAGGAGTCATGGGTAGGACAGGTTTGGAGGGATATGGACTAAAAGCAGGCATGTGGGGCTAATGTAGCTGGGATATGTTGGCCGGTGTGGGCAAGTTGGGCTGAAGGGCCTGTTTCCACACTGTGTCACTCCATGACTCTGACTTCAAGCAGCATAGCAGAGCAACACAACACAATGATCAGAATCAAAGAAAACTTGGACCTTACAGAGAAGGAAGCTTGGAAAGTTACGGAATAGTGAAAGACCTGCATGGAGAGGGTGTGGAGACACAAGGACCAGACCCCATAGCCTCTGCATACAAGGGGGCACCTTTAAAAAGGAGATGAAGAGGAATTTCTTTGGTCAGAGATTGGTGAATCAGTGGAATTAATTGGCACAGACAGCTGCGGAGAGCATCAATGGATATTTTTAAGGCAGAGATAGGTGGACTCTTGATTGGTACAGGTGTCAGAGATTGTGGGGAGAAGGCAGGAGAATGGGGTTGAGAGGGAAAGAAAGACCAGCCATGATTGAATGGCGAAGTAGACTTGATGGCTCTAATGGCTTAATTCTGCTCCTAACATGAATTTATCTCATTTATCTAACTTATGAACTTAGAAAGCAGGTCCAGAAGCCCAGCTTCATTGCTCAGTAACATCAAAGCTGATAATGAGATACAGTGAAACTCAACAGGACGACAGTGAAATTAACTTCAAGCAACCCTTGCGTCTCAACTCTTTCTGTCCCTCCCCCACCCTAGTCATCGCACTGGTTTCACTGACGTCCTGTTGAGTTTCACTGCCTGTATAACTGGTTATCACCTACCCCACAGCCAACAATGGACCATTGTGGGCTCCACCTTTCCTTGATCATCGTTGCTTTTTGCTTATCTTTCATTCATTTGTTCTATTTACTTTCTATATCTCCGATTCTCCTTTCACCTGACTCTGTCTGAAGAAGGGTCTCGACCCGAAACCTCACCCATTCCTTTTCTCCAGAGATGCTGGCTGACCTGCTGAGTTACTCCAGCTTTTTGTGTCTATCCTCTGTAGTTTTTACTATCCATTAATTCCAGCAAATTGACATTTCCAAAGGCCATGTTTCCCTTTTCTCTCAGTCTGTAATATGCGAGTCCTCTTGGTTTTCTCTTGATATATTGGGTAATTGTTGAGTTTTGTTTAATTTCAGGTGAAAATTTAAAAAATGAGTCAACGAGCAGTTAGGATGGAGGAATATTGGAGGCTTAGCCAGGTCATGAGACACCAATATCCTGTCTGAAAACATATTGAAACGGTCATATTGAAACATATTGAAAATGACATGTTTTTAGTTTTAGAGATACAGCATGAAAACAGGCCCTTCAGCCCACCGATTCTGTGACAACTGACGTCACTCATACATTAATTCTATCATATACGCCAAGGACAATTCACAGAAGCCAATTAACCTACAAACCTGCTCGCCTTTGGAGTGTGGGAGGAAGCTGGAGCACACAAATGAAACCAACGTGGACACAGGGAGAACGTACAAACTCTGTACAGACAGCACCCACAATCCGGATCAAACCCATGTCCCTGGTGTTGTAAGGTGGCAGCTTTACTGATGTGCCACTGTGCCGCCCTGTGATGTTGCCAGTATCTTTTGTCAGTCCAGACGTGTGCAGACACCTCGCTTTACGCAGAGGGTCATGCGCTTGAAAAGCAGGGCATAATTCAAAAACACGCGAATTAAATAGAAACACGACCACACACTATCAGCAGTAAATTTGTGCACGTTATTTTAAAAATATGAGCATGAAAATCAAGCTTTGACATTAAGTGCGTAATTTCAAAAAAGGCGTAAATCAACTACACACAAGACGCGAGATGCCTATCTTTATCGGAGAACCTTTCTGATTTTCCTCTTCACAAAGTGAATTCTGAGTCGCTACTTTGTATAATATATTAAATGAATGACTTGGAAAAATATTTAGTGGCAGGAAGGAACTAATGCATAATTGAATTATCAAGCATGAAATGACTTGTATCCTACTAAACGGATTCCAAACTCCAGAAAAAATGCAAAACTGTCGAGACTGAAAATCTGATGAATCGGAAATGTGTTCCTTGACATTGTGGATACTCAAGGAATCCAGGTGATAAAAGAAAATATAATAAGAGCAGAATTAGGTATGATTAAATCTGGGATTTAATTTAAAATGAGAATCCAGGTTTTGAAATTAAAAATTGGGATTAAAGCTGAGGAATCTATATTACTAAAAATCTCATCTTGCTTGTTTGTCCGTATATATTTGTGCGTGTGCGTGAGTTCTGGAAACTCCGCCAAAACGGTACATGATAGTGCTACAATGTTTGGCACACCTTACTCACCATTGTCCTGCAATGTGCAGTACCAAGTTTCGTTCTGATTGATGTTATATTTTACGTTATTGACATTTTAAACTTTACAAAAAACACTTTTCAAACCACTTTTCCACTTGCCCTGTCCATTAGCCGCTTTCAACGTCACAATGACGTCACATTGGGACCCCAAATTCAATTTTTAAAAAATTTTTTTAATCGCCATGTTTTCCTTTCCGCGTGTACTTGTCTGGCCTCACAACGGGTACCCAATGGCTCCACAGGTATTTAAAACTTAAAATAAATTAAAACAGCGTCCCCCCCCCCCCATCCGCGCATGCACATTTGGGAGAGGGTTCCCCTGCGCCTCACAATGGTGATTTCTGGGATCACAACGGGAACCCCTCAGCCACGCCTGCGCAGTTGGGCCCTTTCCAGATCGCCATCTTTTTTCCCTTTCGCCTGTACTAATCTAGCCTCACAACAGGGACACAATGCCTCCACGGGCCCTCTCTTCAATTTATTAACTTCAACTTAATTTCAGCCGACAACAGCACAACTTTGAACATGGCAGCCGCGCATGCGCAGTTTGGTGGAATAATGCGTTGGGGGAGCAGGGCCCAACAGGTCCGCACTTGGTCTAGTAACTAATAGAAATCTTGTCCGATTCACCTCTACCCCATTGTGGACATTGGACTTTGTCCATGGAACTGATGTGCTTTTTAACAATGCTGAGAACTATATTCTGCAGTCTGTATCTTCCTATTTGCTCTACCTATTGTGCTTGAGTTTGACTGGATTGTATCCATGTATATATTTAACAGATCTATTTGGATAGCATGCAATACAAAGTTTTTCAAACTGCACCTCAGTACACGTGACAATAATAAACCTAAACCTAGCCTGGAATTTAGTTTAGAGAGACAGAGCGGAAACAGGCCCTTCATCCCACCGAATCGGCACCGACCAGTGATCCCCGCACATTAACACTATCCCACACACACTAGGGACAATTTTACACTTATGCCAAGCCATTTAACCTACAAACCTGTACGTCTTTGGAGTGTGGGAGGAAACCGAAGATCTCGGAGAAAACCCACGCAGGCCACGGGGAGAACGTACAAACTCCGTACACACAGCACCCGTAGTCGGGATGG
Organism: Raja brachyura; assembly: GCA_963514005.1. Next base: position 43,317,001 of record OY740796.1, read on the forward strand.
AACCCGTGTCTCCGGCGCCACAAGCGCTCTAAGGCAGCAACTCTACCGTTGCACCTCCGTGTCGCCCATTCCTGCCTCTAGTATTTCATTATGAAAGCATTCACTTTAAAATTTATTAGACAACAAGAGTGGATAGGGGAATTTCAGACACGTTTTAAGTATCTACACGAGAGTGGCAACAGCATTTTGCCAAATCCCACGAGACGAATTCCCAATGAATTAATATACAACTGGTTGTGTTCCTTTGAAAATCTACAAAGTGCAATACAAAATATATTTCTTTAGGAAAATATGTTAACACAATAGCCTGTTGCTAATAGAAATACTAGCTGCAAAACTACTGAGGGTGCCCATCATACTGTAAGATGACAACCAAGATCTAGAAAATGCTTCAAAACATCAATATTTAAACTACTTCACTTTAAAGTTAGAGAATTCAGCAGCTTGGAAAAAAGAAATTGCCTGTGGGGAAAAGGGAAAATCTCATGCTCTGACTATTCAGCAAAACTGGCAAGGCAATGTGCATTTTTAAATTACACAAGGCGTCTACTCATTGCTATCATCTTAAATTAGTTATCAGCGGAGCACTATAAAGGTTTACATATCCTGAAGTGCCACAGTCTTCTTCACATGTAGCCCAATAGCAAATAAGGAGGAAAATATACCACCTACAGATTTTAAAATTAAAATGAAGGATTCGCATTCAATTGGCATCGTTCTCGACCACCGGTTACCCCAAACGCAACAGACAATGATGCACTTCAGAGCATTCGCATTGCTTGACCGTCACAAACCAATGTGCACACAATAAGCTCCCCCAAGAGCAATGCAATGATAACTAGATGGTCCATTGTGCAATTAATGGGCTCATAAGGAACACGCACCTAGACTGGAATGATCATAATAACATTGAATTTTACGTGCAGGTTGACGGAGAGAAGAATGGGGCCAAGTTTGGAATTTTAATCTTAAGCAAGGACAGTTAATAAGAACATGAATGCTAAGATAGCTAGAGCAAACTGGAAGGCTATGTTAAGGGATCAGTCAGTGGACAAGCATCTGGTTTTGATGTTGGTTTACTTTCGACTGTAGAGATGCAGCGCTGAAACATAGAAACATAGAAAAATAGGTGCAGGAGTAGGCCATTCGGCCCTTCGAGCCTGCACCGCCATTCAATGTGATCATGGCTGATCATCCAACTCAGTATCCCGTACCTGCCTTCTCTCCATACCCCCTGATCCCTTTTAGGATTTCCACAAGTGCCACATCTAAAGCCCTCTTAAATATAGCCAATGAACTGGCCTCAATGACCTTCTGTGGCAGAGAATTCCAGAGACTCGCCACTCTCTGTGTAAAGAATGTTTTCCTCATCTCGGTCCTAAAGGAATTCCTCCTTATCCTTAGACTGTGACCCCTTGTTCAGGACTCCCCCAACATCGGGAACAATCTTCCAGCATCTAGCTTGTCCAACCCCTTAAGAATTTTGTAAGTTTCTATAAGATCCCCCCCTCAATCTTCTAAATTCCAGCGAGTACAAGCCGAGTCTATCCAATCTTTCCTCATATGAAAGTCCTGACATCCCAGGACTTCGGCCTGAAACAGGCCAAAACAGGCCCCTTCAGCCTACCGGGTCCACGCCGACTAGCGATCGCCCCACTATCCTTCACACTAGGGAACCTGAAAGCCCGTGAATCCAAAGTGGAAGCCATTCAGCCTTCATCACAAAAGTCTACCCAAGAAGATGATACCATTGTGGAGAAATAAAAAAAATGACATGGATAGAAGACTAGTTGGCCAATAAAAAACATAGCAGGCATAAGTGAACCTTCCTCTAGTTGGCAAAATAGAATGAGTGGAGAACTGCAAGGATCAATACTGTGTCCTCGTAGCTATAATCTTATCATATCCCACTCCCGATTTCAGATGTACTTTATCTCTGACTTTGAGAACAGTGATCGTTTTTTTCAATAAGTACCCTCTCCTTAAACCTCAGGCCGATCTGCTGAGGTTGGCCTCAGGAAAGCAATATACATTCTGCGAAAATGTGCAACCACTTTGTATCTTCCATTAAGGTTTGAAGAGCTTTAAGGTGCATTCGAATTTCACAGCATTTATTTAGTTTAGTGATACAGCATGGAAACAGGCCCTTCGTCCCACCAAGCCGGTGCAGACCTGCGATCGCCCGTACATTAGTTCCATCCTACACACACTTGGGACAATTTGCAGATGCAAATTAACCTACATGTCTTTGGAATACGGGAGGAAACCGGAGCACCCAAAGAAAAGCCACGTGGTTACAGGGAGAATGTTTAGTTTACTGTTACGTGTGCCGACGTAGTGAAAAGCTTTTGTTGCATGCTAATCAGTCAGCAGGAAGACAAGACCGGATTACAATCAAGCCATCCAGTGTACAGATACATGATAAAGGAAGTAATGTGGAAAACGTTCAGTGCTAACTCCATACAGACAGCGGCGACAATGAGTATCGAACCTGGGTCCCTGGCGCTGTGAGTCAGCAACATTACCACTGTGTCACCGCGCCACCCATTTGTGTGTAAGCCTCTTTGAAGTTTCAAGTAGTCAAATAATCACCCAGCATGGTTCTCCAGATTGGCACCAAGAGGAACCCATTGGGTGGAGTAGTACTTACAATAGCACAGTCCTTGCAATGTTACTATACTTCATTAGAACGCAGATTTATTAGACCTTTATTGTGCTAATTTTGGTCAAATAACACGAGTTAAAAGGCAATATATCAGCAAGTGAAATAAAAAACTGCTTAACATAGAAACATAGAAATTAGGTGCAGGAGTAGGCCATTCGGCGCTTCGAGCCTGCACCGCCATTCAATATGATCATGGCTGATCATCCAACTCAGTATCCCGTACCTGCCTTCTCTCCATACCCTCTGATCCCCTTAGCCACAAGGGCCACATGTAACTCCCTCTTAAATAGAGCCAATGAACTGGCCTCAACTACCCTCTGTGGCAGAGAGTTCCAGAGACCCACCACTCTCTGTGTGAAAAAATTCCTTCTCATCTCGGTCCTAAAGGATTTCCCCCTTATCCTTAAGCTGTGACCCCTTGTCCTGGACCTCCCCAACATCGGGAACAATTTTCCTGCATCTAGCCTGTCCAACCCCTTAAGAATCTTGTAAGTTTCTATAAGATCCCCTCTCAATCTCCTAAATTCTAGAGAGTATAAACCAAGTCTATGCAGTCTATGTTCATAAGACAGTCCTGACATCCCAGGAATCAGTCTGGTGAACCTTCGCTGCACTCCCTCTATGGCAATAATGTCCTTCCTCAGATTTGGAGACCAGAACTGTACGCAATACTCCAGGTGTGGCCTCACCAAGACCCTATACAACTGAAGTAGAACCTCCCAGCTCCTATACTCAAATCCTTTTGCTTAAGTTAAGCAAAACACATGAACAAATGTATGCCAGGGAAAGCACAAACTGAGAAGCACCATACTGTGAGTGCATGCCTTGGCACACCCTGCTGCCAGTGTTTAGGTTTCGCCTGCTTGAACTTAGTCTAGGTTTGCTGAAAGAACAGCTGAATGCCAAATGTTGCCATCTGCAGCAAGGGATACTGCAGCTAATGCCCAGAAGGCTGGCACTGACAAAGGTTGGCAATTATTGTCCATAACCATATATATTATCAAATGTATGGGAAGAAACTGCAGATGTTGGTTTACACTGAAGATAGGACACAAAATGCTGGAGTAATTTAGCTAGACAGGCAGTATTTCTGGAGAGAAGGAATGGGTGACGTTTCAGGCCGAAACCCTTCCTCAGACATATTATCAAATGTACTTGCTACGAATTCAGCGTGTCTGAAGATATACGCTCAGGTTTAATGGAATTACTTAAGTGCTTCCTGGCCACCTTATTCTACAGGTGCAATCTCATCCTGCCTTACATATGTTTGCACAGTAACATGGACCAAGGATGAAGCAGTAGAATTGCTGGGCAAGATCCTTGCGTCACACATACATATTCAACTTTAGTTACGGACCGAACTTGGCTTGCATGATAAAGCTTTAAGTTTTAGAGATGCAGCGTGGAAACAGGCCCATCGGCCCATGCCGACCAATGATCACCCATACACTAGTTCTATCCCACACACGAGGGACAACCTGGATGTCTTTAGAACGTGGGAGGAAACCGGAGAAAACCCACGCGGTCACAGGGAGAACGTACAAACTCCGTACAGACAGCACCCGAGGTCAGAATAGAACCCGGGTCTCTGGCGCTGTGAGACAGCAATTCTACTGCTGCGCCACTTTGCTGCCCTGCTTACTTATTGATCGCAAACCAAAGAATACTAAACCAGCATCTGGAGTTCCTCCATATACATATATAAAATAATAGTTAAGACTTGAGATAGTTGGGTTCCTTAGAAACTGCTTTGCACAGCAATGCAAAGTAAAACAGGCTCTGGTAATGTTGTTCTTCATTGAACATTATCAAAATATTATTTTGCATATTGCAGTAGGGGGAGGCCATAAATACTGTTGCTCTTTATATTTCCCTATCTTTTGCACCCTGTTGATTGCAGTGTATCCCCTTGCCACTGACTGGCGGCTGTTAAACAGCCTGTGGTCTGAATGTTAAATGGTTCTCTCAGTGCAGCAAATAACCTCTTACTTTGCTGCTTCCCGCACACAGACCAAAGATCAAAGCATGTTCTACTATAGTGGTGAAAGGTGTTGAGCTGGAGCAGCCAGTTAATGAGTAAAGCCTTGGCTTTAGTGACTCCACACACTGAGCAGTGTGAGTTTATTAGTCAATTTAAATCCATCACCTATCATGTAAAACCCATCTTTAACAAGCAGGTCCCGTAACTATCCGTAAAAGGGTGGCACGGTGGCGCAGCGGTAGAGTTGCTGCCTTACAGTGCTAGAGAACAGGCTTCGATCCCGACTATGGCTGCTGTCTGTATGGAGTTTTGCAGTTTTATAGGACCCTAGTGAGACCACACCTGGAGTAATGTGTAGAGTTTTGGTCCCCTAATTTGAGGAAGGACATTCTTGCTATTGAGGGAGTGCAGCGTAGGTTCACCAGGTTAATTCCCGAAATGGCAGGACTGTCATATGCTGAGAGAATGGAGTGGCTGGGCTTGTATACTCTGGAATTTAGAAGGATGAGAGGATATCTTATTGAAACATAAGACTATTAAGGGTTTGGACACGCTAGAGACAGGAAGCATGTTCCTGATGTTGGGGAAGTCCAGAACCAGAGGCCACAGTTTAAGAATAAGGGGTAAGGCATTAGAACGGAGACGAGGAAACGCTTTTTCACATAAAGAGTTGTGAGTCTGTGGAATTCTCTGCCTCAGAGGGCGGTGGAGGCCGGTTCTCTGGATGCTTTCAAGAGAGAGCTTGATAGGGCTCTTAAAGTTAGCAGAGTCAGGGGATATGGGAAAAAGGCAGGAACAGGGTACTGATAGTGAATGATTAGCCATGATCACATTGAATGGCAGTGCTGGCTCGAAGGGCTGAATAGCCTACTCCTGCACCTATTATCTATTGAGTTTGAACATTCTCCCCGTGACCCGTGTGGGTTTTCTCCCACACTCCAAACAAATCTGTAGGTTGATTAGCTTCAATAAAATTATAAATTGCCCCTAGTGTAGGAAAGAGTTAATGTGCAGGGATCGCTGGTCAGTGCAGACATGTTGGGCCAAAGGGCCTGTTTCCGCACTGTATCTCCAAACTAAACTGTACAGTTAAAGCCTACGGTAAGAGTTCATTCCAAGAGCCCTCCCAAGTTTAAAAAAATCAAACTCGTGGTAAGCACGGAGAATGAACATAGCGGGTATGTCTGAGCTCAAGGACATCTCTTAGCGGCTCGTAACACTAACTACAGGTACTCGGGAAGACTCTCTAACGGCAGGTAAGCACGGGAAGACTCGTGAAGATTTTTCAACATGTCCACGAGAGCCCCCGAGTACCGACAAGTGGCCATTACCGTAAATCTCTGAGTTCGAATAAGGGCAAACTCGGGAGAGCTCTTGGAATGAACTCGTACAGTGGGACAGGGCTTTTACTGTAAATGCATTGCTCTGTACTGCATGCCTATTCATGTAGTTACGAGAGGAAAGGAAAAAGAAATAGATGAAAAAAAAGTGAAAGAGTCTGACAGGCAAAAATGTAAATAGAAAAAATTACACATTTGCAAATACAATAGAGGGCTTTCAGTCAAAAGCCATCTGCCAAGTAATTATCTTCTTGAAGGGAGGATGCGTGCTTTGGTAGTTTATTTTAATTTCATGCAATATTCTAATGGACAAAATTATTATACTTATCGCGCAGTCCAGCCCTCCTCTCGTGATAACAGTTGGGCAAAGCACATAAAACAGTACAGCGCAGGAACTGGCCTTTTGACCCTTGATGTCTGTACTGACCATGATGCTAATTTAAACTAATTCCAACTGGCCTTGGCATCAAGGAGGCAGCACATCATCCAGGAATATAATTTGGGCCACAGCTAAACAAATTTGCCCACCCTAACTATTGAGTCTCGTATCGCAGGCGGCACGTTGACATAGCGTTAGAGCTACTGCCTTACAGCGCCAGAGACCCGGATTCGTTCCCGACTATGGGCGCTTGTCTGTACGTTCTCCCTGTGACCTGCGTGGGTTTTCGACAAGATCTTCGGTCGCCTCCCACACTCCAAAGACATACAGGTCTGTAGGTTAATTGGCTTGGTATAAATGTAAAATTGGCCCTTGTGCATGTAGGATAGTGTTAATGTGTGGGGATTGCTGGTCGGCGTGGACTCGGTGGGCTTCTCCCCGATCTCCCACATTGTTTTGCATTGCCACGGTTCCATTGTTAAACTTAATGCTGTTCATTTTTTTTTCTCATCTGAAGTATCTGGATAATTGCAAGGTGCTGTAATTACAAAGATGGTCAATCTATAATCTGAAACAGCGCGCAGTTGTTTCAGGGGAAATGACGAGACTCCTCGTCCAAAATATCAACATATTCAATCGCTGATTATCCAGATATATTTTTAAGAAACTAATAATTTAAATAGAGGTCGAAGGCTTTCCATTATTGCAAAATTGCCGTAGATAAAGTAGCTGGAATTAATTGCACAAGTCCTAAATTAACAGTCATGTGAAACAATAAATTCTTCATTTATGAAAGCTTCGAGTCTGGAGAGAACCAAGTAAATTGAAATCTGCATCCAGTTTAGAAATAATCCAGCAATCACTGCTTCCAAATATTCCGCAGTCTACCAGCTAAATTGGATGCAAATAAAACGAGGATTAGCATAGACATTGGCAAGAATTCAACCTCACAACCTAATTATTGTACCATACGGGTTTTCAACCCAAATCCTCTGCTCAAGTAAAAGAAACTCCCATCATTAAAGAGAGGAAGTGATTCAGGATTGGAAATAGCTTGACATGTTTCACCCTAGGAACACTGAAGATCTGTGAAACAAATGCCGTCATCAAAGGTTCATTGTACACCCTAGAAAGTTTACAGACAGAGTTATCCTGTTCTCACAAGATCTGTGCGTATATAATTAAAAATAAAAAGCCAAATCTCATTCTCCTAAAAAGAGCCAAGTTCAAGAAGGATCTAACAAAAGCTTTTCACTGTACCTCAGTACATGTGCCAATAATAAACTTAAATCAATGAAATAACCAGAGCCAACATTTCATCAAAAAGTAAAACAATGTTTCAAAATTGCAAAAGAAAAAACATCTGATTATTTTCCTCTCAAACTACCCACAAATTGCACCCTGGCCCCATTCCAGCTCCCTCTTACCTGGTGAATAGCCATGCTTCTTGAGTGAATCCAACATGTCTATCAGTCGAATAGAGCAGCACCTGATGGGAATCACTGATGATCAATTAGACGTGTGATCCATGGCTAATCATTTCCATCTGCTGTGCTGTGTGGGGGTGGGACTCAATGGGAGGGGTCCTCTGCTGCTGAATACTATCTTCTGTTTTGCACTGAAGTTGAATCTCCAATGTCCAATTGTAATACTTGTTGATCTCTCTTTTTCTTTTGATTGATCAACTAACTTTGGCAAGCCTTGGTATATAAAATTATGAGAGAAATACATAGGGTGGATACCTTTTCTCCCAGTATACTAGAGGGCACAGTTTTAAGATGAGAAGGGTAAAGTTTAAGGGAGGCGTCTAGGACAAGTTTTTTTTTACACAGAGGGTAATGGGTGCTTGGAACACTCTATCTGGTGGGTGATGGAGGCAGATGCAATAGGACAACAGACATTTATAAATGTATTTAATTTATCTGATTTTTGGATAGGCACATGTATTATATGGGGAATGGAGGAATATGGGCTTAGTTTTATTTCATTTCACAGGCACAGCGAGGAAAGAGGCCCTCCAGCGCACCGTCCATGCTGACCATCGATCACCTGCTCACTAGTTCTATGTCATCCCACTTAAGCACCCTACGCACAAGGGGCAATTCGCAGAGGCCAAGCAACCTACAAACCTGCATGTCTTTGGAATATGGCAGGAAAACAGAACATAGAAAAATAGGTGCAGGAGTAGGCCATTTGGCCCTTCGAGCCTGCACCGCCATTCAATATGATCATGGCTGATCATCCAACTCAGTATCCCGTACCTGCCTTCTCTCCATACCCCCTGATCCCTTTAGCCACAAGAGCCACATCCAACTCCCTCTTGAATATATCCAATGAACTGGCCTCAACGACCTTCTGTGGCAGAGAATTCCAGAGACTCACCACTCTCTGTGTAAAGAATGTTTTCCTCATCTCAGTCCTAAAGGAATTCCCCCCTATCCTTCGACTGTGACCCCTTGTTCTGGACTCCCCCAACATTGGGAACAATCTTCCTGCATCTAGCTTGTCCAACCCCTTAAGAATTTTGTAAGTTTCAATAAGATCCCCCCTCAATCTTCTAAATTCCAGCGAGTACAAGCCGAGTCTATCCAGTCTTTCTTCATATGAAAGTCCTGACATCCCAGGAATCAGTCTGGTGACCGTTCTCTGAACCCCCTCTATGGCAAGAATGTCTTTCCTCAGATTTGGAGACCAAAACTGTACGCAATACTCCAGGTGTGGTCTCACCAAAACCCTGTACACCCAGAGACACCCAGAGACACCAACACCCAGAGAAAATCCACGTGGTCACAGGGAGAACGTGAAAACTCCATACGGACAGGATCCAACCCAGGTCTCTGGTGCTGTGAGGCAGCAGCTCTATTGCTGTGCCACCCTTATGCACGGGCAGATAAGAGTAGATGTTGGCATTGTGGTTGTCATTGGACATTGTGGGCCCAAGGGCCTGGTCCTGTGATGTCGTTTCCAATTTTCTAAATCTGGATGCTCTTGGTCTCCTGAATTCAACTTTGGGCAATGTATGCACCAATAGAGGAAAGGAAACGTGTTTTCAAGAATTGTGAGAGTTAAGTGCTTGTAATGCTGAGTTATAATTGGCACCAGATGTTAATAAATTCAGCAGAAAGAATTCATGCAGCTAATAAACCGTCAAATTGTGTATCGGTCCACAAAATAGACGAGGCACAGAATCAGGAAATTCCAGGGAACTGATTCCCAGTCAGCATAAAATAATATTAAAAAAATAATTATTGTAAATGATTGAAGATGAGAGGAAAATGGCTAGGCAGACAGAATAGTCGAAGATAGACACAAAATGCTGGAGTAACTCAGCAGGTCAAGCAGCCGCTCTTGAGAAAAGGAATAGGTGACGTTTTGGGTCGAGACCCTTCTTCAGACTCTGTGTCTATCTTCTGTGTAAACTAGCATCTGCAGTTCTTTCCGACATGAATGGTTGAAGATACTGGTTCTGAGACCTGAGGGCAATCCTAACACTATCCCAAATCCTTGTCTGAGTGAGTGCAATGGCCTGTTTCCTTTGTCATCGTTACTTTTTTGCATATCTTTCGTTCATTGTTCTTTATCTCTCCACATCACTGTCTATATCCCTCGTTTCCTTTATCCCTAACCAGTCTGAAGAAGGGTCTCGTGCTGGAAAGTCACCCATTCCTTCTCTCCAGAGAAGCTGCCTGTCCCTCAGAGTTACTCCGGAGATGCTGCCTGACCCGCTGAGTTACACCAGCATTTTGTGTCAATCTTCGGTGTAAACCCGCATCAGCAGTTCCTTCCGACCCCAGATCCTAGAGTTTGCCAGCATCTACAAGAACGCTCCAGTGGCAATTGCCCACGGTCCAAAGATCCCGCTTCACACAGATGGCATTTAAAAGGTTACCTTCCAAGAAAATTATCTTTATGGAGTCGTTGTAGATTGTGTCAGACCATCAGCCGAAACAATACTGCAACTATGTTGTGTTTAGACAGACATGCAACACTGCGTCCTATCATCACATGGGTAATGGTCCCACAAATATCTTCAGCAGAGGCTCTGAAGCCATAGCGTCTCTTGTGAATGATCACAGCAACTGCTGCAGAAGCATTAAGTTCAATTATGAAGGAAGCTCTCTGCTGATTTCCATCTGGCTGGGGAGCATATTATGAACACGGTTAGCTTGGTTTACATTGATTTTATCCTGCAAACGTACTTCATTACTTGTAAGAAGGTTTGGGACATTCTGAAATTGTCCTGAAAGATGCCACACAGCGCATCTTTCATTCTCTCAGATGTGCTGTCTTGCAGATTGCGGATGACGTTTTGGTGTTACTGTTTGCAAAGGTAAATAACCAGCTTTTGAAGCTATCAACAGAGGATCGTTTATTGACGGCAGTGAGGTGCAGTGTATGCCAGAGGTTGTATTTTGAAGCAGGTGCCATAATAACATTTGAAAGACATTTGGGTAGGTACATGGACGGGAACGATATAGAGGAACAGGGGGCCACATGCGAGCCAGTGGGGCTAGCTTAGATGGGGCATTTTGGATCGGGACCCTTCTTCAGACTGATTGTAGGGGGGAGTGGGGAAATGGAAGCAAGAAAGGACCAGGATGCATCAGCGCCGGCAACAGGTTACCACAGGCAGGGTGGTTCCCTGATAGGCCAAATCTTTGGCTAGGAACAGTGTGATCCCAAGAGGGATGCGTCGTTGTGAACTGTGCAACTGGTTAACTGACCTTTAATGGAGGGAGTGGGGGCAGTGTTTCTACAGGTTACCTAAAATTAAAAAAAAACATTGTTCATACTGCTAGGTATAAGTGACCTAAAATAACTTGCCGAGGTAACATTTTCCGAATCATATGGTTTCATCGCAGCCCTTGGCTCCATATCGCACACCGCTTTGTTAATGTAATTTTCAGGGTCAGCCGATGCGGCTGCCATTACTCTTCCAAGAATGTTCTTGCATTAAATGGGTAGGTCTCCCTTCTGCCCAAATATCTAATTCCTGAGGTTCTCCTCCCTCATTCCTCCACGTCCAGGCAGGGCCGGTGCAGGTGCATGGGAACAGTACAGTTCACGCATTGTATTCAGTTTGGTTCAGACCCAACTTGTCTCAATGCAACATCACCTCCCTGGCATTCCCATTGATTTAACTCCAAAACCATGTTGCCAATTTAATCGGTGCCAAATAATTTCAAAGATCAGGGAAAATGAAGTTGAGCACAAAATCACATCAAAAATATTATATTAAAGGCCAACACAGTTGTTTCCACTAATGGTAGAGACTTGGACCAGAAACCGAACAAAAGGCCATACCTTGAGAATGGAGATGAGGAAGAATTTCTTCAGCCAGAGGTTGGTAAATCTGTGGAATTCACAGCCACAAAGGGGATGGAGGCCAAGAGATTGGGTAATTTTGAAACAGAGATTAATAGGTTCTTTATCAGTATGTACGTCAAAAGTTATGGGAAAAAGGCAAGAGAATGGGGTTGGGATGGAAAAATACATCAGCGATGATTGAATGAGTAGGTTCGATGGGCTGAATGGCCTAATTCTGCTCTATTGTCTAAAAACTCTGAATCCACGAAAGAAATCTTCATGTTCTGAGAGACAGTGCATTAGGATCATAATCCTCAGCAAAACCTTTCCATCATTAAAACAAATCATCTAGTGGTTACATTTTCTCGCCTATTTTTGACAATAACTTCCTTTTCTAAATCTGTCATTTCTCTCGCTGCTCTTTTAGAAATTTGTAAAATCTGTTCTCTACTTTGTCCTCTGTTGCCTCAACAGTAACCGTGTCAATTACTTGGTCACACAAACCACGGGAAAATCCCTGTTATTATATTTCATAGCTTGTAGTTGGTCTAGCAATAATAACACAATAACTGTGCAAAGTGCAGGGCATTTTACAGGATGTGTCTTCAAGATAGTTTGTCCATTTGAAACGAGAAAGTCAAATTACTTTATATAAGCAGGACATGGACTATTCAAAATTTATGAGTGAACTTGGGATTTTCCAGTGGTTCGTGTGACCAAGTAATTGACACGTTTACTGGATTTAAGAGAGAGTTGGATAGAGCTCTCGGGGCTAGTGGAATCAAGGGATATGGGAAGAAGGCAGGCACGGGTTATTGATAGCGGACGATCAGCCATGATCACAATGAATGGTGGTGCTGGCTCAAAGGGCCGAATGGCCTCCTCCTGCACCTATTTTCTATGTTTCTAACTTTGCAGGTCAAAATCAGTTTCAGCAACACCCAGCATTTTAAGACTGAGAATCTGGTCATTGCTGTTTAGCTTTAGGCGTATTATTGTCACGTGGACCAAAGTACAATGAAAAGCTTTGTTTGGCATGTTATCTGTTCAGATATGACAGAACTATGCATAAATACAATCAAGCCATGCTCAACTGCATTAGGTAGAGCAAAGGGGAAGATTCAGAGTGCAGGAAATAGTTTGCATTGTAGTTCCATTGACAAACTCAAATGTCTGCAATGGGATAGGGGTGAATAGGACAGTGCCCTTGCTTATGGATGCAGGGTCCCGACCCACAACGTCATCTATCCATGTTCTCCAGAGATGCTCCCCGACCTGCGGAGTTACTCCAGCACTTGTGTCTATTTCTGTAAATCATCATCTGCAGTTCCATGTATCTCCTTATGGAAGGACTGTTCAGAAGCCTGATATCAGAGGGGTGGACGTATGACATATAGGATGTGAAAGCTATGATGTGACATTAGTCCAAAAATATTGCCATCAGACCATCATTGTCTGAAGAAGGGTCCTGACTTGAAACGTCACCTCTCCATGTTCTCGAAAGATGTAGCCTGACCTGCTGAGTTACTCCAGCACTTTGTTTCATAGTCATAGAGTCATACAGCATGGAAACACGTCCTTCAGACCCACTTGCCCACACTGACCAACGTCCCATCTACACTTGCCTCCGTTTGGCCCATATCCCTCTAAATCTTGTTTAGACGCAACAAAAGCTTTTCATTGAACCTCGGTACACGTGACAATAAACAAAACTAAAACTAAATGAAAACTAAAACCTGTCCTATCCATGTACTTGCCTAATTGCTTCTTAAACGTTGCGACAGTCCCTGCCTCAACGACCTCCTCCAGCAGCTCCTTCCATAAACACACCACCCTTTGTGTGAAAAAGTTACCCCTCAGATTCTTATAAAATCTTTCCCCCTTCACCTTAAACCTATGTCCTCTGGTTCTCATGCCTGATATCCTTTCATATCTTCATTGTTGTGGCTTATCAGACAATATGCTGGACATTTTACATTAGCAATTAAAAGGTTTGATGTACTGTTCTTCTTCGTGTGTATGGTGTGCACAGCCTAAAGTTGTAGGACAACTTGTGCTATTTGATTGTGCACCAGGGTTGATTGCATTCGTTGAAACAGGGCGGACCACGTGAAGGTTGCAATCTTCCACCCCGATGTACTGTTTAGGTTTGAGGAGTCTGATATATATGTATTCATGATGCTTTTACATAATTGAAGCAGATATCTCAATGGCTCAATAAAACAATGGAGTTACAACAGGTATGGGACAATGCATTCCTGGTATGTTTATCTTTCCCCTATCATACGGTGGGAGTTTTCCTTCTCCTATTGCTTTGCAGGGTCAGATGTAGTTTAACATGGGGATGTATCTATAAAGATACATCTGTAGCTCAGCAAAGCTAAACATTCTTCAACCTTAAGTGAACACAGTGCCAGGACTTTCAGACATTAATTGTTGTCTTAGAAGGCAAGCTTGGGGTTTGAATGGGTTCTTTGATTTTGGGTTGAAGTTTAATATAACATGCGGAATTTAAAACTATAGATCGGAAACAATAAAAATGAATTGGGATTTTCAACATCTTTTCATTATAAACAATAATTGAAGCTCATTTAGCCCTTATTCTGTAGACTTTAGAGATTCAGCACGGAAACAGGCCTTTCGGCCCACTGAGTCTGTGCTGTCCAGCAATCACCCTATACACTAGCACTATCCCACACACTAGGGACAATTTACAATATTATCATAGAAACATAGAAAATAGGTGCAGGAGGAGGCAATTCGGCCCTTCGAGCCAGCATCGCCATTCAATATGATCATGGCTGATCGTCCATTATCAATAACCCGTGCCTGCCTTCTCCTCATATCCCTTGACTCCACTAGCCCCGAGAGCTCTATCCAACTCTCTCTTAATCGTTTCGCCGAACACCTCTGCTCGGTCCGCAATAACCAACCCGACCTCCCGGTGGCTCAGCACTTCAACTCCCCCTCCCATTCCGTATCCGACCTCTCGGTCCTGGACCTCCTCCACGGCCAGAGTGAGCAACACCGCAAGTTGGAGGAACAGCACCTCATATTCCGCTTGGGTAGTCTGCATCCTCTGGGCCTAAACATTGAATTTTCTCAATTCTGTTAACCCAGACTGCTACCTCTCCCTCCCCACCTCGCCCTCAGCCCTCTGGCCCTGACATTCCTTCTCCATCTCCCCCCCCCCCCCCCCCCCCCCCCACCCAAGTCGCACTAGCTTCTCATTTTCACACTACAAACAGCTTACAATGGCCTGTTTCCTTTTTCATCAATACTTTTTTGCATATCTTTCATTCATTGTTCTTTATCTCTCCACATCACTGTCTATATCTCTCGTTTCCCTGATCCCTGACCAGTCTGAAGAACGGTCTCGACCCGAAACGTCGCATATCTCCTTCGCTCCTTAGATGCTGCTGCACCCGCTGAGTTTCTCCAGCTTTTTGTGTAACCCTCTCTTAAATCCATCCAGTGACTTGGCCTCCACTGTCAAAGTCAAAGTCAAAGTCAAACAAACTTTATTGTCATTTAGAAATACATTGATACATGCAGTTCCAAACGAAATTACGTTGCATTTGGCTCCCTGTGCAACACAATAAATTAACCGAAGGATAGGCATGGGTGAAAAGGATAAATAAATAGACAATAGTGGCAGCCACTGCCCTCTGTGGCAGGGAATTCCATAAATTCACAACTCTCTGGGTAAAAAAGTTTTTCTCAGCTCAAATGACCTCTCCTTTATTCTAAGACTGTGGCCCTTGATTCTGGACTCCCCACAACATCAGGAACATTTTTCCTGCATCTAGCCTGTCCGATCCCTTAAGAATTTTGTGTGTTTCTACAAGATTCAATTATTCTATTATTTAACTTCTATTATTTTTCTGACCGACGATAGAACCTAGCGGTGGAACTACATATGCATCCAGCTCTGCCACTAAAAGCACTCATTACAGAGTGGCACTCGCTAACATGACAGTTGTTCATCTTCAATCAGCTTTCACCATTCTCGTTTGTGCAGTCACAACCACAGTTGCCCAAAATTGGGAACATTTTTCCTGCATCTAGCTTGTCCAGTCCTTTTATAATTTTATATGTTTCTATAAGATATCTCCTCATCCTTCTAAACTCCAGTGAATACAAGATTAATTATTGAAGCCAATTTACTTACAAACTTGTACATTGTTGGAGCGCGGGAGAAAACCGGAGAACCTGGAGAAAACCCACACGCTCACGGGGAGAACTTACAAACTCCGTACAGGCAGCGCCCGTAGTCAGGATGGAACCCGGGGCTCCGGTGCTGTAAGGCAGCAACTCTACCGCTGCACCACTGTTCCTCCATGTAATACAAAATTCTGGTAGGTGATTCTCTTGCTGACACATGGATTGGGTGGTTAGGGGGCACGGTGACCAATCCATTAATTCAATCGTCCAAGCCTGAATTTGACCTGTTATCATACCTGGGCTTCAGATTAACATTTATGGCCAATATAAAGCCAATTTTAGGCAGATTTTGTTTAAAAAAAGACAAAAATAAACAAAGGGCTCGAAGGCTCCGGCCCTTTCAAGGGAAATGCTTTAATGATGGTCAAGGTAACCACATTAATGAGGCAAATTGTCCAGACCGTCAAATGTTTTGATGATGCATATATGCAATAGAGTTATACAGTGTCTAAATCTGGCCTGTGTAAGTATTGTCAACATTTTAGCTGTTTAAATTTTCAGTGGATGAGGAAGTAATGTGTCGAGGAAACTAAAATTACTTTTGAAATGTTTTAATTATTTTTGGTTTTTTTCAAATTTCATCAGTAGGCTTGTACTTGATTTAGTGACAGGCTTCCGACTTCTGTGTTGGATATTTTCAAGGCAATAAGATTTGATACGTTGTCTTTTTATAAATTTGATAATTAAATATATATCAAATCGAACGAGGAGTACAAATTGTAACGCTGCTTATTGTCAAAGGACCAGAACGTCTAATGCATGGTATCCCGTGATGGAATGCCATAATCAAAAAAATGAATGTTAAACTTAGCTGCCAGCTCTTTACATGCTTGCCGCTCTTCAGAAACTGTAGGGCAAACCTCCAAGCATATGCCATGATTGTTTGTGTAGGCCGGTTAACTCAAGTTGGCACCAATTGGCTTACAATACATGGCTGACTTTGCCTGAGTGAATATTTATTATGATGAAACAACTTGCTACTGGCATGGACCTGGACTGCAGGAGCCGGCCTTTCCTCGAGGATTACATCCTGCTGTTACAACTTCATTTCTCCTGAATGGTTTCAAAGGCATTAATTTGGTGCAGGGAAGTTCTACTCGTGAAATGTTACCAATATGTTCCATGCACTAGGTATCCACCTTAAGAGGACCTGAGACCATCCGCTATTACTGCTCCATTGTACACATTACTTACTGACCATTCAAAGACCAATTATTCTGAAGCACTCCAACCAGCTGAAGTAACAGGATCCGTCATACTAAAAGATTGTGTAATAAGGATCATCCTTAATGGAAGAAATATGCAATTTCCTTTACAACTTTAATGAGCTTGACATATGGGGCATTGTAAATGTTATAGACTCCTTTAAAAAAAAGGCACAAAATGCTGGATTAACTCAGCAGGTCATGCGGTATCCCAGGAGAACATTTGCGTTTCTGGTCGGGATCCTTCTTCAGACTGACTTTCTTGTGGCCCATAATAAGATTGGTTCAGTTCCCCCATTTTTACAATGGCAAAGAATTTGGTCAGCTGGAGGTGTATTGGATAGGAGGTGCTGCCTCAAAAAGATAGTCAATATCATCAACGACCCACATCACCCTAGTCTTGCTCACATTTCCCTCCTACCATCAAGGACAACGTGCAGGAGCCTGAAAACCATGAGCAGTAGTTTCAAGAATAGCTTCTTCCCAGCAACCATCAGTCTCATGAACTCTACACACAACACTAACCTCAGCAACTGTGTGGTGACAGTGTTAAAGAAGGAACTGCAGATGCTGGAGAATCGAGGGTTACACAAAAAGCTGGAGAAACTCAGCGGGTGCAGCAGCATCTAAGGAGCGAAGGAGATAGGCGACGTTTCGGGTCGAGACCCTTCTTCAGACTGGTCAGGGATCAGGGAAACGAGAGATATAAACAGTGATGTGGAGAGATAAGGAACAATGAGTGGTGACAGTAGTTGCCTTAAGGGCCTGTCCCACTTTCCCGAGTTACTCACAAATTCTCCCGAGTTTTCCCCTTGATTCAAACTCGGAGAATTACGGTAATAGCCAGTTGTAGGTACTCGGGCTATTTTATTTTACTCGTGGACATTTTCCAACATGGTGAAAAAACATCCCGACTTACCTGATGCCCCGGTCACCTACAGCTGGCATTGCAAGCCACTACGAAATATCTACGGCCTCCTACGGACTCGCTACAGACATGAGTTTGAATCAAGGGGAAAAGTCGGGAGAATTTGTGAGTAACTCGGGAAAGTGGGACCGGCCCTTTACAGCGCCAGAGACCTGGGTTCGATCCTGACAAATGGTGGTTGTCAGTACGGAGTTTTTATGTTCTCCCTGTGATGGTGTGGGTTTTCTGCAGGTGCTCCGGTTTCCTTCCACACTCCAAAGACGTACAGGTAAGTAAGCTGATTGGCTTCAGTAAAATTCTAAATTGCCCCTTGTGTGTAGGATAGTGCTAGTGTACGGGGTGATCGCTGGTTGACTCGGTGGGCACAGGACCTATTTCTGCCCTGTATATGCATCTCTCAAGTATATCTGTAACTATGAATCTATGTCTTTGGTTGCACTATGAACTTCAGTTTTTGCACTATTATGGGTACCTAGTATTTTTTGATTATTACATTTTATCTGTGTGCATTGTGTTTATGGCTTGCTAAGCTGCTGCATGTAAGAATGGAATTGTTCCATTATCAGAACATACGGCAATTCAAACCTCGACACTTGACACCTCTGAATCTGTTCCTGTTGTTACACGTCCACTTCTTGTAGCCTCAGTTTACTGCTTCAAATGCTAAACACCATTGTGTACTTATATTGGTCTCTTCTCAAGGGTGGTTATTATCTGTGAAATGCAAATCATAGTCTATGTTAAGGGCCTCTCCCACCTCTAGCGATTTTTTTCGGCTACTGCCAGCATAATTGACTGACGTATCAGGGTGGCCGAAAGATTTTGAACATTTCCAAATCCAGCAGCGACAAAAAAAATGTTGCGACACTTGAGGAGACACCGCGCGTCATATGTCATCACGCCACGTCACGCCGCGACTTTTTCAGTGACCTGATACGTCAGTCAATGATGCCGACAGTCGCCGAAAAATATCGCCAAGTGGGACAGGCCCTTTAGCCTGCAAGGGTTTGGTAAAATCAATACTGAACGCAACGGAATTTTGTTTGGAATTGCACATATCG
Source organism: Raja brachyura (assembly GCA_963514005.1). The sequence continues at coordinate 43,336,091 of OY740796.1, forward strand.
ATGTATTTCTAAATGACAATAAAGTTTGTTTGACTTCGACTTTGACCACTTTAGAACTGAAATAAATTAGATCATTGCATCTTACTTTTGAGGATTGAAAACTTTCACCATAATTCAGCATAAATGGAATAACATTGATACTACCTAGGTTAGTTTCATAGTTGTGGACTTTGTATAGTTTTGCTTAGAGATACAGTGCAGAAGCAGGCCACCGAGCCGCGCTGACCAGCAATCCCCGCACATTAACACTACCCTACACACAATAGGGACAATTTACATTTGTACCAAGCCAATTAACCTACAAACCTGTACAGCTTTGGAGTGTGGGAGGAAACCGGAGATCTCAGAGACAACCCACGTGGTCACGGGGAGAACGTACACATTCCGTACAGACAAGCACCCGTAGTCGGGATCGAACCTGCCGGTGCTGCAAGCGCTACCGCTGCACCACCGTGCCACCCTAAAGACGTAAAAACAGAAAAAAAAAAGTTATTTCTTATTTAAACTTAATTTGTTAGATCTAATTAACTGAACCATGTGTGAAGTACGTTCAGTTGCAATGTTCAGCCAGTGCTTGAGTTGAGTTTGGACTATTGTTGAGTTTATTTATGAGTAAATATGTTGCTTTGTAAAATGGTTGCTGATTACATCTCATGGCTTATGCAAAGCATGGCCTGACCTGATTGTGAAGATTAATGATACCTTGCTGTCCTGATCTGGAAGGATGCCAAGACTGATACAAGAGCACATTTGGAAAGAAACACGTTGTAACTTCTGAAATCCTCCCACGTTCATTGCACGCTTTTCAAACCCAGTGTATACATGGATATCACTCATCTTGCAACCTGATGTTACGCATAAGTGGCTATGTAGATGCCTGGCTGGATATGAATTTGATTTGCATGCTCAATGATAGCCAAATGCTGAAGCCGCATTTCTTGAAGCAAATGAGTTGTTTCCTGGTGATGTCACTAACGCATCCCAGTACAAAGTGGGCTCATGGTTTAAATTTTCCATTTCTCTTTTCTCTAGATGCCAGGAAACGACTACCTCTACTCAGAATCAATGCTCCCACATACACATCTACCTCATTGGAAACCCTTGGTTTATCTTTGATTAGACGTTACTGGGCATTATCTTGCACTGGGTGGTGGGTGTATGGAACGAGCTGCCAGAGGAGGTAGTTGAGGCGGGTACTATACCAACGTTTAAGAAACAGTTAGACAGGTACATGGATAGGACAAGTTTGGAGAGATATGGACCAATTGCAGGCAGGCGGGACTAGTGTTGCTGGGACATTGTTGGCCGATGTGGGCGAGTTGGGCCGAAGGGTCTGTTTCCACACTGTATCACTCTATGGCTCAATGACTAAACATTTTTCACGTTATTCCCTTTATCATGTATATGTACACTGTGGTTGGCTCAATTGTAATCATGTGTCGTCTTTCCGCTGACTGGTTAGCACACAACAAGATCTTTTCACTGTACATGTACCAATAAACTAAAATAAAATAAACTAAACTAAACGTGAACATATCAATGAGTGGAATGGTGGTCAAATGTCCCTTCAATTCTGCTCTGTCATTTAACATAACAATGTCTGATCTGATTGTGACCTTAACTCTGCATTCCTCTCTATTGGTGGTTGCCAATGACTCCTTTGATTGTGGAGTATTCATCTATCTCCACCAACCTATCTCGCAGCAACCAAGAGCTCAATCCTCTTAAGACATTGGAATTGATTGTAGACTTTAGGAGAGCTCCCCCTCCCCTCACCCCACTCATCATCAACAACACCACAGTCACATCTGTGGAGTATTTTAAGTTCCTGGGAACCATCATCTCCAAGGACCTTAAGTGGGGGGGGGGGCTACCATCGACTCCACAGTCAAAAAAGCACAACAGAGGATGTACTTCCTGCGGCAGCTGAGGAAACACAATCTGCCACAGGCAATGATGGTCCAATTCTACATGGCCATCGTAGAGTCTGTCCTCACCTTCTCCATCATGGTCTGGTTTGGCTCAGCCACCAAGCACGACACCTGGAGGCTGCAGCGAATCATCCGATCAGCTGAGAAGATTATTGGCTGCAACCTTCCCTCCATTGATGAACTGTACACTGCAAGGGCCAGGAAGCGAGCGGGCAAGATCATCTCTGACCCTTCTCACCCTGGCCACAAACTCTCTGAATCACTTCCCTCTGGAAGGCAACTCCGGACTGTCAAAGCTGCCACAGCCAAACATAAAAACAGTTTTTATCCACGAGTAGTTGCCAAAAATCTGTAGCCTCCCTTTGATCTGGTATTTTGTTGGTTCACATGCTTGATCAATGGTGTTTTATCATTAATGTTTTATTATTATTATTATTAATGTTTAGTGTTTTCTGAGTCATTCGTAACTGTCACTGTATGTCATGTTGTCACTTGTGGGCGGAGCACCAAGGCAAATTCCTTGTATGTGAATACTTCGCCAATAACCTTGCTTACTTACTTATCACTAAAGGGCATTTGTTTAAGATGAAAGGTAGGAGTTCTAAAGTGGATCCGAGGTGCATGGCTTGTACACAGAGATGGTTTGTATTTGCAATGCACTGCCAAAGGAAGTGGTGAAATCAGAGGTAATCATTATTCACGGGAGGTGGTCCTGGAGGGGAGGATGCTCCTCTAACTGCGGAGCATCTTGGACAATACAGCTCACCCCCTCCATGACACACTGATCAACCTGAGGAGTACCTTCAGCAACAGACTGGTTCCACCAAGATGCAGGACAGAACGCCACAGGAGATCCTTCGATCCTTCTTCCCTGTGGCTATCAAACTGTACAACACCTCCCCCTTCTGTCATGGGGTAGACTGAATCCTCCTCCCCCCCTCCCCCCCCAAAATCTTTGCACATCCCAAATCCTTTCCACTCGTCACTTTAATTTGGCACTGTTGGCCGATCAATTTCCCTCCTGGGATTAATAAATCTCTATCGTATCGCATTGCATTGTATCGTGTGTTTAAGAGACTAATAGACAGACCCATGAACAGGCAAGGCGTAGAGGGATACGGTGTTAAAGCAGGCAAATTAGATGTTTTTAGATGGGAGGAGGAAGAGCAGCATGCACATATTGGTGCAGCAGTAGAGTTGCTGCCTTAGAGCGCCAGAGAACCGGGTTTGATCCTGACTACGGGTGCTGTCTGTACAGAGTTTGCACGTTCTCTCTGTGTTTTCTCCGGGTGCACCAGTTTCCCCCCACATTACAAAGACATGCAAGATTGTAGGTTAATTGTCTTTGGTAAAAATAAAATCATAAATTGTCCCTATTTTGTGTGGGGTATGCTAGTGTATAGGATAATCACTGGTTGGCGTGGACTCGGTGGGCCGAAGGGACTGTTTCCATGCTGGATCTCTAAACTAAACTAAACAAAACTAAATCAATGACACAAAGACTCTGGTTCCGCTATCATTTGAGGAGGAATTCCAAAGATTTATGGCACTAAGAAGTTTTGGCTTATGGTTATTTTAAATGGGTGGCACCAACTTTTTTAAACAGAGACCTTTCATTTTAAATTGTCCTACAATTGGGTAACTACTCTCTTCAAATCCACACTGTAGATGTCTCACAGGATCTGACGTGATGTGTTGAGGTGTCAAGGGCCTAACTCAACGAAACACCAGTGAAGGGAGGTGCCCACTTGATAACCCCAAATATATACTGGCATCGACAACCCTAGTTTTTGTTGTCCCACAGTTTTACTGTGTAAAGGCATTTTAGACTCTCATGTGGCATTAGGATTGGGCTTCTTGGTTAGACGTTTAGCTTGCGTGTTTATAACATGTAGATAGACACAAAAAGTTGTAGTAACTCTGCAAGATAGGCACATCTCTGGAGAGATTGAATGGGTGATGTTTTGGGTCGAGATCCTTCTTCAGACTGATTCCTTCTCTCCAGAGATGCTGCCTGGCCCGCTGAGTTACTCCAGCTTTTTTTTGCCTATCTTTGGTTTAAACCAGCATCTGCAGTTCCTTCCTACACATTTTGTTAACATGTAGATAGCTTATTACTAAATATGAAGTTAGTTATTGTTCCATAGCACAAGGGTCTGTAGGTAGTGTGATACTGCTCTGGCATTGGTCTTGGTTTTCTTGGTTCAGCACTTACCCTGGTGTTATAGGACAAGCACTTTGTGTTTTAACACTCTTCTAAACTGTAGTGGATACAAGCCTACCCAATAAAACCTTTCCTATGGGACAGCTAATCCATTCCCGATATTAGTCTGGTAAACATTCTCTGAATTGGTTCAATCATATAATATCCTTCATTAACTAGGCCAGAGTAGTAGCCTGGATGTGGTTTCACCAATGCTCTATATAACTGAACCATATTCTTCCTACTTTCATATTCTATTCCCCCGGCAATGCTAGCTTTCATAATTACATCCTGCAAGTATGAAAATACTGGTCTTTCGTGCATCATGCATTAGGACACCCAGAGCCACTGCATCTCAAAGATCCATCATCACTGACCATATAGGTGTACGCTTCCTTTTTACCTTCTTTTGCCAAAGTGGACAATTTTATATTTTCCCACATTATACATTATTTTCCAGAATTTTGCCCACTGATCTAATCTATTTATCTCCCTATGTAGTTGTCTTATATCCCAAGGCATAGCTTTAAGGTGAGCGGGGCAATGTTTAAAGGGATTGTGTGTGGCAAATGATTCCACACAGAGGGTGGTGAGTTTCTGAAATGTGGTGCTTGGGGTGGTGGTTGAAGCAGATACGTTAAATTTAGTTTAGTTTAGTTTAGGGATACAGCGCAGAAACAGGCCCACCGAGTCCGCACCGACCAGCGATCCCCGCACATGAACACATAGCGGCATTTAAAAGAATTTTGGATAGGCATAGAGATAGGCAACAAATGGAAAGATATGGATTATGTGCAGGTAGATGTGATGGTCTTGGCATCATGTTCAGCACAGACATTGTGGGCCGAAGGGCCTGTTCTTGTGCTGTACTGCTCTGTGTTCTCTGTTCTGTGTGCCCTCTTCACAACAGACTTTCCTTCCTTCCATTGTAATATCATCAAATTTAGCAACTCTAATGCCTTTTACTTGGTATTTTATTTGAATCAAGTTGAGGCCCCAGCACAGTAGCCAAAAAAACACATTTATGTTTTCTCTGAGTTTTCTGTTAACTATCTAATCTTCTATCCACACCAATATGTTATCTTGTACAACAAGATTTTATTTTCCACAATAACCTTTGATGCAGTACTTTTTGCAGGAAATCTAGCTACGTCCATTTAGTTTAGTTTAGAAGTACAACGCGGAAGCAGGTCCTTCGACGCAGGTGCTGACCAACGATCCCCATACATTAGGACTATCCTACACACACTATGGTCCTTTTACAATTATACCAAGCCAATTAGCCTACAAACCTGCAAGTCTGAGGAGTGTGTGAGGAAACCGAAGATCCCGGAGAAAACCCACGTGGTCACGAGGAGAACGTATAAACTCCGTACAGACAGCCCCCGTAGTCAGGATCAATCCCAGGTCTCTGGTGCTGTGAGGCAGCAACAATACCGTACCGCCCTTATTCTCCTGCATCCACAGAATGATTCATTTTCAAAGATCTCCAATATATTGGACAATCATGATTTACCTTTCACAAAACCATATTGACTTTGCCTGATAGCCTTAATTTTTTCTAAGTGGCCAGCTATAATATCTTTAATAATGGCGTCTAACATATCCCAATCACTGATGTTATGCTGACTAGCTTCCTGCTCTCTGTCTCACTCCTTTTCATTATTAATTTGCCTACGTATTAAAAGATCAATCCAATAGAAGTCTGTAAATAAAATAGTAATACTTTTAAACATAAAACCCAGACCTGTACCAGAACATTGTTATTGATATTTATATTAATGTACGCACTGCATGAAATTAAAACAAATCAGGATTGGAAATGCACAAAAATCACCGCTGTATTCTAAGGGTGTTTCTTTGAGGGAATGGATGAGAAGCAGGAGTATTTAAACAAATAATAAATAACATAATTACCAAAGTATAGATTGTGTTAGAGACAAAGTGCTGGAGGAACTTGACAGGTCAGGCAGCATCTGGGGAGGGAAGGGACAGTTGACATTTTGGGTCAGTACAAGGTCGTGTGTGGTAACCATAAGATCTTAAGACATAGGAGCAGAGTTAGGCCATTCGACCCATCAAGTCTGCTCAGCCTTTCGATCGCCATTGATCTATTTTTCCCCACTCAATCCCATTCTCTTGCCTTCACCCCATAAGCTTTGATACCCTTGCTAATGAAGAACCTAGCAATCTCCACTAAAATTACATCCTTTTATTGTGAGGCTGTGCCCTCTGGTCCCAGACTCTCCCACTAGTGCAAACATCCTCCCCAATCCACTCTATCTAAGCCTTTCACTATTTGGTAGTTTTCAAGGAGATTCCCCCCTCATCTTTCTAAACTCTATTGAGTACAGGCCCAGAACCATCAATCGCTCCTTGTATGTTAACCCAAAGTATTGGTTGTGTGATTTTGGAAATACTTGAAATTTGTTCTTCATGTAATAAACATTTTATTACTTTGAATCATTGGTCTCCACAGTGTTGACATCAAATGCATTGAGCAGGTGTGAGATAAATTGTTCTTGTCATATTTATATACAACCGCACCTCCTCAAAATCTCTTCTGTTTTTAAGATTCCTTCTCTCCAGGGATGCTGCCTGTGCCACTGAGTTACTCCAGCATTTTGTTTCTCTCTTGGTCGGACTTTTCTGGCTTTACCTTGCACTAAACGTTATTCACTTCTCAATATTCTGTAAATGGCTCGATTGTAATCATGTATTGTCTTTCTGCTGACTGGGAAACAAAAAGCTTTTCACTGTACCTCAGTACAGGTGACAATGAACCAAACTGATAATGACACATTGAATAGCGTTGTAAGGGCAATGGCTCAAATGGCTTTCAATGCAAAGTCGCAGAAAAATGTTTTGTATTTTTAAACTTACTGTTTGGCTCACTATTTGGAATATAAAGCCAATGTTCTATTATGCACATGCAAATAAATACTTTTTTAACAAAAAAATATTGACATTTCTTAGACAGTGAGTAACAAGATAGATGGAACTGGGGAAATGATGTGGTTCTAATAGATAGACATAAAATACTGGAGTAATTCAATGGGACAGGCAGCATCTCTGGATAGAAGGAATGGGATCTAGAGACAGCATCCCGCTCAATTACTCTAGCATTTTGTGTCTATCTTTGGTGTAAACCAACATCTGCAGTTCCTTCCTACACATGGATCTTATAATAGTTGAGTCAGGGTCCTGTCTGATTCACCTCTACCCCATTGCAGACATTGGACTTTGTCTCTGGACCTGGTGCGCTACAATGCTGAGAACTATATTTTGCACTCTCTATCTGCCCCATTGCTCTACCTACTGCACTTGAGGTTGGCGTGATTGTATTTATGTAATGTGTTGTTCCGTATGATTGGAGAGCATGCAAAGCTTTGTCATGTGCACCCTGATACACGTGACAATAATAAACCTAAATTTAAACCTAGACGTGGGCACAAACAGAATGGGTGGGGTCGGGACCCCTCTTCATTCACCCATCCTTTGCCTCACCCGCTGCGTTACTCCAGCATTTTGTGTTTACTCTACCTCTAAACCTAACCTATTAAAGTAGTTACCAGAGGTACATTATAAAGATCCAATTATACTGTGCCAACACTGGCAGAGTGAAAACATTAGTGGAGAAAATCACATTTGTAATAAAAATGGAATGAAGATATATCATCGCAGAGATAATTTAAAAGAAATAGCAGAAGTGAAAAAGAAACTAATGTTTTCTGACTTTTTTTAAGCAACGCATTCTCCCAGTCAGCTTGGTCTTTTCCCCTCTGATTTTCAAAATGACAGGGCATGATTTTAGAAACTCATCTGGTCAGCTAACCGTATGGGGAAGCAAGATAGACTGTGTAGGATCTGAGCGGTTTCAGTTTTCTGAAAAGAGTAGGTGAAATTTAGTGACAATATGAGTGTGTGCAGTGGGCTAGATTTGAATATGTGTCGGCTGTTAACAAAGCATTTCTGCTGCTTTCAATCATACCCAACACCTTCCATATAGTGCTTGAAATGGAAGTAGTCATTTAAAAAATATATATTTATTATTGTGCTGGATAAAACCTACATGTTCTCTCCTGTCATGGTACATTTTTGAATACATATCATGTTGCAAATTACACTGCACATATAGTGAAAGAGATTAGTCAATGATGCTACCTGCCTGTATCATTGTGACTGAGGAAAGACAACAGCTTTGAGCACATGCAGGAGGCTGAGAAAACAGTCAGCTTTTTTCAAATTCCACCAATTGTCATTTCTGATGAGTTTAAACAAATCTGCTTTAAAACAGATAAGCTAAGAATAATGTATTACCGCCTATTAGAAATGCAACAAGACAATATGATAAAAGTGCGCTAACGTACACCGCTACCAGTTTGGATGAGCGATGTTATTCCAATTTCTGCCTCTCTCTGGAAGGCTAAAGATTAGCAAAAGGTGCTGCACCAAACAGAATTACACCACAATTGGGCAGCACGGTGGCGTAGCGGTAGAGCTGCTGCCGTACAGCGTCAGAGATCCGGGTTCGATCATGACTAGGGACACTTATCTGTGTGGCGTTTCTACATTCTCCCCGTAACCTGCGTGGGTTTGCTCCGAAATCTTCGGTTTCCTCCCACACTCTAAAGGCGTACAGATTTGTAGGTTAAATGGCTTGCTATAAATGTAAAAAAACAAAATTGTCCCTAATGTGCGTAGGATAGTGTTAATTTGATAAGGGATCGTTGGTCGGCGCAGACTCGGTGGGCCGAAGGGCCTGTTTCCGCGCTGTATCTCTAAACTAAATTAAAAGAAAATTGTTTGTAAGCAATAGTTGGGTTGCATCTGTCCCTTTTAAAAAAAAAAGCATGTTGTTGAAGAATTTGATGCAGAACCACTTTTACTTCTCCATGGCCTATTGTTAAAATGGCATTCAGAGAAGTGCTGACTCCGGACCTATCAGTCCATGTCAAGTCAAGGATGGATCAATTTGAATAAAAGATGGACCTCACTATGGTTAAGAAAACAGAGCATGACCTTCTGGCTCCATTGAAACCCAGAAAAATCTCCATATTAATAGGAATGATGGACAGCAGGATTCTGGAGGAGTGTGCAACAACTGGCTGTGTGCACGTGATTGTAAGCAACAAAATGCCAAAGTCTGTTCATATAAATTTAATTCCTTCTCTTTGGTGTAGAATTTAGGGGAAAATACAGAAAAATTGCAGAAAGGTCACACATATTGCCTTCATAAGGCCAGTAAAATAATATCCTTTTTATTAAGTTTTAAAGATAATATTTTATAATTTTCCAAGAAAGCATTAGAGAACAAAATGTTCAATTGCAACCAGAAGAATTATAGCATGAAAACATTTAGAAACATTTAGACAGGTACATGGATTTTGTTTAGACATAGACAGGTTCAGATGGATCTTGGCCAAACACAGGCAGGTGGGACTAGTGTAGATGGGACATGTTGGCCAGTGTGGGCAGGTTGGGCCGAAGGGTCTGCTTCCACGCTTTAAGTGTATGACTCTGTAACAAATTCAATGCAAGGTCTAAGATCTAATAGAGGCCATAGCTTTGAGTCACCGAAGCTCGTTTAAGTAAACTGTTATTGAAGTAATTGTTTAGAAGTCAAATATTATCAAAATTTGCTGAGTAAAAGTTTGAGCCACTTAACTTCCACTCAACATTCAATAAATGATTGCCAAAGTGGTCATTGGTAGGTCAATTGAAGGACTTACATCAGTATAAGTAGGGCAGCCATTGTAAATCAAGTTAAGACATCATTATCATCAGTCCATTACTTTTATTTTCTCCACAGCGTCAGGTTTTCTAAGTTTTATATTACTTTGATTCATTCATAACATGATTGAATGGCGGAGTAGACTTTCAGTTTAGTTTCGAGATACAGAGCGGAAACAGGGCCTTCGGCCCACCGAGTCCGCACCGACCAGCCATACTACCCTACACACACTAGGGACAATGTTTTACATTTATACCAAGCCGATTAACCCACAAACCTGTACGTCTTTGTAGTGTGGGAAGAAACCAAAGATCTCGGAGAAAACCCACGCAAGTCGCAGGGACAACGTACAGACAGGCACCCATAGTCAGGATCAAACTCGGGTCTCTGCTGCTGTAAGGCAGTAGCTCTACCACTGCGCCACTGTGCCACCTGTGACATGATGGGCTGAATGGCCTAATTCTGCTCCGAGACGTATGACCTGATGAAATAGCAAACTCATATGAATAGGGTCACCAAGTTATGCAGTGATCAACATCACTTTATTTCACTACCAGAATAATTGTCAATTTTGTGTCTCCGAAAATAGAGGTTGCCATGATATTAAATGGGAGAGTATTCCAAATTCTGGCTAGCATTGACAAAAAGTTTATTAACCACTTCATTATTTTGTCATCTTTGGCTGAGTGGGGAGTATTTGTCAGAACTCTGCCTATTTCCTTCACTCCATAGGTGCTGCTGTACCCGTTGAGTTTCTCCAGCACTTTTGTCTACCTTTAATGATATGATCCTTAGCTTCTACTTGCACTGTATCAAGGAAGGGTTAAACTAGGTTGAGCAAGTTATTTGAGTGACGGTGCCTCTCAGATTGTACATCTCCCTCTGTAAAATGCTCATGAGCTACTGGGCTAAATTGTCCATGCCATAAAGCCATTGCATCCGTATGTTCTAGAATATTGAACAAGTCCCAGCACGGGGTTACAATCTCACAGCCCTTTGACATCGTCAAAAGTGTTTGTATTTGAGGCAAGCTGATTAACAAAAGGCAAAACGGCTGACTGATTCAGAAATAAACAACAAAAAGCTTGGCTTGTATGAGCTCCTCTCTAAATAGAGAAATAAATGCAAACCAACTGCAGTTTGCATTCTGTTTGTGCCTCAGACCTTCTGCAACTTGTGCATGTCTGGGAGTCTCCAGGATTACTATGTTATGCCAAGCCATTTCTCATATTTCTTTTGTCCGACCTCTGCTTTTTGGAGCTGAAAGAAGCTGAATTGAAGTCAGTTTTGTGTTTTTGCACTCGGGGGGACCATAGCAAGACTGCCGGATCGTATTTCACTCAGGCTGCTCAACGATCATGAGAAAAAAAAGAGCCATTTTCTTCATCTATCCCTGAGCTGGGATTTAAAAAAAAGATTTTTTTTTTCCTTTAAACGTCCCCAGAATTCCTCCTACAATTTGCACACTGTACACCAGGTGCACGAGGTTTCCTCATGGCCATAACTAAACTCGCATTTGGAAGGAGGCACAAAATAAAATAAAGATTACCCAGTTATCTTATTTACATTTTGAGTCGTTGTAACAACACTCGATACCTGCCTCTCATTTCTTTCCTATTAAAGTGTAGCAGAGCAACTCCAATTCACATAAGAGCTTACTTTAATAGTCAAAGCTGGCAAATTCCCAATATCACAATGTAGCAATTAGCAGCCCCGCTGTATTTGCTATTCATGGTTTGATGTAAAAACTTGTTTATTAAGATGGGCTTGCGGCACTGGTGTGCAATAGACCTGGATGTAATTAGATTGCAATTATTTGTCTGTATCTGATATTGTAAACTGGCACTTAGCACATCAGTTAAATTGACACTGCACTGCATGGTTTACTCTGTAATTAAAACATGTTCTGTTAATTAGATGATGACCACTTTATTTCAGGCTCTTCTGCTTTGGTTTTGTGCGGCAGTGTATTTGTATCATAGGCAAGCAGACGTTGCACTAATGAGCTCTTGTTTTGTTTCAATTACCACCTGCTATGGAAAGCAAAGGTTTTGCTCTCTCTCCCCGACACCACCTCCTGTGTTCCTAGTTGCTTTGCTTTATATTAATGAGCCAACATTTCTTTTTGAAAATGCTAACATTAAACAGATTAATTGGTACTTTGGCGGATTTTCACACGCACTGTATCCTTAAATGCAGTTCTCGCAATTAAAAGAAACACGTTTTGAAAGTTAGCGTATATATTCCTGAAGCTAAAAAGAAAAATTCACAATTCGAGCCATATTCTTTTGCAATTAGTGAGTGCAGATCACAGAGCACGTTACCTCTGATCTCAGTCGGTGTTAATGACCAAGTAAAATATTCACCAACATGTTCATCTTTCTTTCATAGGCTGTTTTAAAAATATATATTTGTTACAATGCTAGATGCTTACCAATACAACTATCTGCAAATATTTGTCAAACATCAACAAGGTGGTACAGTGCATTGGAACATTATCCACATCCATCATAAAATTTTGCAATTTGTGTAGTTATTAATTTACATATATAATTTTATTTTTGCACCCAGTAAGCTCTTCAATAAAATATTCACACATCAGATGTCCAATAAATTCTTCTTGGGATAAAAACATGTCAAGTATAATATGTACATTAGTTTGACACAACCTTGGGGCGAAAACACCTATTGCTTTCTGATGAATAGGCTGTGGTACCTGAGGGCATATATGTTAAAAAAAAAAGACTTTCTTTAATTTAGGGATCAATCTAAAGGATTCACAAGTTTCAAATAACCTTCAAATGCATGTTACAGTTTCAGTGCAATACTCATGCTGTGATATATTGCAAAAAATAAGATTCACAATAAGAAAGAAGCTCTCCATAAGACTATAAGTCTCTGCTTGGATCTCCTTATCTACCCATTGAATACCCAAATGTGACTCCAGCTACACCATTTTAAATGCCGCATGGTGTTGGGCAAAGGCAGGTTTGTTTAAACTTTCTAATTTTGTTTTCCAATTGTGCAATTTTATGGCTAATTCAATAGCAGTTTAGTTTAGTTTAATGATGCAGCATTGAAACAGGACCGTAGGCCCACTGAATCCACACTGACCAGCGATCCCTGCACATTAACACTATCCTACACACACTCGTGACAATTTTGCATTTTTATACCAAACCAATTAAACCGCAGCCCTGTACGTCTTTGGAGTGTGGGAGGAAACCACAGATCTCGGGGAAAAAAATCCCATACAGGTTACTGGGAGAACGTACAAACTCCGTACAGACATGTACCCATAGTCAGGATTGAACCCACGTCTCTGGCGCTACAAGGCAGCAACCGTACCAATGCACCACCTTGCCGCCCTCAACAGATCTGAAAAAATAAATGTAGCAAAATTGATGAGATTTTATCAGCAGCTTGTCATTGTGTTCCTGCGTGGTTTTTATGAAAGAGCATGATAAATGTTGAAATGTTTAGAATTAAAACAACCAAATGATCATGGTTTGGGCTGGATTCCACTGGCTTCACAATAGGACAAGCCTTTCCTTATTTCTTTAACAATCAGGAGATGACTAAATGGTTGCAGGTGCTGATGAAAATAAGGGCCATCCATCATTATTTATTAGCCATGAAAAAATACACAATAATGTAATTTAATCTCAAAGAAAAAGACAATTATTTGCACATATTGATAATATAACTTGAAAACTGTCGAAATATTACCGTTCTAATATGATGCTTCAGTTTTTATTGCTTTAGCACCATTAGCTACAAAAAAAATGTAATTTCATCAGAAAGAGAAAAGCCACAATTATTCAGATGCATTAACAACATGAAGATCAAGTTGTGCCGAATAATTGCATTCTGATTTCCTATCTGGCTGCACGTTGCCTTAGTCTTATGAATTCATTCATAACGTTTAAACATCCAGGTTAAAGCATTGGAACAACATTTATTGGGGGAAAATAAAACTTTTGCTTCTAAATTAAACCAACTTGCCTGCGCAAGTTATTTTATTGTTGGAGTTGCTATATGCCCTTTCCCATGTCTTATTATAGGTCCATATTGAACTCCTTAAAATTCTCTACTTACATTTCTAAAATAATGTCATCCTGATCACTTTCCTTTAAAAGGCAATTAAATGTTAATGCAGTAATGTTGTTTCTGACAGTCCTACTTTCATATCAGTCTGAATATCCAGTGATCTCTGCTTGGATAGCTTTGAACTGTCGTAACTGATCTTAGATTGACAGGCCAAGCCTTCGAATTGGGACAGTGCAGTTCTGATGAAAATACATAACCTTTTCTATATTTTATACTTGCATGACATCTCGCAAAATATCACACCTGTGTGCTTTTCTTTCGTAATAATCTGTGAAAATTAAACCAGCATTTAAAAAACCACATTCTTTCCTGGATGGTGGAATCGACTATGAGCATATGTTGTATTCATGTGAATTAATCTCCACGTGTTTTGTTGAAGTAATTGACACAGAATGATATCGCTAAAGATTGAACGAATGAGTGAAGAATGCAGAGGTGAGGATACAGCAATATTAATGGTGGTTAAATAATCCATAGCAAAGGGGAAAAGGCTTCATTTCTACACACATTCAACAGCAAGCACTATGTTTTCTGTGGTAGACAGAAATGCTGGAGAAACCCAGCGGGTGAAGCAGCTTTTATGGAGTCTGTCTGAAGAAGGGTCTTACATCAGTCTGAAGAAGGGTCTCGACCCAAAACATTGCCTATTTCCTTCGCTCCATCGATGCTTCCTCACCCGCTGAGATTCTCCAACATTTTTGTCTACCTTCGATTTTCCAGCATCTGCAGTTCCTTCTTAAACACTATATTTTCTGTGGGTTATACAAAAAGCTGGAGAAACTCAGCGGGTGCAGCAGCATCTAAGGAGCGAAGGAGATAGGCGATGTTTCGGGTCGAGACCCTTCTTCATTTTTGGGGAGAAGGTAAAATCGGGCCGTGCGGGGCTGGGAAACTATGAGGTTGGTCTGTGGTCTTTCTGTGGTCTTTCCCCCTCTAGTGCATGTGGCTAAATCTCTCGTTTCGGACTCTCAGTCTGAATAAGGGTCTCGACCCGAAACATTGCCCATTCCTTTTCTCCAGAGATGCGGTCTGTCCCGCTGAGTTACTCCAGCTTTTTGTGTCTATCTTTGGGTTAAACCAGCATCCGCAGTTCCTTCCTACACAGTGCATTGTTTAATTTTGGAAAACATCCTGAGATGTTATCCAAGAGCTTACCTTTCATCCCGAGCTGACCCAAATCTGTTAAGGTTTCCTAGGTATCAAAGAACTGTCAGTCTTTTCACCATGTGGCACAGTGAGACGGCTCTTATCATTCTCTTCAAGTTCAAAGTATGTTGGTTCGATGACATTCCCTCATAATTTATAGTTCTTACTCCACTCCAAAGACGTACAGGTATGTAGGTTCATTAACTTGGTGTATGTGTAAAGAATGGTCCCTAGTGTGTGTAGGATAGTGTTAATGTGCTGGGATCGCTGGTCGGTGTGGACTCGGTGGGACGAAGGGCCTATTTCCGCACTGTCTCTAAACTAAACCAAAACACTGCTCCAGTCTTAGCATGGTGAAGAACTAAAGATAGACACAAAATGCTGGAATAACTCAGTGTGTCAGGCAGCATCTCTGGAAGAAAAGAATAGAGGACGTTTCGAGTCTGAAACCTTCTTCAGTCCCGGGCTGGTACATCACCTATTGTTTTTCTCCAGAAATGCTGCCTTACTCTAATCTATCAATGAGTTACTCAAACATTTTGTGTCTACCTTTGGTATAAACTAGGAACTGCAGTTCCTTCCTACACATTCAAAGCAACTATTTCTGTGTTGTCTTACATGCTGATAAATAAGCTATTAAGCACATACCCTTGCCATAGCCTTGGGAAACCATGATGCAAATAGAAATAATATTGCATTTAACGTCATCTAGAATGTTTTTCTGCCATAATTCCCGTTTAATGGAATTTTAAATGCAGGTAAACGCAGGAGTCTTTAGTGTAAAGAATATAATCTGGAGTCTAGAGTTTCCAGTTTTTCTCAATAACACCCAAGATGGAGATTAAACCATGTGATGGGTCTACCCATTCCAAGAAACATACTTGTTTCACAGACAGACCACTAGTTATGATTCTTAAATTCATAAAGGCAGTCTCACTTTAATTATCCGACAGGATGGCATTAAATGTGCAGCACGGTGGTGCAGCGATAGAGTTGCTGCCTTACAGCAATTGCAGCGCCGGAGACCCGGGTTCGATCCCGAGCACGGGTGCTGTCTGCACGGAGTTCGTACATTCTCCCCTTGACCATGTGGGTTTTTCCAAGATCTTTGGTTTCCGCCCATATGCCAAAGGCACCCAGGTTTGTCGGTTAATTGGCTTGATGTGTGTGTAAATTGTCTCTAGTGTGTGCAGGATAGTGTTAATGTGTGGGGATCGCTGGTTGACGTGGACTCGGTGGGCTGAAGAGCCTGTATCTGTAAACCAAACTAAACTAAGTATTGTATTGTTTTGTGCTCTTTTAGGTTGCTACATTTCAAAAGTGCTCGTCTCAGACAATAGCAAAATGAAATAAATCGCAAATCCACAACACTTTTCATACGTTCATAAGTGATAGAAGCAGATTTTGGCCATTTGGCCCATCAAGTCTACTTCACCATTCAATCATGGCTGATCTATCTCTCCCTCCTAAACCCATTCTCCTGCCTTCTCCCTATAACCCCTGATACCCATACTAATACTAACCATAAGAATTAGATTTAGCTCTTAGCGCTAAGGGAATATGGAGAAAAAGCAGGAACGGGGTACGGATTTTGGATGATCTGCCATGATCATATTGAATGGCGATGTTGGCTCGAAGGGCCGAATGGCCTACTACTGCACCTATTTTCTATGTTTCTGTGTGATCAAGAATCTATATATCTCTGCCTTAAAAATATCCAATGACTTGGCCTCCAGAGACTTCTGTGGCAATGAATTCCGCAGCTTCACCACCCTCTAACTAAATAAATCCCTCTTCATCTCCTTTCTAAAGGAACTCACTTTAATTTTGAGGCTAGTGGAATCATCTTCTCCACATCCGCTCTATCCAGGCCTTTCGAGTTAGGCATAAGGCACCACTGGTGAGGCAAGTGTAGGTGGTATGCTACATTTACCAGATGTGGGAAGACCATTGTCCATCTACCATCCTGGTTACATAACAATAACGTGTGGTTGACTAATCATTGGAAATAATTCACTATCATTTAGTCCACAAGAGATGCAGGTGCCAGGCAAATAAAATCTAGGATTGTAGTAAACATTGGGAACATTGGGAAAAGTCACCTCTTCATTCTAAGTGTTCCGCATGCCATGTCTCAGATTACTCATATTCTGTCCCAAAATATTATTTTCTGAAAGAAATCAAACTAATTTGCATTTAAATGAATTAACGCAATCTTCTTTCACCATCTCCCTATGGAATCTATTGAACAAATATACTGCTCATTCGCTGAAATTGTACTTCAGCAGATTAGTTTAGAATTCAATCACAGACCATGTCCTTTGGTTTACCACCTTGGACTAAGTGAAATAGTTTGCTACATTAGCTGATACCCTTAGAAATCTTAGAGTGCTAATCACTCCTCAATCTCATTTCTCCAAATGAAAACATGTCTTTTTTATATAATCGCCCAGCATAGTGCAATCTTTCCAACCTCATATTATCTTGAATACTCTCTTTCGTATCAACCTTTTTTGTGACAGCACAAGGCAGCACAAGATTTAGTTTGTTTTGGAGTTAAAGCACAGAAGCAGGCCCTTCAATCCCACCGAGTCCGCGTCGACCAGCGATCCCCGATCAACTTACACTATCCATCACACACTAGGGCCAATTTACAATTATACAAAGCCAATTAACCTACAAACCTGTAGTGTGGGAGTAAGTCTGGATCCTCTTTATAATGTATCTGTTCACTGTGGGTGGTTCGCTTGTAATCACATACAGTATTTCCGCTGACTGGTTGGCCCGCAACAAAAAGCTTTTCACTGTACCCTGGTACACATGACAATAAAGTAAACTAAACTAAAATAACGAAACATACAGCAAGCACACGCACACGCATGCAGGCACATATGTGTACATGCACTACCACTCACAGGTGAGCACCAAAACATGCTTTTACCTTCACTGCTTTTCCCCGCTCATTTCCTTGCCCTAATGGCCCACTCATAATTCCCTCAGTCCCCCTCCCTCAGTCTCCCTACTGCTAACCCCCCTTCTCCAAGAAGGTTGGCAGTCCACTTACATCTTGAAGGGGGACTCGGCATGGGAGGTACTGCCGAGAACTAAGGAGGATCCGGTGTGGAGGATGGGGGGGGAGAAGGGATGAGTACTTTTTGTAACTTTGCCGACACCTTTATGGTGACTCTTTTGTATACTTTGTATGCAATTTCTGAGACAGAATTTCACTGCACCTCGTTAGGTACAAGTGACAATAAAATGTCATCATCATCATCATCATCATCATCATCACACCTATTCTTCATTCTCACCCGTAGTACGGAATCACATCAGTGCTAAAAAACAAAAAGGAAGCAGACCCTAAACAATTTCCACACATGTAGGTTTTTCCTATTTCCACCTTGTCAAGCTTGAACGGGTTCAGAGAAGATTTACGAGGATGTTGCCAGGACTCGAGGGTCTGATCTACAGGGAGAGGTTGAGGAGGCTGGGTCTCTATTCCATGGAGTGCAGGAGGTTGAGGGGTGATCTTATAAAGGTGTATAAAATCATGAGAGGGATAGATCGGGTGGATGCAGAGTCCCTTGCCCAGAGTAGGGGAATCGGGGACCAGAGGGCATAGGTTCAAGGTGAAGGGGAAAAGATTTATTAGGAATCTAAAGGATAACTTTTTCACGCAAACGGTGGTGGGTGTATGGAACGAGCTGCCAGAGGAGGTAGTTGAGGCGGGGACTATCCCAACATTTAAGAAACGGTTAGACAGATACATGGATAGGACAGGTTTGGATGGATATGGAGCAAATGCAGGCAGGTGGGACTAGTGTCGCTGGGACATGTGACAGGTGTGGGCAAGTTGGGCCAAAGGGCCTGTTTCCACACTGTGTCAATCTATGACTCTATCTCCCAGGACAAGTTCTCAAAAAACAATTGAACTTTCCTCTGGTTTATCCTGTTGCTGCTTGACTGTCCACCACCTCCATCATCTACAGTATTGTCAGCAACTGTACTTGAGATCTTAACTTCTGAAGCATAAAATGCTCGAGTAACTCAGTGAGTCAGACAGCATCAGTGGAGGGAATGAATGGGGTCTGAAGAAGGGTCCCGACCCAAACCATCATCTGTCCATTCCCTGCACGAATGCTATGTGACCCATTAAATTACTCCAGCTCTTTGTGTTTTGCTCAAGATTCCTGCATCTGCAGCTCATTTTGGCTCCATCAACCTCTGAGTCTTTTTCGGGAGAAGAAAGAAAAAAAAGATGGACAGACACCAGTGTTAAAGAAGGAACTGCAGAAGCTGGAGCATCGAGGTTACACAAAAGGCTGGAGAAACTCAGCGGGTGCAGCAGCATCTAAGGAGCGAAGGAGATAGGCGACGTTTCGGGTCAAGACCCTTCTTCAGACTGGTTAGGGATCAGGGAAACAAGAGATATAGAAGGTGATGTGGAGAGATGAAGAACAATGAATGAAAGATATGCATAAAAGTATCAATGATAAAGGAAACAGGCCATTGTAAGCTGTTTGTAGTGTGAAAATGAGAAGCTAGTGCGACTTGGGTGGGGGGAGAGATAGAGAGAGAAGGAATGCCAGGGCCCGAGGGCTGAGGGAGAGATGGGAAGGGGAGGAAGCAGCCTGGGTTAACAGAATTGAGAAAATTCAATGTTTAAGCCCAGAGGATGCAGACTCCCCAAGCGGAATATGAGGTGCTGTTCCTCCAACTTGCGGTGTTGCTAAACACCAGGTTGTGTAGAATCCTAATGGTGATAATCGCCCAAGCTGATGACAGCTCATAGCCCATCATCCTCAGAGATCAGTTGGTCAATTATTTGCTCACCTGTTGAAACTTGTTTCCATTTTGCCTTCCCAGAATCATGCAATTGCAGGGCTTACTTAAATCTGATCACTGAGGTCATCCTCTGGCATCAAGCTTCACCATCCCAACCTCAAAAAAACCCCTAGTAAATTAAAATTAATTAAAAACAGTAAATGCAATATTTTTTCCATGAATGCTGATCCTTTCTTTAGACTTTAGAGAAACAATGTGGAAACAAGCCATTTCGCGCCGACCAGCAATCACGCCGTATTCTAGCACTAGTATAAAAACAGTGAGGAAAATTTACAATCGTTACCGAAGCCAATTAACCTACAAACCTCCTTAGAGTGTGGGAGGAAACCGGAGCACCCGGAGAAAACCCACGCAGGTCAAGAGGAGATCATTCAATCTCCGCACAGACCGCGCCCGTAGTCAGGATCGAACCTGGAACTCTGGTGCTGTAAGGCAGGTTTGACATTTTAGTTTGGTGTAGTTTAGAGATACAGTGCGGAAGCAGGCCTTTCGGCCCAACGAGTCCTCGCCGACCAGCGATCCCCGCATTTTATTCACACCCACAAACGCCTCAGTCTTTGCATTGGTGAGCGGTGCCAGAACTTCAGCGACAGTAAAACAACCGTGTGAAGATTTCGCGGCCATTTCTGCTACCTTTTGTTTAAAAAAAACAGGCGTAACATCTGCATTTCCCCATTCCCCAGGCACGCTCCAGTACTCAGTGATTTCTGAAAGATTTGTGCCAGAGCGCTTGCAATTTCCTTCCTTACTTCCTTAATGATCCTCGAATACATCTTATTTGGCTCACGGGATTTATTTACAAAAGAGATGCACAGCTGTTCTGCAACCATGCTAGTAGTAATCGGGACAGTGCCACAACACACCACTGCTACAGCCTCCCTCCCCGATTCAGATAAAATAAATGATCTCTCTTCCTTTGATTTGAAATTAAAAAATTATTTGACATTTTTGCCGGATATACAGCATCAGCCTCTCACTTAACTCAATATCAATGTTCCACCTCGGTTATTTCCTAGGCATGGTGTGATACAGCGTGGAAACAGGCCCTTCGGCCCAACTTGCCCACACCAGCCAACATGTCCCAGCTACACTTGTGTGGGGAGGGGGGTGAGGGGGGACCAGTGGGGCAAATAAAGGGATACTTTGTAACTTTAAGTGGTGACTCTTTGTACGCCTAGTAGTGGTCAAAAAGTCAAAGTCAAAAGAGTTTATTGTCATGTGTCCCTGACAGGACAATGAAAATCTTTCTTTGCATAGCACAACAGAACATAGAAAGCATTGACTACAATTCTATACATAAATACACCCATGACTTAATAAATTAATAAAGTGCAAATAACAGATGGAGGGATATTAATGTTCAGAGTTCCGAGCCAGGTTTAATAGCCTGATGGCTGTGGGGAAGTAGCTATTCCTAAACCGGGTTGTTGCAGTCTTCAGGCTCCTGTACCTTCTACCCGAAGGTAGCAGGGAGAAGAGTGTGTGGCTAGGGTGGTGTGGGTCCTTGATGATGCTGCCAGCCTTTTTGAGGCAGCGACTGTGATAAATGTGATAAACGATCACATGTGACAATTAAAGGATCTAGTCTAATCTATCTCGTCCCACCTGCCTGCATTTGGCCCATATTCCTTCAAACCTGTCCTATCCATGTACCTGTGTAACTGTTCCTTAAACGTTGGGATAGTCCCTGCCTCAACAACCCCCTCTGGCAGCTTGTTCCATACACCCAACACCTTTAGTGTGAAGAACAGTGAAGAAACCCCTCAGATTCCTATTAAATCGTTTCCCCTTCACTTTAAACCTATGTCCTCTGGTCCTCGATTCCCCTCCTCTGGGCAAGAGATTCTACCTGATCTATTCCTCTCATGATATTACCCACCTCTCTAAGTCTCAGTATCGCAGTAGAACTGCAAAAGCCTATTTAATTTTTCTTCTCTTGTGATATTCAATGTAGAATTCCGGATGCTTGCTTTATAATGCTCCCATGCCTTTTCTTATTGTATCATATTCATCTGGTGCCACCTTCTCCATGGCCTTTGGTGTCTTCTTGGTGTTTCAAGTTGCTTAATATACTTGTTTAACCATAGCAGATCGCCTTTCGGTTTCTGACACATTTTAGTTCAGTTTTGTTTAGAGATACAGCGTAGAAAGAGACCCTTCGGCCCATCGAGTCCGTGCCGACCAGCGATCCCCGCAAAATAACACTATCCTACACACACCAAGCCAATTAACCTACATACCTGTACGTCTTGGGAGTGTGGGAGGAAGTCGAAGATCTCGGAGAAACCCCACGCAGGAGAACGTACAAACTCTGTGCAGATAGCACCCGTCGTCGGGATTGAACACGGGTCTCCGGCACTGCAAACGCTGTAATGCAGCAACTGTACCGCTGCCATTATCCCCCATTTGATCATTATATATAAGCAAAGACTCAATCATGGTGCAGTGATATTGGTTGCAAATGGACCAACTATTCTGCCAAATTCTGCTTTACCTTTACAACAGCACAACTTATGTTTTCTGATCAAACTAGCATGTGACTTCACTTTCACCAGCTTTAACCGGTACCAAAGCATTGCTACGCTGGTGGGCTTTTGATAGCCAGAAAACATCTAACGAGATGAGAGGGGATTTGACAAGGCAGGTCTATTAATGATGTGAGGCAGCATTATGTAAAACGAGCCAGATACACCAGTGGCACCCCTCCCTGTGATGGCGACACATCCACTGTGTGTTTAGAGGTTAGAGCACCCTTTTTTGACCAGCACATTTGTGAGACTCGGCCTGGGTTAACTGGTAGATACTGGCAGTGAATTTTAAAAATTGCCAGCTGAAGGTGTAGTGTTTGTACAAATGGTGGCACAGCGGTAGAGTCGCTGTCTTCTAGTGGCAGAGGCCCAGGTTCGATCCTGACTACAGGTGCTGTCTGTACGGAGTTTGTTCCCATCTCCCGATGACATGGGTAGGTTTTCTCCGGCTGCTCCGGTTTCCTCCCACACTCTAAAGACGCACAGGTTTGTAGGCTAATTGGCTTGGTAACATTGTAAATTGTCCCTAGTGTGTGTAAGTGTGTGGGGTTCGCAGGTCAATGAGGACTCAGTGGGCCAAAGGGCCTGTTATTGCGCTGCATCTCTAAAATAAACTAATCTAAACTAAATGAGGACTCGGGGAGGGCCCAGTGGTGGGAGGAGCTCATACTTTAGTTTACTCTGGTAATACAGTGCGGAAACAGTCTTCAGTCCGCCTCGGCCTACGCATTCTCCCAGTTGCCAAACACTTTAACTCCCTTTCACACTCCCACATTGACCTGTCTGTCCTGGGCCTCCACAACTGACAGAGTGAGGCCACACACAAATTGGAGGAACTGCATCTCATATTTCGTTTGGGCAGCTTACAACCCAGAGGTTGAATATTGATTTATCTAACTTCAAGTAACCCCTGCATTCCCTCTCTCTCCATCTCTCCCCCACCTTAGTTATTTTGCTAATGTCACCATTTATTTTCCTTCGTTATCACATCCCCAGCCAACAAGGGGCCAGGAAACGTACTTTTCCTGAAGCATCGATGCAGGCTCTGCTTTGTTCTATACCTTCCCATACTTCTAGTTCCCCCTTCCCTGGCTCTCTGTCTGAAGAAGGGTCTCGACCCGAAAAGTCACATATTGCTTTTCTCCAGAAATGCTGCCTGACCCACTGAGTTACTCCAGCATTTTGTCTCTACCTTCGCTGTAAACCAGCTTCTGCAGTTTCTTCTTACACTCTCTTGACTCTTAACTCTATCTTGAATACACAAGGATATTTGGCAATTTGGAAGGAAAGCAGATAGAAAAAGGAAGATGGCTATAAATGATAAGATCATTTCAGCAGAGTAACACTGATAGGTGTGGTCAATAACTGTGCTTCCATTACTGTGTAATAAAGAGTATAGTCTACCCTTGTTATTACGTATCTCTCAATAATGGATTTCTGCTATAGTGGACATAATCTGTTGTAACTGAGGTGTCCAAAGGTATCGAGAAGAAAGGACCGTGTTCGTTGATTCACAGCGTGACCTCTAGGTCGTTAAACCCACGACCCACCGCATCCAGGATTATGGGGAGAAGTCCGGACAGTCAGGGGTTATAGGAAGAAGGCAGGAGAATGGGGTTAAGAGGGAGAGAGATAGATCAGCCATAATTGAATGGCAGACTCCGATTTGATGGGCCGAATGGCCAAATTCTGCTCCTATCACTTCTGAACTTACGAACTTATGAAAGTCCATGGTTACCAGTCACATCCATCCTGATCAATCCCATTTTTCAGCACTGGACAGCATAGAGATGAATGGATGAGTGTGTCCCTGTGTGGGAACATGACAATAACCTAGAATCGATGCGGCGTGCATTGTGTATGATGCTGCCAAAGTCCGGTTGAAAATGCTCACTGCAAGGCTGGTACTGTATTCATTTTGAAAGCTGATACTGAGTGTGGGAAATTCTACAGCCGAGCCTCTGTGATAACTGACAGCTTTTTTATTTGAAAGTCATTTGCTATCCCAATGCAGACAAAGCTCGCAATTAGAAATTATATTATATTTGTCCATGTAGATGATGTACTCGTCTACAGAGGCAGCTGAGAGGACAGCTGTGACATCAGATGGTGTGCAATACTCAATTGCTGTTGTAATACTTTAGAACATACGTGAAGCGGCATTTGCCACACATGCAAGAGCTGGTCTTAGATCACAATCAAAGACCTGGCTCTGGCACAACTTAAGGACTTATCCCTACCTGGGCCATATTTATAGAGTGTAAACCAAACAAAAACTGCTAAAGCTTTCAATCTGAAATGAAAATAACACCATTTTCCAAGACACTTGGACAGGTACATGACGAAGAAAGGTTTAGAGGGATGTGGACCAAATGCAGGTAAATGGGACAAGCTTAGTTGGGGCATTTTGGTCGGCATGGACAAGTTGGGCCGAAGGGCCTGTTTCCATGTTGTGTAATGCGATGACTCAATGCAAAACAAACATGCTGGAAACAGTCAAGCAGGTCAGGCAATGGAAAGATTAACATTTCAGCTTGAAGACCCTTCATCTGAATCATCCTACCACAACCAGAGTGCAGTGCTGAACTACTATCTAACTCTTTGGTGACCCCCGGACCATCCTTGATCAGACTTTGCTGGCTTTACCTTGATTGTCAGAGGCCGACAGCCTCTACCAACATTCAATTCAATTCAATTCAATCTTTATTGTCATTGTGCAGTGTACAATACAGAGACAACAAAATGCAGTTGGTATCTCCGAAGGGCGAACTTACGAATGAACAAGTAATTGCGCAGTAGTATGGGTTAATATACGTCTATACATATACAGTGTCCGAGGGGGGGAGGGGAGGGGTGGAGACAGGCAGTCATTGAGGTGCAGCGTTGAGAAGTGTGACAGCCGCATGGAAGAAGCTGTTCTTGAGCCTGCTGGTACGGCAGCGGAGGGACCTGTAGCGTCTCCCGGATGGGAGGAGGGTAAACAGTCTATTGTTGGGGTGTGAGCTGTCCCTGGCGATGTGCAGGCATCCTTTACTATGGACAGACTCAATGGAGGGGAGAGAGGAGCCTGTGATGCGTTGGGCGATCTTCACCACCCTCTGCATGCACCCTGCACATGCACCCACTCCAGAGATGCTGTCTGACCCACTGAGCTGCTCCAGCACTTTGTGTATTTTTTTGTAAACCAACATCTGCCATTCCTGGTGTCTCCACCCACTGTGTGTTCCCCTCCGATGATAAAGATTCACGGTGAGACTGAGGAAACCATGGTTCACTTCCTTTATCTTGGGAGTTATTTCTCGGCAAAGTGAGTCCTCATTGTTAAAAACACTTTTAATATGTTAGCAAAGGCTTTGGTTAATGGAGGACAAGGCCGTGAACCTGGAACAAAACTGTTCTACATTGATTGCTGCTTTCCAGAAGTTTCTGATGCCTGGACAATCTACGACAGACACATTGGGGCACTGGAAACATACCAAATACATGGTGTCTGCAAAATCTTCCAACTTCACTTAAAGGGTAAATAAAGCAACATCCCCAGTTCTGAAGACCAAACTACACAATATTGATTCCATGTCAGTTTTAGTTTAGTTTGGAGATGCAACGCAGAAACAGGCCCTTCGCCCCTTCGGGTCCATGCCGCCCAGCGCTCCCCGCAAATTAATACTATCCTACAGACACTAGGGACCATTTACACTTATACCAAGCCAATTTACCTACAAACCTGTACGTCTTTGGAGTGTGGGAGGAAACCGAAGATCTCGGAGAAAACCCACACGGTCAGGGGGAGAACGTATAAACTCCATACAGACAGCATCCGTAGTCGCGATCAAACCCAGGACTCTGGCGCTTCAAGTGCTGAATGACAGCAATTCTACCGCTGCGCCACCGTGCTGCCCAGGAATGTTGGGATGTCTGATATCTGCAGTTCTTTCATATCCAACCTATTGCATGTTATACACAGTAGAAAAATCAATCCGCAGCAGCCAAGGATGAAACAGGCAAGGGCTTCCCATCGACTGCAGATATAATCAGGTTGCGGGGGGTGGACTGGCGCTGAAGTCGGAGGCACATTTCCAGGCCGTACCGCCTTTTGGACCGTAGGGCAGGGAATTCGCAAAGAGCTTGCCAATTGTTTAGAGGGGAAGCCTGATCTAGAAATCTGGGAATCACCAGTGTGCACTATAAAATAAAAATTACAGAAGAGTAACTAATACATTAATGATGCATTAGTCAAATAACAATCTCTGGGGTACAGTTTAAGACAGTAACATATTTCAGAATTAACATGATGTTAATAAATCATTTGAGTTTGTAGCATAGCTTTTGACATCCTCTGAGTTTAAATATTTTATTCTGCAGTAAAGCATTGCAGTTGATAAGTTATCTAATCATTTCCTCTAGCTTTTATTATTGGAGGAGTATTTTCAGTATCCCAGTAGAATTGCTGGTTTTGCTTCTCATTCTAAAGGACTTTGTTAATTACACCATGCATTTGAGTCTGATTCAACGTAGGTTTTGGGCATTGGCTATAGGTAAGATAGTGTAAGCAATATTATCACATGCAGCTTCACAAGTTCACAATAACCCCTCTGTCCCAGGGGGAAATTACAAATGAAATTTAGAAAGAAAAGAAATCAAACCGAACCCAAAACAACATGCCCAAATCTTGCACTGTCAGGACAGGTTTATCATAAAATTTGGAGAAGGCCACCTCCTTAGACCATCCTGCGGCCCCGAGGATTTGGTCTAGAGGCACGTCCTACGTCTTCGCTGAGGATGTTGATGCCGCCCTGGTGGAGTAAGATTTAAACACATGAGTATCTACTCCAGCACAATCCAAAACCTGTTTTAACCATCTAGAAATAGTTTGTACTGACATTTTTTAATGAGTTTTTTTGTGGCTGATGAGCAATGCTGTCCCAGAGCCTCCGAGATTCTTAGTTACCTCGATATATTGACTCAGGTGCTTGACTACACATAAAGTTTGGTCAACGGGGTATGCTTTAAAGTTTACTTTGGTTCCGGCCATTCCTGGCCTGCTTTGTTTGATTAAATCATACACATAAAACGTAATGTTATCTACAGAAGAGTACATGCTATCTAGCCGTAGCTTTTGCAATGTTTGAACTTGTTGCACTGATACTAGCGCCATGAGCATAACCACTTTAAGTGTTAACTTCTGAAAAGACAGTGACGTAATTGGAGCCCATTGCCGAAGCAGTGTGAGAACTATACTGATATCCCAGATTTCTGTATATCTAGGCTTAGGAGGGTTCTTGTTAAAGATTCCTCTCATGAATCGGGACACTAACGGATGAGACCCGATAGATTGTTGTTCTGAAAACTCCCCTAAATAGGAGGACAAAGCACTCCGAGCACTATTAATGGCAGTATAATGTGGATAAATGTGAGGTTATCCACTTTGGTGGCAAAAATAGGAAAACCGACTACTATCTAAATGGTGGCCGATTAGGAAAAGGGGAGATGCAGCGTGACCTGGGTGTCATGGTACACCAGTCATTGAAAGTAGGCATGCAGGTACAACAGGCAGTGAAGAAAGCCAATGGTATGTTAGCTTTCATAGCAAAAGGATTTGAGTATAGGAGCAGGGAGGATCTACTTCAGTTGTATAGGGTCTTGGTGAGGCCACACCTGGAGTATTGCGTACAGTTCTGGTCTCCAAATCTGAGGAAGGACATTATTGCCATAGAGGGAGTGCAGCGAAGGTTCACCAGACTGATTCCTGGGATGTCAGGACTGTCTTATGAACAAAGACTGCATAGACTCGGTTTATACTCTCTAGAATTTAGGAGATTGAGAGGGGATCTTATAGAAACTTACAAGATTCTTAAGGGGTTGGACAGGCTAGATGCAGGAAGATTGTTCCCGATGTTGGGGAGTTCCAGGACCAGGGGTCACAGCTTAAGGATAAGGGGGAAATCCTTTAGGACCGAGATGAGAAGAAATTTTTTCACACAGAGAGTGGTGGGTCTCTGGAATTCTCTGCCACAGAGGGTAGTTGAGGCCAGTTCATTGGATATATTTAAGAGGGAGTTAGATGTGGCCCTTGTGGCTAAGGGGATCAGAGGGTATGGAGAGAAGGCAGGTACGGGATACTGAGTTGGATGATCAGCCATGATCATATTGAATGGCGGTGCAGGCTCGAAGGGCCGAATGGCCTATTCCTGCACCTAATTTCTATGTTTCTATGTTTCTATTATAGCCCAAGTGTTCATCAAAATGCAATGTAGCAAGGAACTCCAATACATTCGGTATGCTTGCAGTATGATAAGATATATCTGACTGCAAGCAAAACATCTCCACATTTATTAATATGAGACACATTTTGTTTTTTAGTGCTATCTCTCCAAGCTGCAGTTATCACATCCATGGTCCTACTCGACAGTCCAAACCCTTGGAACGTTCTGGTCAGAACCTGCAGATTAACAAATTAATACGATCATGTAACGGATGACTTTCTCCTGTTACTGGATGCACCAACAAATTACTGCAGTTAGAGACAGCCCAATGGCTGAGTCATCATTCTCAGCGCCAATGGGAATCATGGCTGTGTCGGCCAGTCTGGAACCACCAAATCACCTGAGGCGGAGTCCTGCTCTACTTTGGTGAGGCATTGCCTAATGAGGCAGAATGGGGGAAAAGATCATACGTCCCCAATGTAGCGAGAATGCATCCACTGTTACTGCTCCTGGATCTGGTTCCCACAAAATGTACTTAGGCAACTGGTGATTTAGCCTGGTTGCAAACAGATCAATATCTGGCAAACCAAAGCGGCTGACAATCATTTTAAAAACATCAGGATTTAGCATCTATTCTATGTTGTCATTAAATTTCTGTGACCTGTTGTCTGCCACCACATTATCTCTACCTGGCAGGTAGATGGCTGAGACCCAGATAGTTCTGGAAATACACCAGTCCCAAATGAGGTTAGCCAGATTATCACATGATACTGACCTTATTCCTCCCATGTGATTGATGTAGGCTACAGCCGTTGGATTGTCAATCTGGAGCTGAACATGTAAATTATTCATTGCTGAGCAATAAGCTTTTAATCCATAGAATGCACCCAGCAATTCTAAGTAATTTATACCATGCCTGTGCAGAATTAAATCCTCGTGCACACTCCATCTACCACCACAGCTAGACTCGCTGTCTGTGGCTCCCCATCCCAAAGCACTCACATCTGTTTGTAAAACAACTGAAGGTTGTTGAATCAAAATGTTTTTGGTAGTTTGTACAATATTGATGATCCACCATTGTAATTCAGCGATGGCTCTGGCTGGCAACTGCATAGGTCTATCAAAATGACCTGCATGTTCTTTAAGTGCTTGTTCTCTAGCTCGTTGCAGAGTTTGATAGTGCAGGGGTCCAAACTCCTGCAGGGAAAGCCGCCACCAATTTGCCAATAACGCTGGCTACTTCCCAGATGGAGGGGTGTTGTTTTTCAGCAAGACTGGTACAGACCTCCCTGAATTCCACAGCCTTGGCTGTAGGCAAAGTCAATGACATATCAACTGAATCAATGACAAACCCCAACTAATCAATTTTTTGGGATGGCTCTAACTTGGATTTTGTTGGATGGACCAGAAACCCTAATCTTTCAAACAGGTGTTTGGTTGCTGAAACCGACTCCTCAGCTATCTCTTGAGTGTTGCTTATGATTAAGTTATCATCTAGATAAGCCATTACAATGTGATTCTGGGCACGAAGTAGCGCCAGCACTGGTTTTAACAATTTTGTGAACAACCTAGGAACTGAGGTTAACCCATTGGGTAATGCTTTAAATTACCACAGCTGTCCCATCCAACTAAATTTCAAGTATCTTCGGTACTGATGATGAATTGGTACTGAATAATATGCATCTTTCAGATCTATGGTTGCCATATAACAACCTTCTGATAACAGCTGTTTAGCAGTATTGAAAGTGTCCATTTTAAAATGCCTATACTGGACATAGGAATTTAACTGTGTTAGATCCAGAATGACTCGACATCCACCATCTTTTTTCTGTCTGGGGAATATATTGGACACAAGTTGTTGAGGATGGTATGTTGTTCTCTCAATTACCCCTTTTTGGCACAAAACCGCAATTTCTTCATTTGCCTGTTGCGTTTCTGTTCAAGAAAAATACAATACCCGACTAGGCATATTTTGTGCAGGTGGATGAATACCTGACATAAACTCTATTCGAGACCCTGTGATAGTGTCCAGTATAAACAGATCAGATGTTATTCAGCACCATTCATCATAAAATAACTGCAACCTATCCCCAACCGGAGGTTGTTCCCCAGAAGATTAATCCTGGACTGAATGAATCACCCGTACCTCTACAGTCGACCTTGGAGTTCTTGTCCTTTTCGCCATACTGGGGTTGTAGTTGGCGTATACAGGTGGGTAATACCGCCGTCCCACTGGCCCCACTCTACTTGGCCCTGCCCCCAGATCTGACCCCCTTCGTGTCGAAAACGTCCTGCGAGGTGGCATCCTGGCGGAAGGAATCTATGTCCTCATGAGGCCTATCGTCTTGGCCTCTTCCTCCAGGTCTTTGACTTGTTTGAGCAGGTGCTCCCCAAATAAATAATTTGGCACTTGAATATTGGTCGACCGGCATAAAGCTGCAAATCGCGGGTTTAATGTACGTTTTATGGCTATTTTCCGGATACAATTCACTTCGAAATATGCATTACACAGCAGGGCCAGCATACCCTGCTGTGTGCCGGACATCGGTGCCCCTCGGACCATCTTGCCAAAAGCCGTGATGCCTGCTCCCACCAATTTGAGAACCCGCTTGAAACGGATTTCATGTCCACGCATCGTTGCACTCTTTTGTGCCCAGATAGCAGAGTTCAGAGTGGGCACGTTGAGCGATGCACAATTCACAGGTGTTATGTATCGGGTGGCTGTTTGTTCCATTGTAGTATCTTGTAACTGGTGAGAGGCCATTTAATTGATGTTGGCCGCCAGGTTTTCCTCCATGGCTTCACCAGTACCTTCCGGAATAGCAAAGTTCCTTGCTACATCCGGGCCACCTGGAGCATGGCTCATGTGCTTTGGTGTGTCCCAAAAGCAGTGACACCAACTTCTGGGTCAGACTCCTCCTTCCCTGGCTATCCCGGGTCTTGCTCCAGGGAGGTCTCTTCCAGCCCTAAACAAGGTGCTGGAGAGGGTGATTCCCACTGATATCCATAAGTGGTGTCATCTTCTTCGCTGTATGGGCCTCTACGTAAGGCTGTCTGGGGGATCCTAGGGGCATTCGACCCCGATTGAAAAATTTCATGGCTCATTAAAGTTTGGAGTATCTTTTCCATCTGGTCAAGCCGTCCCCATACCTTTTTATTAGGAAGAGGGGAGTCTTCCTCTTTGTCAGACCCGTCAGATAAGACGGGCCTGAGAGATTTTCTCTTGGCCTTCCTCCCTGGTGGAGCGGCCTCAGTGCCCTGACGCACTGGAACTGATGGAGGCAGTTGAGCTACCGGTAGAACAGCAGCCGGTATCGGAGCCGGCGTTATCTCCCGATCCGATCTGCGAGCGATAACCACGGGCCCGCGCGTTCCGCTCCTACTACGGTTTTCTTTTCAACATTACCACAAACTCCCACTGGCTCCCGAGCCAGACTCAAAAAGTTTAAATACTCACAGGAAATGTTTGAAATTGACTTACCTGCGGGTTTTACTACCTACCGCTGGTGGAGATGCCATGTAATTGATGTTGACCGCCAGGTTGGTGCGCCATGCGTCGGACGTAATGACGGGCATGCGCCTGACGGGGCTTCTTCACGTAGTCACTCACGTGACTCCGAAATAAAAACAAGGACTCATCCACCTTACATCAAGATAGATTAGTAAACTCAATGGTAAAGACATAAGAGTTACAGTTACGAAAGACAATATGGCCTGAAATAGATTGCATTGCAGTATAAAGTCATATAATCAGGATGAGGTTAGGTTTTGTGACTCATAAATGTACAAAAAAATACAAAATGCTTTGATGAAAAAATATAAAGTTCACTCACAGTACAAATTAAAGTACAAATATTTTTCTGGTTATTTTGAGTCATGGAGATAAAACCTCATCATAATTTTCTGACTCATAAAGACCAGAAGATATAGAAACATAGAAATATAGAAAATAGGTGCAGGAGGAGGCCATTTGGCCCTTTGAGCCTGCA